>JASJZC010000003.1:1200000-1737370 GCA_037178855.1 Oscheius sp. JU75
TGGATGCAAAGATAAGAGGCGACTATGTGGATGGAGAGGATTTCACGACGCGCAACTTAGAGGTCAAAGTGAGTTTTTAAATAGAAAAAATCTATTTCTAAGAGGACCCATCGAACTCAAATGAAACTCTGCTCACTTTCTGATCAAACAAAACCGACCTGGGATTAAAAAATTCTAAAAACTATTTGTACGCTTCTAATTGTTTGTTTTCTTATCAGCTGCTTTCAGGTTCATGCTGACGTTGCACCACCGGTGTTGCGCCTCCCCGATACCTTGGAATCTGCTATGGAGATGCTAAAGTCCATTTACGAATCGATCATGACAAATGGCGAAGGAGTTGCTCAGCAGTACTTCCTCGTCGACCTTCGGGCATTAGCCATGCTCTGGCAAGTGGAGATCGCCGTTCAAAAAATGTACACTGAAATATCGGTGAAAGTCATTGGGAATTTGGAAGAAATGCTGAGAAAAATAGAGAGCCAGAAGCGAAGAATCAAGGAGATCAAGGAAAAGTCAAACAATCCTGCTGTGTCAGAAGATGGAATTAGAAGAATCGTGGAGAAATATCAAATGTGTGATGCTGAAGAGACAGAAATCAAAAAAGAGCTCATGACGCTTCTTCCTCGAGCCAGGGAAGGTGACAACAACGCTCTCGTGGATCTCACTTTATTGCCGAACAAATGTGTCGAGCTTTCCGAGTCAAGCGTCAGCCGTTTCATGGTGGAGAATAAAAGCACCATTCGAGCCATCAACCTCTACAATGATCTGTCCGAGAAGAACGTCAAATTTGTTTATACCCCAGAAGAGCTTCAAAGATTACGAAGGGCCAATCAAGATCCTGCTCAAAAGATCTACATCCTCTTCTTCTCCGTGAACATTGAGTCCCAGGATGAAACAACATGGAGCGAGACATTGGATATCTTCCTCGCAATTGAAGACTCGTCATCGAACATTCTCGTAGCTGTGAACAAAGACAACAATCCTGAAATCCTCGAAGCGGAGCAGATCGGTCAAGTGAATAAACTGGCAATTTGGAGTGCCGGTGTCTACAGAACCAAGGATCTCCATGCAATGATGAAAAAGATGAAGACTACCAACATGGCATACCCGCAATCTCCGGCTAAGGAAAAGACTCTAGGTTTCTGCGAAATCGTCTACGCTAAGGTCCGCTGCCCCAATGACGGCTGTAACTTGGAGGAAGTGCAGAAGTTGATGTGGACGTGCTACGAATGTAATGAGATTCTCGAGTTCGACTTGAAAGAATCCTTCTACTGCGAGTAAGATCCAATTTTTTGGCAGTAATATGAGTTTTCTAGTTGTGGAAGTCGTTTGGCTAAACAGTTCGAGTTCAAATGCTGCAGAGAAAGTCATGGAACGACACGCAACACATTCTGTGACGAGATGTTACAAGATCTCCAGCAGTTGAAGAAATGCGAGCAGATCAATATTCTAATCATCGGTGAGACGGGAGTAGGCAAGACGACGTTCATAAACTCGACTGCTTGCTACACAAAATACGGAAGCCTGACCGAAGCTGAGCAGAACGACCTCATGTGGCTCATTCCGTTCAAAATCGAGGATGGACAGAGAGTTGTCAAAGTCGGCGATCCAGGAAATAATGAGCAGTTCGACGGTGTCGGCTCCGCTACTCAGCATCCTCTAGAACATTATTTCAAAGTTGACGACTACATATACTGTCTCATTGATACTCCAGGCATCGGGGACACTAGAGGAATCAGGCAGGACAAGATTAACATGCAAAATATCATGCACTCGCTGAAAAAGTTCGACAAGCTTCATCAGATCTGCTTCCTAATGGATCCGGACAAGTGTCGACTCACGGAGACGTTCGAGTTTTGCTTCAAAGAACTCATCATGCAGTTCCATCGCTCCGCTCTCCGAAATCTCGTCTTCTGCTTCACTAGAGGAAGTGGAGTGTGTTATCAGGTAGACAGATAGTTGAAAAAATAAATGAAAAGCTTCAGCCCGGAGCAACGCTCACGCCACTGCGTGCTTTGATGGATGAAATCGCGGAGAAATTCGACCTACAGTATGAGCTAAAGCAAGGAGACACAGTTTTTGTGGTGGATAACTTTGCTTATCGATATCTAGCATTGACCCTAGAGGTAAGTTCAAATTGATACGAAAACGTCAGAATAGCATGAACTCAATGGCCAAAAAAAAACTTTGGTTCTCTCCCAGTGTGGAAAGATAGAGGAAGGTAGTGGGCTATGGAGCAATGGGTCACTTCGCTCCTAATTTTATAATTTTCTACAGTATGTCGCGCAGTGATAGTATTTCTCAAAAACATTTGTTTTCAATGAAACTCGGCTTTTCTCAAAAATACACCCTATTTGTACAAATCAAAATACTATTGGGGTTGTGCACAAGTCTCTGCCGTTTTTTGCTGCTCTCCGATCTCGTTGTTGAGAGTCCGGAAAAGCTAGTAGTCAGAAAGAGCTAGGTCCTACCTATATGGGGAATGGAGTAGAATCTCCCAGCTTAGGTTGTGGATCTTGGAGCGAGTGAGCATTGCAACATGTGGTCGATCGTTGCCCATCTGTAGCATAACCTTCGACTTCAGCAGCCGTTTCTGACGAAGTGGAGCCGCAGCCTTATCAAGTTGCTGGCTGTACACAAAAGCCGTATCAGGACTTGGTGCCTGCCACTTTACAGACGATAGTTTTGTCCTGGGTATATCACTTTTGATGTTCAGAAAGAACCAAAATAACACATCCTATAAAAATACTAAAACATTTTCTGACCTCGTGATTAATAAAACCTGTGACACCCGTTAAATCTCAACTTTTTCAGGGGAAACTTTCCATTCCCGATCGTCCGATCTATGAGAACAGTTACGAAGTCTCAAGCAAAGTGATCAAGCAGATGATGGCCAGAGCTACATCGAAATCTATCCCTCCACATTTGGTGAAAGACTCACAACACGTCAACCAAGCTCGTAGCGTAATTGTGGCAATTACGGATCCTCTGACTCTGATCGGCACTGCTGTGCGGAATACTCTCAGTCAACAAGAGCAGTTTCAACGCGATCTGATATCATGTACTCTCACTCGGGCTGAACTGGAGGAGAAAGTTGAAATCCGTTTGAAGACTTTTCACTACACCATGGAAATGGAGAACAAGTGGAGTTGCAAACTCTGCAACAAGAAGGTTTACTATCGAGGAGAGCAGAGACATAAGTTCATTGAAGCCGATCCGAGCCTAGCTAACGAAGATCCTATCGTCGTGTGGGAGGGACCGAACGCCGAGGAAAACGATGGTGTGCCTTTCTGTCCGCAACACGGAGTAAAATTTCCAAAAGTTTCATCAAATCGGACGTTCTATACCAAAGTGGCGGAAGAGGTGCGCCGTGATCCGTTGATCGAGCAACAGTTAGCCAATGCGACATGTAAGTTTTATTTCTTAAAACCCCTAAAAACTCTTTAAAAATTTCAGCAAGCGCTGAGAAGCAGAGAATTTTGATTCAAGAATCAAAGAACTTAACCAACGCTCTACAGGCGGAAGAAAAATTAATTAACAAGGCGGCGGCAAAGTTCGGTCTCTTCCTGAAGAACAGTACACTGGTTCATTACAACGACAAAACCGAGAGTCACCTTCTTCTTTGTATTCATCTGGAAGAAGAGCGGGTAAGAAGCTGTTTTCCCATGTAGATCAATCTTTCAGGGTGGTGTGCGCAGCCAAAAATGGAAGGACTTGCAACACATGCTGAAACAGTATAAGGAAGAACGCGATATTATTACCTCGCGCATGATGGAGGCAGGAGACTTGCCACTTCAGTCGATCGATCCGCAGGATATCCTCGCACTTATCGAAGAGCTCAAAGACCTGAAATACTATGGCAAGGATGTTGTGAAAGCTCTGAAGCTGCTAGAGAACAATGCCTACCCACAAGATGTTCAGCCGACATACTACAAGGACAAGAGCACCCCGAGCAAGTTCCGTCGCGCGCTTAAGTGGATGGGGAAGCTTTTTAAGTTCTGATGAAATTGGCGATTTTACTTATCCGTGAAAAATATGTTGTTTAAACATGTAATAGTCAACGTTCGCTCCGGTTTCAATCTCTTTCTTTGGAACTGTCTAGTGTATTCCTACTTTGATTGATAGAGAATGACAGAGCAGAGACAGAGGAATACGAAGCGAAGTTTGGATTCAAGTATTTGGTCAAATTAATGCGAAGCGATGATCCTAAAAAATTAGCCCTGGTCAGTCTGCCAAGAATTATTCATTTCCGTTTGTTGCCACATCTTTTTCGTTAATCTTTTTTCTTCAAATAATGCTAATTCAACTTCTCGTCTGCCCTAGTTGTTAATCTTAGCTCTTTCTTTTTCTCTTTAAACTGTTCATACCTCTTCGTTGTCCATGACGTCTGCCAATAAATAAGTGAACATGTTTTTATTCCAGAAGTCAACACTTATTTCTTTGGCAAGCTTGTATTGAATCATAGCAATTCGCAACCATCCGTCACAGCAGCTAACATTTTGTAAGAAAGATCTAGTGTAGCCAGCAGGTTGAAATTTAATAACTTCCTTCAAAAAGTCCGCATCGTTGCCCTTGATCGAAAACGTAGAACCAAACGAAGACGAACTCTTCGCTCTTCATAATGTCTGATACAGTTTCTTCCAATCGATCAGTTGCCAGTGAGGTGAGAAAAAAGGTCTTTCCATCACAATAAAACTGTTCCGGCTCCTCCGTTACTCATTGGCCATCTGTAATCGTCAAATCAGTAATTCTGACAGTCGATAGAAGGAGAACTTACTGTTTATTGGCAGCAATGTGCTGAGCCATCTGCTGACCGTTTATTCTCCACTCACTGCTAGACTCTCTGAATCTTTTTGCCGAGAACATCGATCAAGAGAAGGTTTGGCTTGAGCAGAGAAAAGTTGTAGCTTTTGAAGAGAATGTTTATCTGAACAGCTTAAAAGTTTTACAGAAGTAAGGAGATAACAAGTTGCAATATGAGCGGCTTACAACAACCAAAAGGGGGCACGAATCTTTATTTTTTATATAAATAGTAACAGTTCCGGTAGTTTTTAGTGAAGAAGATTTAACTGAATATTTATTTTTTAATATTAAAGGAAAGTAACTTGATGCCTTATCCATCTTCACCAAGAGAGAAACCAAAAGAAAAACACCAGCATGGCCAGATCTCCACTAAATTTTAGGCCGTTTTCACCCAATGACACACCACTCCTTAAGGCCGAAGGCTTTTAGGTAGGTTTTTTTTTTTCAAAAAGAGAACGCTTTCGGACTGTACAAAAAGGCTTTCGCGCGTTAGTCGACACACCATGCTACCTTATATTTACTAGTTTTTTATGTAGTACTGCGCATCGTCTGTTACAACGAAAGAACGACCCGGATAGGCCAAAACAAGATGTCAAGTAGATCAATTCTCACACTAGATACTGTCAGAGAACAAAATCTTTTTGCGCTTCTGTCCTGCAGCCACGGTATTTTCCTGTTTACGTAGATTAAATCGATGTTCAAGACCTGGTATCATTTCACCAAAGACCCGAAAAATCACAGCGAGGCGAATGTTGTGCTCTACCATGCTCGATCTTTCACAAAACCTCCATTCCAACGCAAATCGGCAAAAGTGTATATTTGGATCATTATGAATCTCCAATTTACGACACTGCAAATGTACCAGAACGTAATTTTGTTCTGAAAAAAAAGCCCGAAGTTACATGCAAATTACATTAATTGAACAATGACGTATAGAACAGAATCTGATGTATGACTCCCGTATGGAGAGTTGAAGAAAAGTTTTTAAAAGCGAGCATAAATACACCCCACCGTCAGTTTGGGACCCACTGATCGACACGACGCTAAGCGTGTTTATTACGTAAAGGGGTACTTATATTAGAAGAAATAAGGTAACCTTCGTCTCACATACTTCTGAGCCATGGCCGAATTTTGTGGCCACTCCCTACTCTCCTGTAATCGTTATAATGAAACAAGATATTGCTGAGTGAAGCCCTCCTCCTAAAAGTGCAACCTCAAATAGTTTTAGCTCTACCCTCAAGCGTCTTGTTCAATTAGAAGACTGATTCAAATCGCTAAACGATGTTTTGCTTGTTGCTTTTTATTTGTTCTACAAAACTGCAGAATACGACTAAGCTCAGAAGTGCTCAGATCCGCATGGATCGGGCCGATTTCCAGCGCTCAGGGTGCGCAACAGAAATCAGCCATTTAGGGGTCAAGATTACATTTTTCATCTTGCAATGCTCTGCAAAGCTGTAGAGCAGAAAAAATGCTACAACTTTGCAGGTCACCTCAAAATAAGAAAAGTGCAACCTTGACCCCTAAATGGCTGGTTTCTGTTGCGCACCCTGAGCGCTGAAAATAAGCCCCGCACAAGACGCAGGGCGCCACATTTGAACCGGGCCTAAGAAGTTTGTCTACTGGGACGAAAGGAGTCGTGCTGGAGATTGTAATGTGCGAGACACAGACCAAAGCTGCCAGAAACTGAACTCTGGCGAGTCAGAGTGGGTCTTCGGTAAGATCTGTCAGGTCTTGACACTGGACATTTTTCGAGGTAAATATGGAGAAGGCCAGTCTGTCAGTCCCAGTTACGCTTACTGTTTGTACCTGTCGCATGTACTGCGCCTGTCACTTTGTCAGCCCCCATTTTCAGTCTCATTTCCTGCCAGTCTCTGTCCTGGTCACTATCTCTCCCTAATTACCACTTCCCTGAATCAAATAAGACCCCCATTTTTGTTAATCACTCAATTTATTGCACATATATGAACTGGTTATACATAAAGGCTGAGACATGGAAGTTGAGAGAATGTTAGCATGGGGAAAAGGAGGGTGGTAACAATATTGTGTAGAATTCACAAGAGAGAGAGAAAGATATAACCGGGGGGATAAGGGCGGGAGAAAAGACTATAGGAACGCTATTTTTGCATATTTTTGAATGGAGAAAGTGAGGGGAGGACCCGAGGAAAAAGAGAGTGAGACAGAGCGACTCGTAATTAGTGAAAAAGAGAGGAGAAAAAAGACGAGGAAAGGGCTATGAAGAAGGAGGCCATCTAGGGCTCGTCTGCCGAATCCTCGTGGCTGATCTGAAAACAAAATAAAGAGGTTTAGGGTGTGAAAATGGTATTCGAGACAGGGTTACATGAGCTCCAATGAAATATCCTTTGAACTTTTCCAGAGATTTCTGACTATCTACGTGTCACCTGTTTTCTGACAAGATTGGAGACGGTTTATACGCTAAATTATGCTAGGAGTTGTTAATCTAAAACATAAATAATCCTGCTCGTTTTGGAGGCACATTAGCAACATGCGTGTTGATCGCCAATGTTCTCGCCATTTGACGCTTATTGGTGCCAAGAAACAGTTAGACAATGGGAACTAATTAAAGGTTTATTCTTTTACGACTTGTCGGTAAAGTAATTGGCCTTATTTTAAATCCCAAACTCGATCCAAAAATCTTCTGAACAAAATCCTAATTCTATCCAAATGTTAGTAGACAGTGAAGCCAAAAATGTACGGACGTGACTCCCAAATGCGCCCGTTTCAGCATTACCAAAATGATAGTATGTAGTATCCATTTGGTAAGGAAAGTGATTGAGAAAACTCTAGAAATAAATTGGCTCTCGTGCAACCCTGCCAATAAAGTTAGCAAATGAGGACCCACCAATCTCTGCTGGAAGCTAGTTCTTGACTTTCTTCTTGCAGGAGTAGCCACACCGTTCATCTTGCGATGCGGTGATGGGGTTTTTTCTCGCCTGTTCTTTGGCTGTGGTTCATTCTCCGGAGAGTCGAGAAGGTGTAGATTCAGTCTCGGCGGCGGCTTCCTCATTCCACGGCTCCTGTAGGCCGAACGGACCGGGAGACGCGGTGGCGCGGTCATGGTACTAAAAAAAGGCGGCTTAAGGTGTTATATCATCAAGGAAACTAACCCCCGTCTGCAAAAAACCTCATCGTCACTATCCGAGAACTCGTTCTCTAGCTCCTGGCTCCAGTCACCTGCAGGTCCCATCGTCGTCTCGTGTCTCAGGCTGCTTCCAGAGGCCACGACGCTTCGGAATGGTCCGGGCGGTGTGCCCTCGTGCTCCTGTCCACTGACGCCGGCTGAGTCGTTGCTCGTCGTCGAATTGGCCTCCCCGTCGTCAAAGTTGAGTCTGTAGCGGGGGCACGGGTTCTCCGGGTAGTGATGAGTCGGCTGCTGGACTATTGTAGGGGAGGAGGAACTCGGATGCGACAGGGTGTAGCTGCGATGGTGATGCTGCTGACTGTAGCTGTGATGATGTTGGTGGTGCGACGTCTCTGAAACTGGAGGGCTTATTAGGGGAAATTTGATCATATTTTTGGAGGGATTTTGCTCGGAAAAATGACTTTTTTGAGCCTCTGATACCCACGGGCACAATATCTCAAGCTACCAAAAGTTTCTCCTGAATTCCAGGCAGGCCGACCGTCTTGCTTTGCGGCTTCGAAAATACAAAACGCCCAATCTCCTTCATACTGTTTAGAGAGGACAATTCGAACTGCTTTCGTATCTTTAGTTGAGTCACAGAAACTACTCAGTTCTTCTATCTCCAGCCTAAACTTCTAGAAAACGTGGAGAACAACATGATTCTAGCACGAGAGACAAGCAGAAATGGCAGCGACAGTCCGGAGCCACAACTAGACATCCAATTACCAGGAGGTAAGCTAGTTTCCTAGCAAAAGTTTTGAGTTCCAAAAAGTTTGCAAACTTTCCTAATTTGGTAAATTTAAAAGGAACAAGAATTGCTAATTGCCGTCAGTCGCCGAATGTCCTTTCCTGGGAGTCGTCATCCGGAAGTCGTCGGAGGAGAAGAAGGCCTACTGGATGCTGCTGCCCACTACCTCGACCACCTTCTGGAGAAGATCTTCTTGGCACCTTTGGCTCCTCGGACCAAAAGTACCGTGGCGCCATTGGTCGATGTCGCGCTGACGGAAGAAGAAATCGTCGAGGTCTGCCAGCTGGCCAGCTTCAGTCTACTCGAGCAGCCGAGTCTGATTCGTCTTGAGCCGAGGCTTCTTCCTGCCTTTGTCATCGGCGACCTGCATGGCCAATTCCGTGATCTCCGTCTCATTTTGGCGCGACTGGGCGAGCCCGAGGGACAGACGCTTGTCTTTCTCGGTGACTACGTGGATCGTGGACCTCAGGGACTCGAAATTGCGCTCTGTCTACTCGCGCTGAAGACTCGCTACCCGGAACGAGTGTTTCTACTACGTGGGAATCATGAGGACATTAACACGTCGGTCGCCTACGGCTTCTACGATGAATGCTGTCGCAAGTCCTACAATCGAGGCCCAGCGGTTTGGCTACAGCTGATGAACACCTTCAATCTGCTACCAATTGCTGCGTGAGTTCAATTACAGTCTATTCTGTCCCCTAGCTATATCATTTCTGTTTCGAGTAAATACTAAGGGTTCGCGTCGAAACCCTTAGTGTTTACAATTGGTCACAAGTAGACAGCTTCATATAGATAGCAACAAAAATTTCCAGGCTCCTCGCGGACAAGGTGCTCTGCATGCATGGAGGACTCTCGCCCCATCTCGTGTCCCTTGACGACATTGAGCGCATCAAACGGCCGACCATCATCCCGCCCTACGGCCTGCTGTGTGACTTGCTCTGGTCAGACCCAGAGCCTTACAATCCTAGTAAAAAGACGGAAGGCTGGTCCCTTTCGGGCCGAGGTATCTCCTTCTCCTTCGATGAGCGCGTCGTCAATAGTTTCTGTCAATCGACGGGGGTCGACGTCCTTGTGAGAGCGCACCAAATCACTCCGGAGATGTTCCGCTGTGGCTACATGACAAGCTGTCGAGGGCGACTCGTCACCCTGTTCTCCGCTCCAAACTACGTGAACTCAATGAACGATTCGGCCGTACTAAAGATCAACCAGGACCTACGGCTTCGTTTCCTCGTCTTCCGTCCGAACAAGAAGACCGCCCAGGCTCCCAGGGAAGGACAACAGCCAGCTCGAGCAGTCTCTACACTAGTAGAGTGAGAGCGACTCTAACCTACTCACCCCTCACACAACGAGACACGAATAAACGTATAATAAAGGTGACTCACGCAAGTTTTTTTTGACTATCTAGTGTGTTAGAATTCTTAAGCCTAGCCGCTGAGATTCCTATTCCCTTTAGCAATCGACTCCTACGAAAACCCATAAAAAAAATCCCTTGCTTCCTCATTCTTCCAGCAGGAGAGCTATATCAATTTCTAAAATTCAAATATTCCGCCTAGGCTCTAGTTTCCCGCGAGAAACTATCCGACTGTTCCAATGCCTCTGTACCAACCTGTCTGGCTGACTTCCTAACAGAATCGGTAACAATTTTGTCTCTGCCAACCTGTCGTGTCATAGCGCCCCAAACTTATAATTTCCGGCTTAGTCTTTTAGCTTACAAACTATGGGTCATTTTGAGAAGGACACAACGAAGGCGGTGTCTAACTTTGGAATCGGTTTGCTAGAGAATTTGGATTTGGGATGAGTAGGACAAGGATGGTCATTCAAAATGGTTAAGCTTAATCGACTGGCAGTGTGAGTCTCTGGGGACAGACAGAACCTGGACGGTTTCTATGTCATGTAAACCGTTCCGAAACCCTACGAATCTCGGACTAGCAGCATCAGAAACATCCTATCTGCGACAGCGAAAGGAATTCTAGGTTCGACTTATTTTGAATTTTTGGCGCTTTTACGAATTCGCCCAAAAACGGGTTTCCTGACGTAATTCACTCACTTTCAGAGATACTAACTATTTTCTTTTTATATTCTGCATGCAAAAGAAAGCCCTGGAGCATGAAAAATAGCACATAATTGCAGAGATAGTGGAAAATTCTAATGTTGGAACAACGACGGTAAAGCTCTCATATTTCGGCATCTTTTTCACATTCTAGCGGCTCTTTTACACGCTGACTTCAATAAAGGTAGAATATATATCTCAGGACAAAAATCGCGTCTCCTGCCTCGTTTTTGAGCCATTTAACTCCAAAAAAAGCCATAAAATAAACCAACCTTCATCACTGTAACCCCAGTCCAGGTTGTCCACTGGCTGAAGCGGCATTCTGGCCGCCACGGGAGTCCTCGGCACCGGGACATTCTGATGAAAGATAGCAGCTCCAAATCTGTGCCATAACTCCCTCAACATGGCCAAGACAGCTAGAACTATGCAGCTGGCCGTGAAGAAGAAATCCATCATCTTGTGCTTCTAGAATTTTGTACGTTTTTGGTTGGGAAAATTCAAAAAAACTGACCACTTCATGGACGTAGATGTGCTTCTTGCGGCTCCGAATCGTTGTGGACAGTATTTGGATGAGCTGTTTGGCCGTGGGTCGGAGATTCGGGTCGATATTAATCATGTGCATGATGTGTCCGCGAAGCTCCGTCGATACGTTGGCGAAGAAGCGCTCCGGGATGCTGCCCTCGCGAATGTGATGCCAACTTTCGCCCTGGGATGGGAGCTCCATGTCCGTAGCTATCTGGAAATCAGGGAGTTACAGTCTCTTGTTTTGTTTCACGGTTCAAAAAGAGTCGCTCTGCCCGAAAAATTGGGATTAGACGAACACAAAACTGGCCAGACTGGCCAGGTGTACCCGCAGAGGTCGCCCCTGGCATGATCCGCCGGTTACCGCCACGAACTAGGCTGGCCAGGCCAGGGGTGGTCTCTGCGAGTGGCCGAATCTGGCCGACGCGAACATTTCGGCCAGGCGATGCGTGCTTCCAGAAAGATTAAGAGTTGATTCTACTATTTTGCGCGGGATCTTCCCAGCTTTTCCGGACTTTGCATCTAAACATTTACATTAAAGACTAATCGGTCCAAGCCAAGTGTGAGCTGCGTCATTTGAATGCAAATAATGAAGGAACTGTTCGGGAACACGAAAGGATACCGGAAAAATTTAAGGCTATTCTTACAAAATTTACCTCAAGAATAGTCATTCCGACGCTGAAAATGTCGGCAGCCTTCGTGGGCGGATTATTCAAGATCTCGAGGGCCAGATATTTGCTGTCACCCTCCTCCGCCACGTCCTTCTTGTCATTTTTCTGGTCGAAGACGCGTCCAAAGTCCCCGAGCTTGCATATTTTGTCCTTCGTCATCAGAATGTTCTCCGGCTTGATGTCCATGTGAAGGAGATCGTGCGTGTGGAGGTGATTCACGGCCTAAAGAGCACTTTTAGTCCCAAAAAAATAATCAAAAGTACCTGACAAATGTCGATAAAGTAGTTCCAGACCTCGGATTCCGGTACGGGATGGTAGACTTCAGTATAGGAGGCGAGACTCTGCTCACAAAGCTCCGTCTGGATGTAGAGTCGACCCCGCTCCTCCCAGGCCTTGAAGAATTCCAGGATGTTGCTGTGCGGAGGCACGAGCTCGTGTTTCTGGACCTCGCGGAGCTTAACCTTGCGATCGGACTCGCTTCGGAACGGATCGATGACTCTCTTCACGGCATACATTCGCTGGTCCTCGCGCGACTTCACGCAGACTACCTTGAAAATATGGGGGATTTGACCCAAGAAAATTGTGCCCACCTGTCCAAAACTGCCTTCTCCAAGGACCTTGATGACCTGGAATACCTGGTCGAAGTAAGTCGCGTCGTAATCGGGTCTATACGCCGGGCTCTTTAGAACTGTAATGGCACTTATTTAGCCGGAATCAAGCAAAAAAGGCTTACTTGTGTCGGACGGAACACCGCGCAGACAGCTTACAAGATGGGGACGCTGTAGCTGGAATCGATGATGTATGTAGCGCGATCGTGCCGGAGCCGTGCGGGCTGCTCTCGGCACGCTGGCGATTCGGGCCGGATGCAGTTGTCGTTCCCGCTTCGTCGACAGCGGCGGCTCGAGAAAACTGCTCGCCAATGGAGATGAGGGGGACATCGTGCTGTCCATCTCTGAAAAATTGATGTTTGGTAGGGTTTAAAACAAAAATCGAAGAAAAGGGATCAAGAAAGCTGGTCTGTTGAGCCTACGGGACAAGAAAAATAGTCAGACAATCTAGAAATCAAGAAATTGAAAACGTAGAGGAAAAGTTAGCGGTTTTATAGTTTTTCTCGACAACAAAGTCACTGTCCTAGGCTATTTCCGTTATTTTTTTTAATCTAATACACATTTTCCTTGATCAGAGAGCTCGAGAACATTCAAAATGTTGACTGAAAGCGGTCAGGATGAGATACAGAGCAACTTGAAGCTCAACACTTCGAATTTCTTGTCGAACCGCTGAGAAAATAGTTAGTCTTCTATTAGGACATCTGACGAGACCCTTCTTATTGAAAAACGCAGTAAGCAAGAGTAGATACCTGAGAAAAAGAGCAACGCTTAGACTTAGATGGTCGTAAACGGTAATCACGTGTATAGAAGCGCTCTTATATACGGTCCTGCGCCAATTACCACGTGCAATTAGTATGCTAGCATTCTAAACAGTTTAGGAAGCAGGTAACAGCCAGAAAAGGCAATAGTAAAAAGCGATCGAATTTGAAACTTTACAAGAGCAACATTACAAGCCTGTTGGGTATTGTTTTCTATCGGATTTTATGTTTCTGCCTTAAATTCAGTGTGACATGTTTCTATTCCCATTTCCTATGGGATTTAACGAGAAATGGAGGGAAAAACAGGCAAAATCAGTCGGAAATGAAGAGGAAATGAAAGATTTGGAAATCTGCCAATTCAAAACTTTTCAATTGCCGCGAAAATGGCCATGGGGCGCGCGTTCAAATTGTGGAAAACAGTCGATTATCCCTTCTTCTAGGTCAAGAACTATATTTTTAGAGTTTCTGCGAATAAAATAACAGCGGAAGACGGTAGGAAGAGGTAGAAATAAAGTACAAGAGAAAGTATTCACCTCTCGAGGTTCTTCGTGACGTCTTTCGACGAGGTGGCTCCATCTGAAAATATGGTCTTGTTATTTTGAACTAAGATCAAAAAGATCTGTTTCAAGAGCTTCGACGTTACTGAGGCACGGGAGGGGACCATGTAGCATGAGAATGAAACGTTAAAAGATAGGAAAAACGTCAAAAACCAAAAAGTCGTCCAAGAAAGTTCCAAGAACCAGATTTCTACCCAAATTTCATGTTCTTAGGCGTTTTTGGACCCTATAATACAATTTGATGAACATTTTAAAGCACTAGACTAGAAATCGCCGAAAGCCCCTCAAAAAGGTTAATATTTGGAAAAATGGATCAAAATCCTATCTCTCGGATCGACAAGGACACTCCATCGGGCCCAAAAAAGTTCCTGTACGTGTTTCCTGCCAGGAAATTAGTCTGGGAACCTACAAAAACCGTCATAGATTTCAAATCATGGCGCTGACAGAACCAATTTGAACATTTGAACGGCGGTACCTGATTTTCAAGCGTGACCAATCCAACTAGCCAAGTGGAGCCGGAAAATCGATAACTGGGACTTTTTGATCCCACAGAGCCAGTTTTTCGATTATGAAACAGAGACTGACCTTGTAAAGTTGCTCCGCCCCTGATATAAACAATTAAGCAAGATATAGGTCAAAGAACGTAAACGATAACGACTAATCTTTACAGGATATTTTCGATCACAAGATCTGATTTTAGAGCTCAGCAATGTTCTGCAATGCTCTGTAGTCTTTGTAGCCTCTTTACAACTTTGCAGTACATTGAAAGACCGAAAAGTGAAGTCTTGGTATTGACAAGTAGGACCGGGGTATGTGACAATTGCATTTACGACATTTTCAGCTAGTTTAACTGATCTTGAAGCTTTCAGCTATACTGCAAACTTCTAGGAAATTTCAAAAACAAGCTATTTCTAAACATCCGATCACTGAACAAGGGAGATTTTACACAGAAAAAGTCACACGATCAGAGAGACAAGTCGGAAATGTTTCCATAGTTCCCCGGCGTCCAAGACTTTGAATTTTGATGCGGTATGCAATTTCGTCTTTTGGAAGATAGTACCTCCCAAATCATCTGGATTTCTGACTGAAAGATCGATCGAAGCAACTGTCACAGCCTCCCTGAAAACTGCTTCACTTTCTGCTCCGATCTGTTTGTCATTTCTCTTGCCTCTATCAATGAAGAGCAGACGCTCGCCGATTCCTCGAAAGGCAATGAAAGAGTTTAGTTCCAGCCACCCTTGAAGCTTCACACAGCTCAAGACCATAAACTCTGGGATCTTCTTGGGTGTGGATCGTATAGATTTCAGTGCTGGACTCTTCTCCAAATTTGTGTGCATTTTTCAGACCAGCAATATGCTTTAGCTCAGCTTGATTTGGCGATTTCATCCGATCTTCGAGGCAAGGAAATGTAAGAAAGAACAGAAGGAAACCAAACATTGGCGCGCCTTTTAACTTGATCGTTCCGGAATGCCTTTCAAATCATTCGTGACGGGAGCCTACTGTAATCTGGACTGTCAATGTTCTGGTTTTCTAATACCTAACACAGCGCACGGCGTGTTATGCACGATGCCGGTTTTCAAATCGGGCGCAAATGTCGCTCGCTTTCTTAAGTACAGTATCCTACAGAAATCCTGGTTTAAGCCGGATTTGGCACAGAATACCGTATACCCTACATTAATCTAAAACCGGCTAGAGAACAAATTATGAATTTCCGTCCTCGAAATAGGAAATTGGCGACACCTTTCGCTAAATCGTTTTTTGCACATCGTGGTGCTCTCCCGGTTTTCACAAGTTTTTGATATTTTCAACTCGACTTTGTACCTTGCTCTTTTTCCTCATTTTGGGTTTTTTTCTATTAGTAAATCGGCTGCCAACTACCACTGTTTGACTGCTAGACATGTAACTATCGAAGAATAGCTTGAACACGTTGTAAATTCCAAGAAAAGAGCTAATTTGTGTGGTGTATAAAGATCTCTGTTCCTTATTTGCATTTTTTTTTCTTTCGTTTGACCAAAAATGCTCTCTAATCCCTTGCGGAAGCTGTTGTTTGTTGCCCCTAATGGCTCCATTTCTTCCTATTCTGCTACTATTTCTACCTTCGTCTATATTTTCGTCTAAAAATGGTCGGGAGAGCTGATTTTGTATGTTCTTCTTTAATTTCTCTATTATGTCGTTGTATTGACATTTATTCAACGACATTTTTTTTTACAGAGCCAACATGTATTGTGCTGCCAGCGGCTGTCCGCTAAACGAGACCACGCTAGACGAATCGTCCAACGGCCTAGAGCTGATCATATCCTTCATCGCCAGCACCCACCAGCCGGAACATGTCTTCACTCCGTCCCAGCTAGAACAAATCTATCGAGAGGTGGGTCTCTTTTCGCTCATTTTGACAGATGTAAAAATTTTCCAGATTGTTGCCCAGGTACAAAAGTACAAAGAGACCCGAGAGGCTACACGTGCCGTTTATGGAGACGAGGTTGTCGCCGATCAGTCAGATTTCGGCCTTGTTGCTGCTGCTCAATCGGAGGCAGAAAATGAGTCGGATGTCTTCGCCAACCAGAACCAGTACGACCGACACAGTGCTCTTAGACAGAACGAGATGGCAAAAGATAGCTGGGTATGTTTGTTGTGTCAAGAAACTATTGCGAAACCGATGAGCAGAGTTCCAGTCTTCCCAACAGCTTAATCCCGTTTGTGAGCTTTTCAGGCATCGCAAACCTGGCCGAAACTTTCGCGTCGGCCAGTCTCCTTGGCCGGCCAGGCTTGTAAACAGCGCGCGCCTTTGATCAGTATTCTGGGATCAAACCTGGCCTGGCTACGTGTGCGATCTCTGAGCTTTCGTTCGACGTGTGTCGAAGCACAGTTGACTGTATTAGCCAGGGATGCCCGCAGTGTACAAATCTGGCCACTTTGGTCATTCCTAGTCGGCTGATCACCGATTGTGGCGGGTAGAGGCGCAACTATCTGACCCGTCTCTCTGGAGCTTTGCGGAAATAATTGCTAGTTCGGAGTTCTTCTGACCCATCATTCTGATATGGCTTGGCCTAATCACCGATCGGGCAGTGCTTCTGTAGCGGGACATTGAGCCAAATGGCCCGTTCTAAGCCGTCACACTGGCCATTGTTGATCTCAGACTGTAGTGTTCAGTACCGTAACGCTTAGCTAGTAGCCTGGCATCCTGAGCATGCTCTTGAAACCTAGAGATGGCCTTTTTGGAAGCATTGTTGGCTGTACGATTCAGGAGGACAAAAGAGGTTCTAATGATGCTCATAAGGGTTGCTAGCTTCTGTTTTAGTGCAGAATTCACCGTGTTGGAATTTGCTGGAATTCATCTAGCGCTATTTTCACCGTATCAAGACTCAAAGTCCCTTTTCCATATTCTAATCCATCTTTTTTTCAGGCCAACGGAGGTTACGTCCAGGACAGACATTTGCCGCCCCAGAACCAGTCGCTGGAATCGGAGCATGAGCTGGACAGCTCGATCCAGGAGTATCATCAGCAGCTGCTCGGTTCGAAGCCGCTCCCCTTCGACGCAATGAGTCTTCACGATGAAGAGGAAGAGGAGCTGTCTCGCCGTCATGCTGCCGAACATTCTCCCTACGTCCAAGTCTGTTTTCGGGAGCTCCTCAGTCAGACCGGCTTCCTCGGTCTGCGCAAGAAGGACAGGCTCCACAAGCTGTCCAGCGTCCTCAGTCGTCCTCTGGGCTGCTGCTACGACGAGGTTCGCAAGTGCTGGGCGATTGCCGATTCTGCCAACAACCGAGTCAGTTTCTCTGCTTTTTTCCAGATAAAAACGATGAAATTTAGATCCTGCTCTACCCGGAAGGAGTTACCATCGAGTCGCCGAAATTCGTGAATCCATCAACCGTCTGTGTGCTTCAGCCTGGCAAAGTACTGGGCGTCTTGAGCGATACCTGCCTCGCCACATATACTTACGACAACAACGAGGTCGCCATCATTGTCGAGAGTTACGGAGGAGCAAAGATCCGATGCAGAGGTTCGTTTTACCTTCAATTCTTTCATTGACAAGGGAAACGTTTTATAGGCCAGTTTGTCCAGTACTTATGTCAGTCTCTGTCTATTTGAGATCTGTTCTTCCTGTCACTCTCCAGTGAGCATGCCAGTTGATCAGTGTTTAGCTGCCAGGCTGTCCAAATTTTTCCAGACTACATAATCATGCCAGAATCATGCAATGTGAACCAGTCTCTTTCGGTCAAACGGTCAGGACTCTTTCTGTGATTTCATCTGTCACATCTCTGACCGTTCTGAGCTCCGAAGGGTATGTCTGTAAAATCTTTTTGTCTATTTCAATCATCTCCATCTTATCTGTTTTTGTCAGCCTGTTGTCAATCTGTTTTACCCTGTCAATACAAACAAGCCGGGCTACAGCCCCTTAATTTTCTACCTCAAAGATCAACTTTCTCCTTTCAGGACTGGCCCGCACGCCTCGCGGAAACCTGGTCACAATACTCAAGAAGAACTTCAACACCAGCGAGGCCATCATCTACGATGCCGCTCATCCGAGCCGCTACGGACAGGTCGTCGGTCGTGTGAGCTTCCCTGGAGCAAGCGCCAGCTTCTGCGCAATGAATGGACGTCGTCTCGTGGTCACGGATCTCGGAAACCAGACGCTGACGATGCTCGAATTCAATGAGGCCGAGACCAGTGCCAGCATAAAGCAGACCACTCCCTTCAAGTGGGGATCCAAGGTACTTTTTCTGTCATTTTCCCGCTAAAATACAGTTTCAGGGTGAGCCGAATGGCGGCTTCGATTTCGTCTCGGGAGTTCAGGTGGACAGCGATGGATGGTCGATTGTGGCCGACGCGGGCGGCCGTACGGTCCAGCTCTTCGATGAGGATCTGAAATTTGTGACCCGGCTCGGCAGCGACTTCCCTCTACCCTACACAAGCGCCATTGCGATCAACAACTTCAACGAGGTCATGTTCATAGGACGCAAGAACAACGAGGTCACACTGGCCACTCTCGAGCCTTTCAGCGATCTTCCTTCCCTTATGGTAGGCTTTTTGACTGTTTTTTTTTGGTGTATTGGAACTCGTAAACAGTCACAAATAAGCTCATTTGAGCGAACTTTTTGCTCAGAGAATACCTTATTGCAATGGTTTCTGGAAGAACCGGCCATGTTTTATTCTCCGTCTCTCCAGAACCTCTACAATATTACCGTAACCTTATGAAGGAGTTTCTGGCCGTTGAACGGCTAAAATCTATGCTAGGCGTCACTATGTCACCAGTAGCCTATTCTAAGGAAGCGCCCTAAAATAATCCATATTGGGCTTCTTGTGACGATATTTAGCTCAAAATCCATGTGAAATTGATCATTCACTGGTCAAACGGCTTTTCGCTATGATTTTATAACCCGAAATTTCCATTTCTTGTTTGTTTCCTCTATCTAGCTCTCCTATTTCCAGGGATCCAGCAGCAGCTTCAGTCATTCCACCGCCCCGACTACGACCAACCCGGCTCGTTTCGGAAACGCTCTACCCACATCTACTACTGGGGCTGCTGCCAATCCTCCCAATACCACTACGTCGCGTTTCGGCGACAACAAGAGCGCATTTCCGTCTCGTACATTCAACGGGCCCGCCAAATCATCGAGCAGCTTCGGTAGCAACATTTCCACGTTCCGGTAGTCCCGATGAACGATTTTAAATTTTATGCATACTTTGTGTCTCTCCCCGCGAATTCCTACTACGAATTCCTACTACTCTCGCGAATTCCTACCCCTCTCTCTGTTTACTGCCATTTTGGGGAAAATTGACGCCCCTCCGTACCGGTAAACTATTAATATGTACACAGCCTCATTTTCTCGTGTTTCACATGAAGTTACACCACTTCCTTAGTACTTGTACTCTTTTTTGGTATATTTTAGAGAGACAGTCAGAAAGGAGACAGATGGACAAATGAGGCTAAATAGAAGAATCATCCTGCTCTATGGGAGCATCCTCTGCGTCTCCTTGTTTCTAATCCATGCGCTGGCTAGTTGGGGAGAGGGAGGAAGAAGAGGTACGAGATTTGATATTCTTTTTTGTCTAAAAGCCGGCAATCTCAGGGAATGGGGAGATAAAAAATCCCTTAAGAAAAAAGCTGAAAGCTTAAGCTTAGTACATTTTGATGTCGCAGAAACTTCTGGTAAAGTGGATAGACAATTGACCGGTTTCTCCAGAGTATTCGGGTGCTCGGGTTGCATTTGAGCGGCAATCCATAATTTGCTTGGAATTCAAAAAAATGAAAGGAATTCAGATACTGGCGGTTCTTTGCTTCAAGATGCGAAGGAACAGCTGCGAGAAGAAAGGGGTGAGTCTAAGAAACAGGCTGGGAAAAAAGGACACAGCACAATTTGTGAGTAGCTTTGATTCACCGAAATTTGTTGGTCGACCTAACCTTGGCTCATATTCGACGCTTCAATACTAAATGGAGAGAGAGAGAGAGAGAGAGAAGAGGAAGACTTCAGGAAGAGGCGCTTGACTGTAAGAAAACTTACCCAAGAATGTCCAGTCACCAGGACAAGAAAAAGAAACTACTAGTCTTCACTGTCTTTATTTGCTCTTTCCGTTTAAGTAGATATATGCGCTCGAGAGATCTATTCGCGCTTGCTGCTCTTCTCGCTGTTGTCCAACGTGTCGATGGGCGTCGAGGGTCTCTTCTTCGTTCTCAGCGATCGCTTCGACCGAGCGACCGTGGCCGCGAAGGAGACCTGCTGCAGTTTCTTCGAGCCGTCGCGACTAGTCGCCTTCTTCCTCTGGTTTTCGGGGACCTATGACAAAAAAAATTGGGATATTTAAAGAGAATCACAATGGGAAACAGCACATGCTAGACTACTAGACAGTGACTTAAACATAGGAACAGAGCCACAGTTACAGACACAGAGATACTAGAACAAAAGTAGACAGGGGAACAGAGAGATACGAAACAGAGACCCAGGAACAAGGGCAATACCAAGAAAAAGAGACTGACAAACACAGAAACAAACAGCTAGGGACAAGAACAGAGTCACAGAGACAATGTCAAAAATGGGAACAGACAGACGGTGACAAGACCGATGCACAGTGACAGGCAGGAAGTGACAGACAGAGCCACAGGGACAGACGGTGATAGAGTAGCAGCAATAGTAACAGTGCCAAATACAGAGTAACACTAATAGTAATAGGACAGCGAGACATACAGACAGAGCCAGAGATACAGAGACACGAACGAACAGCGACACGGACGGAGACAGACAGTGCTAGTGGAAAGGACACGGGTGCGGAGACACAGGGACGGTCACAGGGAAAGCGACAGTGCCAGACAGAGACTTCAAATAATGAAAAATAGCCTGCCTGAACACTCGGGAAGGTCTTCTTCTCCATGGCGTCGGTCATGTTCTGGATGAGGACGGTCTGACTGCTGTAGGAAGCCGCGTCCTTTCTCGAGCTCTCCATGGTCTTCCTCTCGCTCTTGACTCCTGTCTCCTTCATAGAGCTCTCAGCCTTCTGGCTCTTCTCCTGCTGTCGTACCGAGGCCAGGTGCGCTGCTCTCTGGGGGCTCTTGACACGGCTGCTCGAATTCGGGGTCTGGCTCGGTGGGTCCCCATCCTTCTTTTTGTCGCCACAGAGCAGCAGCAGGGTGAGTCCGAGCAGGACGGCTTGGAGGAGGACGAGAAGCGACGGCAGCAGCATCCTGTGGCGACACTGTGAGAGCAAAATGGGGCTTTTTATTGCTGGGAAAAGCCTTGTTTTTAGTTCGAAGCTTCAAGCAAAAGTTGGAAACATGGCCTCTAATTGGTGGGGAATATAGTAACAGCAAAACGAAACAAAGTTAGGATTAGTTTGGAAGAGTAATTAAGAGACCTTTGTCCTGTAGAGGCTAGTCTACTTGGGCAGACCTATTCATCTACCAATCTTCCAGAAGCCTGCTACTACGACAACCAGTGCTCATCTCCTTCTATTCTTTTCCGTCTCCATGCTGAAACCTCGGACCATCCTCCCTACGGATGCCTCAATGATATACAGTAACCCATTGCTCACAGATCACACTGTATTCGAAATTTAGTCTCTTCCACAATAACATTTCCGTCGGAATCAATGTCATCTCTCTAAATGGAAGTACCGGTGACGTCTTGGAAGCACACTCTTTTGATGTGACCACCTCGGACGGGAAGTTGATCACTTGGTTGAGAAGTCTACCCGAAGCAGCGATTGTCATCGCTGTCTCTTTCGGGGACATCGCGGAGAGAGTTTCGAGAGATGCCAGGGAGACTTTCCATGTCTTTGGAGCCAACAAGGTGAGTCAGTGTCTCTGCCTCTTCCTCTATCATTGTCACTGTTCTTGTCACTGTCATTCTATCCCAGTCACACTGTACCCTGACTTCAGATAGACACCTGGAGAACCGGTAGCTCTTACTCCATAATCGGTCAACGTGGTCTCAAGGGGCATGCCTATGAGCAAATCAAGAGTCTGTCTGATCAAGGAGACTCCCACCTTTTTGAGAGCTGTTTTGAGCTTCCGATTGGTGACATCGGACAGGTCAACATCACAGAGACAGTGTCCGATGAGAAGGACATCAACAGGCTCGATGAGGACAGACTAGCCGAACTGGGACAGGGAGAGGCCAGAAAGAATTTCCATGTGGATATGGGAGCGGTGAATGAGAATTGTGGACTGAATGAACCGTGCAAAAAGGGTGAGTGACAGGGGGACAGGGAAACAGAGAGATAGAGAGACAGAGATAGGGAAACAGAGGCAGAACGACAGAGACAAGTCAAAGTTACAAGGAAAGCTCTGAACAGGCAGACAAACTAAACAAAGACTTTGTCTCTCTATCAGAGAGATCGGCAGACAGAGAGACAGGACAGAAAGACAGAGTCAGAGATAGAGAGACAGGGACTAGACCCAGCTAACCAGCTACTTCCAGACGAAATTGTAATGAGTTTCTTCTCCGGCGAACACAAGGACGACTACCCGAAAGTCTGTGTCGGAGGGAGGATGCTTTTCGACAAGGGACTGAACAAGGCCGGTCGTGGCTTGAACATCTTCTCTCTGGAACCCAAAACGGGAAAAGTACGAGTTGTGGCCAACTTTGACACCTATGAGGATGACTCTCCTGCTCTAGAAGACTTCCTCGACTCGATTCCTAATGGAGACATTGTGGCAGCTGTCAGTTTCGATGAGGCCAGCACAGCTCTGTCCGAAATGGCGAAGCAGATCTTCTACGAGCTGGGGAGTAGTCAGATTCATCGCCTCAAGTTCAGAGCTTCTTGGTGAGTCTCGTTGTCTCTCTGTCTCTTTGTCTCTATATCTCTTTGTCTCTCAATTCACTGTCATTCCCAGGTACTTTGTCGGTCAAAAGGGCATCAAGGCCTACACCCCCTTCGAGGATCTGATCTACCCTACCGGGAACTCTTGGGCCAAACCTATCCAGACAGCCGTCTGCGTCCCAAAAATTTGTAGGTTTTGAGATTCGCTCCCATGCCCTATCTTCAGTGAGCAAATGGAGCGGTCGGACAGTCGAGGACAGTCTCAGTGTCAAGAACCTGCCAAAGAGACACTTTTGTGCCAAATACGATAAGTACGATGAGTTCTGCAGTGATCGGGCCATAGACAAGCCGATCGCTCCTCGTCCTCTTATCGATATGTCCCGCTCAAAGGACAGAATCTACAACACTCCCATTGTTCTGGTGGCTGGACTTTCGACTACCCGACTCCAACAAGCTCTGGAGAGTCTAATGAACCAGGAGGGTCTGAACACACAAATGGTGCTGGTGGTTCATGAACGAGAGTATGGTGAGAATGCAGAGCTGGCGACGCTGTTCCATGCCAAAAGTCTGGCGCTAAATCGGTCATCTAATTTTGAAGGTAAGAATGTGAACCGTTTTGGAAAAATTGCTAGATTTAGGGTACCTGTACGAGGCAATAACCAACGCCTTTCATCTCTTCCCATCAGCTCCAGCAATTGCAGTGGTCGAGGAGGATGTAAGTTGCACTAGAATCAGTTATCCGTATATCCGAGTTGGTGCGCAGCTATTCAAAAGATTGGCTGGTCAAGTTGACAGAAGTTCAGGACCGTTGACAATGCTAAAAAATCAGATGATAAGACAGTTTATTAGCTCAAGGAAGAACGAGAAAGGTGGTGAAATTCGGGGATGAAACTGACTGTTTAGCTGTGGATGTTATGGTCTCAACATTTCTAACAACTGTCTAATTATGGCGGTTGTGTCTTAAACAACTCTCAGTCTGTGAGACAAGATGACAGGAAGAGAAAAAGACACAGAGAGACGGATATTGAATTCATAATGAACTACCACAATGATGGCAAGGACCTGGGACAAAACGTCCAATAGCTGCTGGTAGTTCACACAGGGACAGAACGACAGGTAGACGGTAGTAGGCACACTGGGTCATAGAAAGAGGAGGGTACTTTACTTTTTTGTTTTACTGGCACAGGGTGGCATAAACCCTACCGTGGTCATAACTTGACTATAAACCTGGGACAAACTGACAGAAACAGTGCGTTCTTGACAGACAGAAAAGACATTCGAACAAGGAGAATGGTATAGAGTGACAATGACACACAATGACTGGGAAAAATCTGTAGAAGTTGTACAGTAGCAAAGTTATTGCAAGGTCACCTTCTTTCAGGTAGTACCCACTGCGGACTGGCTCAAACTCTTCGAGCAAACCCTTCCCTCGCTGCTGGAAGACACGAAGATCGACATCGTTCTGGCCTTCAATGAGTTTGGTAGGAATTCAGCCAATCTTTGACAAAACTTTCTTTCCAGGCTTTCCCTCCACCTCAGCACGTCCCACAGTAGTCTATCGAGCCGACATCCAGCCTCCTAAAGCCTCTTACCTCTTGTCGAGAAGATTCTACGAGAAGAGTATATGGAATAAAAGTGACTGCTGTAATCCTTGGAAGCTGAGAGAGTCTTCGGCTCTGATTCCAGAGGTGTCGAGAGTCACAGTGGTGGAACAGGGAGGACAAGAAAGAACCTTCTCGACGGAACCAGCTGCGCTGATGAATGGATTCAGGACAGAGACAGAGTATGAGAATGAGCTCAGGAGACTGTTCAAGGGATCGGATCAGATTACCATAACGACGGTCGACTGTAGTGCGATCACGAAGGGCTACAGTAACTCGAGGTAGGCGAACAGTGACGGTAACAATGACTGTTTCAGTTCCGTCTCCTTCGTTCTTCCCTCCAATTCCGATCTTTTGACCGCTCTCAACTGTCTTAACATTCCAGTCAACTCCAAGCCTCCTACCTACAAGGGTGTCTTCAGATTTTTTCACGCCCAGCAGGACTACCTTTTTCTTACCAAAGACAGTGTTCTTCTCGCCTACTTGATTGCATAATTTCATGGGTTCAGATCGATAACAAACGTGTACATAAATGCATTCGTATTGACATGCTATGACTGTCTCTCTATCTTCTGTCCCTCTGTCTCTCGGTCTCTTTGTCTCTCTCTCTCTCGTTCTTTCTTCGAAAGATCAGATCTCTTGCGACTTCTAACAATCTATCGCATAAATATTTGATCCTGCCGTGAGGGATACTGGACCTGATGGACAGGGTAAGCCGACAACGACAAAGCCTCCTCGTCTTCCGATGAGAATGCCAACTATTCCCAAGGAATTGGAACCGGATATCATATGCCTAACTTCTTGCTTCTTTGATGTCTTCACCCCGTCAAAGACACGGGCCATTGTACACAAGGTGCTCAGCAAGTATACCAACGCAAAGATAAGTGTGATCTTCGCTGCAAGGAGCCTGCCACAGCGTCATCGAAAGCAGCCTCTCTTCTCCTGTTTGGCTTCTGGAAGGGGAGATAGCATCAAAGGCGAACTCATTCGCAAGTCTTGGCAGAGAATCGTTTGAGCTCTTTTAACTACATTTATTTTGTTTACAAAAATTTTGCAAAACTTTCCAAGTTTCGTAGTAACGCTACAACGCTGTGTCTCTGACCCTCTCTCTCTCTCTGTCTGTGTGTATGCCTGTCTCTCTGCCTTCGTCTCTCGGTCACAATATAAGTTCAAAAGTTTATTAAGCAACAGCAGCTCTACAACCCACACACCATCGCCAAATGGCGAGACCAAAGAAGAGTAGCACAGAAAACGCAAAGTAGATTGTCGTGAATTCGACATGAACTTTCCAACCAACGGAGAACTTGAAGAGAATGAATTCTACGATCATATAGACGACAAGTACTACCAGGATGCCGCAACAGAAGAGACAACAGTTTCTGGCCAAGAAAGTGCATTGGGAGGAAGTAGAGGCGTTTGGCTGCTGGTTGGGAAGGAGAAGGACAGTTTGTTGAGGTTGCTGCTGGGGTAAGTAGACCACTGTACTGTTACTGGGCTCCTGAAAGAGTATCTGTCTCCCTCTCTCTTGTTCTCTCTATCTATCGCTCTCTTTCTTTGTCTCTGTTTCCTGGGTCTCTGTCACCCAATCTTTCAATCTCCCTGTCTCTGTTTCTCTGTCTTTCTGTCCCTCTCTCCATCTCTCTCCCTGTCTCTCTGTTTCTGTCACCCTTACCTGAGTAAAGAAGCTCGGAAATCCCATTGAGAAAGAGAGCGAGTGAAAGAGTGATAAGGTTTGAGACAGACCTCCCTATATAACCACTGATGAGAACTGTCCCTGAAATAACTTATCAGTTGTGGTCATATGGACGCCTAGTTCCTTCCGGACGGAACTATTGAATACTATTTTGAGGGGAACAAATCAATGATGTGGACTTCACATGTTCAAGAGACAACCCAATAACCGAACCAAAGAACCGTCCCAACTTTGCTTTTCTCTCCATGTCTATTTGTTTCTCTATCCATCTGTCTCTGTCTCTCTGATCTAAACGCAGTTATATGTTAAGTTTTCCCTGTTGTTCTAAAGACAATGCAAACAAACAAGGTTTAGAATCAAACAGTTCATTTCTAATTGCAAAGAGAAAGTTTACTTTTTCTTTTTCTTGCCCATTTCGGGGTTCGATTCTTCCGGCCTGTAGGTGCCCTTGATGATGGCCAACTGGACGAGCTGCTTCTTCTTGTAAAAGTCGTCGCTAGGTTCGAGGAGCATCCTCACACGGTCGACGGCCTCGCGCAGTCTCTGCTCACACTTCTTTCTGTTCTTGTCCGACGCCTTGACGAACACATGTAGCGGCTCGTCCAGATGCTCCCAGCCGACGGTCCCGCGCAGTTTCTTCTCCTTTTCCACGTCGTGAACGGAGCCGACGCCTCGAATAACGATCTTGCAGCTTGTGTCGGCTTCCAGCTGGCGGAGACTAATGCCGGAAGGACCTAGAAGACGACCGATCAGATTGCAGTTGCGGCCACGACGATCTTGAGCACTGCCGGTATCCGGAATCGGAATCTTCTCGGTCAGCACAACGGCACGCTGCTCCACGAAGCCATCGTCTTCATCGCAATTGTTGGCCGATATGATCACCCAGATTCGAGAGATTTCGGCGGTCAGCAGGGTCTGAAAATTGAGAGGTTAATAGGGATAATGAGATTTAGACACAGTGACGGTAATACAGAAATAAAGAGAGGCAGTAGGACAGAGGGACAGAGAGGCAAAGAGACGGAGGTTCGGGGATAGAGAGACAGAGACGGTGAAAAAGAGAAACAGAGAGACAAAGAGAAAGAGACAGTGGAACAGAGAAAAGGAACTAGCCAGAGCAGAGTTGAACTTATCCGGATGGTCGATTCGAAGCTTGTTGAGTTCCTTCATCTCGTGGAGTAGATCGTCGAAGTGCTTGCTCTGATCCTCGATCTCCTCCATTGATGCCAGCTGTCGTCCACCACTCGTTCAGACTGTCGAATAACATAGTTTCTTGATTGCTTCTCCAAACTGCTTTCAAACTTAGTGTAAAAAGGTACATTTGTTCCTGTTCTTTAATTACAAAGTTTGTAATAAAGTTTGAAAAAAATCTTTATGAAAACAATAAAACTACGGAAATTCTCTGTCTCTGTCTTTGCATAAAACGAGAGACGGAAAGACAGAGAAGTTGATCTGAACACTTTGACACCTCAGCTGCTTTCAGCAATGCGAGAATGGAGGAAAGAGTTTGCTTGAAGAGTTTGAGCCTGTCTGTATGGGGTACCACCTGAAACAGGCTACTGCCCCGAAGATGCGGTGGCTTAACTCGTGCTAAAAATGGTAGTAGAACCAGCTAAAAAGCA
Organism: Oscheius sp. JU75; assembly: GCA_037178855.1. Lineage (NCBI taxonomy): Eukaryota > Metazoa > Nematoda > Chromadorea > Rhabditida > Rhabditidae > Oscheius > Oscheius sp. JU75. The sequence goes on from JASJZC010000003.1 coordinate 1,228,022, forward strand.
GACAACATTTTTGGCGCAGCTCGATTTTCAAATGTCATTTTGGGTAAAAAGTTGATTTTTGTTCGTAGACGTGCGTAGCCTTTTTACCAAAAACTCGCTACAACAGCATGGACTTTTTACACACAAGAAACATTTTATAATTCTCGCCTATGTAGCTTAAAACTTTGACCTCTTCAGACTGGTAGATTAGTCAATGACTCATTTTACTTTTGGGAGTAAGTCTTACTCTATTATCTGATCTGTTCATCTTGTCCTACAAATGGACGCACATCACAGTTCAAACTTTTATCTAATAGGTCCACTTCAAAATACAAGTTTTCTTGTTCTTATAGAATATCACGGCTCGTAGACGAGAATGATATTTCTTCGAGGATGGTTTCAGGGCGTGCTGGCCTAGTCCAGTACACAATTCTCCATTCATTTATCAAGGACAATCAAGGATTTAGAAAACTTTCCTCATAGGTAAATCTAGTATATGGTCTCTGTCCCAGGTAGAAAGGGTGGACCGCATCTCTGATGGGTAAATGATTTACGACCTCTGTCCCTGTTCTGGAAGAAGACCAGCATCACGTATGTCGATAAATTCATAGCGCACCTACTGCGGCAGGGGGTAGATTCTCTGCGACCCAGATAGGTGTGATTGGAGCTTAGTTCTCACAGCAGTTTCTACTAGACGTCCCGGTATGTAGGCATAGTCTTGAGTGTTTCAAACTATATTATTCCTGTAAGTCAATTCCTGAAACCCTCTGCCACTCCCCAATCCCTTTCCCCAACATATTGTATATAACAAATGTTTGATTCATCTAGACAAATGAATAGTCTAATATAATCTAATCATCTTCCTCTTCTTCGCTCTCTTCTTCTGCTTCCGATTGATCCTCAGCTTCATCATCTTCCTCTTCTCCGCTCTCTTCTTCTGATTCCGATGAAGACTCTGCAACATTTTCTTCGGTTTTGATAGTGAATAAAGAGTTTTGGATGCAGATTAGAGTTTTGTTGAGCAAATCTTTCCCAGAAAAGTGAAAAGTATTCCTACCTTGTTCGCTGAGATCCATGTTCGACATATCTGCAGTCAGATTTTGCAGTCCAGTACTCTAGGAATTACCTTAGGAAATTCAAATTTTGACTCACTGCTTTGCGATAGCAAAATTCCTGAAGCAGTCTTTCGAGTTCCTCTTTCTCCTTCCCCAGTTCCTCGTTCTTCTTTTTCTCCAGCTCCTCGATCTTCTTCTCCAACTCCTCGATTTTCTTCTCCAGCTCCTCGATCTTCTTCTTCTCCAGTTCCTCGATCTTCTTCTTCAATTCCTTGTTGCTCTTTTTCACCAGTTCCTCGATCTTCTTCTTTACTTCCTCGTTCCTTTTTTTCCTCAGTTCCTTTTTCATCTTCTTCAGTTCCTCGTTCTTCTTATTCCTCAGTTCCCTTTTCTCCTCCTTCAGTTTCTCTTTCTTCTTCTTCTTCAGTTCCTCTTTTTTCTCCTTCAGTTCCTCTTTCTTCTTCTTCTTCAGTTCCAAGATATCCTTCTTCAGTTCCTCGTTCTTCTTCTTCTTCTCCAGCTCCTCGATCTTCTTCTTCAGTTTCTCATCCTTCTTCTTTTCCAGTTCCTCGATCTCCTTCTTCAATTCCCTGTTGCTCTTTTTCTCCAGTTCCTTGATCTTCTTCTTCACTTCCTCGTTCTTCTTATTCCTCAGTTCCTTGTACTTCTTCTCCAGTTCCTCGTTCTTCTTATTTCTCAGTTCCTTTTTCTCCTTCTTCAGTTCCTCTTTCTTCTTCTTCTTCAGCTCCTCGCACTCCTTGTGAGGCATACTCGCTGCTCTGAATTTTCGTACTTTAGAAATTTTTTCAGTGAACTGCAAGTGTTATGGGTAAAGCAAAGTAAATTAGTGGGACCACTAGTACCGTCTTTTATTCTGAATGGAACAAGAAACAGGCTGGTGTTTCGAAAAACACCAATCCATAGTCAAGTATACTTTTGGAATGAACCGTAAGTAGAAATTTAGACAGTTTCTTCTTTCACCAAAAAAGTTCTTCTCCCAATTTCCAGGTACAGGTGATGCGGGCACTAGTAGCTTCAAAGCAAAACACAACTCAAGGTTTTCACAAATGTAAGAAAATATGTTGAAAGTCGTCTTCGAAAATATGATTGCTTGTTGGAGAGAGAAATGAAAAATTGTTTTTAGGCCAAGTAAAGTCGGCATAAGAGCAACAATACGGTGGAGCAACACACCTGCTAAGAATGAGCGAACAATTAGATAACACTGGGGCGGAGCCATGCGAACAGGTGTTTCAAACAAAAAATGTTAAAGCGAGTGTCCTTTTCCAGTGATTTGCCTAGTTGACTTTTCGGCAAGGAAACACTGACAACTTGAAGTTTCGTTCAACTGAGGTTGTCTGTTTAAGAAGCAAGCGAAAAGATCTTTGACGACCTTATGAAATGTCCGTGATAATAGGTAAGTAACGCTTGCAAAAAAAAGTTTCCATGCAACAACCTCTGTTCGATCGTGTATAAGGGAGCCTCTTTTCTTGTGATCGACATCGCTGTTATCGTTGGTGGCCGAAATTAGCATGTGGCTCATTGTCAGGAAGTTTCGACAAACAGAGAGACAGGGAGACAAAGATTTTTATTTATTTATTTTGTTCGAGATCGTAGAATTATCTATGATGGTCAATGACTCGTTTCCAATCTTCACTTGGGGCATTCCACCAGCATCTATCAAAACTTTGATTCAAAAAGTCTCTCCATCTTGGCGGTGATTGTCCTCTAAGTCTTTTTTCTGTCGTAAGGAATCCAAGTTGTAGTAGCACGTGTCCATCTATCCTGAGGCATCTGCGTAATCCTGTGAGCCCAGGCAAGTTTCAGTCGGTCAGCTACTTTCACCCAATCTTTAAATTTGGTAATATTTCTCACTCTATTGTTATTACATCAATTCATCCTTCAGCATTCTTCGCTCCATTTTTCTTTGAACGACTTTCAGACGTTCCCTATCTTGTTCCTTGAGCGTCCAAGTTTCACAGCCATAGGTGACCACTGGAGTGATACAGGAGTTGAAAAGGTGGCGTCGTTTGTCCATAGGAATAGTTCTATCTGTTAACCACTTCATGCCAACCATCCTCTTCAGACAGCACAATCAATCTCCCTATGGTGGTCCAATGGGAGAGAAATTGAGATTCCGAGGTATTTCGCTTCATCTTTGAAAGCAAATTTCAGCCCATTGATTGAGATGGGTGCCCTTGTTGTAGTACAGTTCGTAAGTAGAATCGTCTTCTTGTCGTTAATTCGTAGGCCAACTTGCTCGGCTGTATCCATCAGTTTTCGGAGCATTTTCTCCATTTCGGGTCGAGATTTTCCGACAATGGTAACGTCGTCTGCGTATTCTAGACCTGTCAGCCGTCTTCCATCAATTTTTATTCCATTCTCACCCAGTCGATTGAGCGGATAATACTCCTGAGTACGCAGTTGAACAACAGAGGAGAGAGAGTATCTCCTTGGCGTATTCCTTTCCGCTACTTTTTCCTTGTTGACAATAACGAACGTGTTCGAGGATTCGTATTTTCGCTGTAGCATAATCACTAATTCCTTTTTGACTCCAGCCGATGACAGTGTGCTCCAGACTGCATTCCATTCGATAGAGTCAAAAGCTTTGCAGAAGTCGACAAATGCAAAGTAGATAGGAGTTGAATATTCTGTGCATCTTTCGGCGATTTGCTTGACAGCATGAACGTGATCCATCGTTGAAAAAACCTTTGCGAAAGCCGCTTTGACTATAGTCGAATTCATCAAGATTCCTTTGCATCCTCATCAAAATGACTTTTGTGCACGCCTTCAAGACAGTAGATAGTAGCGATATAGGTCGAAAATTTCCCAATTCTTCAGAACTTCCTCCTTTATGTATCAGTTTCATCCAAGATTCACAAAGTCCAGTTGGAACATCATCTCCACGTGAAAGGCCATTGAGTAAAGCAGCAACTACTGAGAGAGTTGTTCCGATGCCAGACTCAACATGTCAGGGAGAATACTATCGGGACCTGGGGAGTGTCCTAACTTCAAGGATTTGAGAGCGTATCGAGCTTCCTCCGTTGTGAAAGGGGGCAATGATTCATCTGATGGGCGTATGTATGTATATTCAGTGGAATTGAACTTCGGAACAGATTGTCGTAGTATTGTTTGACCATCCTACAGGTGAAGCGTTGTGATTTAGTATATGTTGCTGGATCCTCCATCATCAACATTGTCTTCTTGTGAGCTGTTGATCTTATTGTGTCTTTTATTCCTTTTCCATGAACGATAGCTTCGTTTATCCTCTCTTCCTTCCTATTAGCAATATCCTGTTGTAATTCAACCCGTGCTAGAGAAGGAAGACGGGGATATAAGGTCACAATATCTTTCAACATTCTCGAATCTGGTGAGAAAGTTTCGTTGTGGCGCACCTGTTGTCATAGTGATCTTCCCACATCTGGTGAGATCGTAATTGATTAACAGGTGCTGGGAAATTGGTCGGGAGTCCATGCTCTACACAAATGTTGAGTAACTGGAAATCAAAGTGGGGGAATAGTGGTAAAACAGCTGGGGGCCGTTACATTCTTCTGGAGGTGTTGACAAGCCAGATTCTTTTGTCTCTGTCTCTGTGCCGGATAGTATGGTAGTCCCGTTGTTGTCTCAAGCCTACCAAACAATAGATATAGAAAGTAAGACAAGTTTTTAAAAATCTTTGTTAATGTATCCAGCTCGCTCCCCGTTCGTATTCTAATTGCCTCCATCTTCTTGATGTGACATCGGGTAGCTGCCGCTCTTCAAGACTATCCAACCGTATGGCTTTATCAACAGCAACCTGCTGGCTCTTTAACATATCTACAGCAGGTACTCACGGATCCGAAGGACAGCGAGACCCAGCTGAAGATCCGGGAAGAGAAGATGGTAAAGGTCAAGTAGAAGGTCGAGGGCGAACAGAGGAAACTGACTGAGACTCTTGAAGGAGCCCAGAAGCGAGATAAGGAACTGCCCGACGCTGTCAGCGCCTTCAACAAGACCCTCCTTACCAGCAGCAGAAGGATTTGGCCGAGCACATGGAGAAAGCCAAGAAGATGGAAGAAAGCTATGTGAAGTAAGTCGAGATGGCCAAGGAGGAGAGGAACAAGATGGTCGAGGAGCCAGGACAGTGCAAGAATATGGTCGTGGAGAGACAGAAAAAACTGGTCGAATTGTTCGAAGCCGCCCAGAAGAGCGGGCAGGATCTTATCAGCGCTGTCGCCGACTTTGGCAAGACCTTGTTTGTGTCCCTATCTGTCACTGCCATTGTCAGCATCTTCTGGCTTACCATGAAAGCGCAATGGTGTCTGTGGTTGACTCTGTGTGTTTGTTTGTCCGAGGCCACGAAACAAAAGCAAAGCAAAAAGCTGTAGATTGTTGATGTAAATTGTTGCAAACTAATTGAGTTGGAGAAGAACTCAGAAATGGAACGACGAATTCTGGGCGCTCACGGGTAGAAACAGAAAGACAGTAGACAGAGAGGTAGAGAGGGAGACAGAGAGACAGAGAAAAATCGCACCGGCTTTCTGCGAACTTGACAAACAACAAAAACTAATTTCAGTGCTGAATGACAAATTGTGCACCTGAAAAAAGAGATCAGATAATTGCAAGACAGATTTGCTCGATGGTTAATATTCCTCAATCAACAATTTCTGTTTAGATGTATAACTAAAGAGGTCGGCCAGTTCCATTCTAAAGTAAACAACGACAAAAACAAGTTTTTGGAATCGAGATGGGGTTCAATACCGTTTGCCAAAAAGTTTCTATGAAGCGTGTACTGTAATTTGATAAATGTTTATCAAAATGAGAATTTTCTGAATTTCTACCTATCTATTGGCTTCTGCATTCGAACACAGTAAAAGAGGAGATCGCTTAAAAGTAAATTGAATGGTGCAAAACTACCCAAACACATAAAACTATGATGTATTGTTCCCTTATCAACATGCAAGAACGAAAGTTTAGCCAAACGAAGAACCAGACAATTTATTCCGATCTAACTACTGCGGATCTGGTATAAAATATTTTCCTTTTCAGAACAGCAACACTTGCTCTTAGTTTGGGCTTCTTGTAGTAATTGGGATTCATAAGTATGAGCATCAGTCCTGTTCCAAGGTCATAAGTTGACATTGCAGCGAAAAATACGTCACTTATCCCTGAAAATCAACAGTTTGCAAAAAAGAAACTCCTTACATGTGTACCCAAAGCTGTCTGTTACAAAGACTATACCAATTAGCCCAAGGGGAACAAGCATTGTCAAGCATGGAAAAGTTATTAGAAGAACAGTTTGTAGAAGAAACTTGCTCTGTTTCTTTTTTGTGCTAACGGATAAAGCACCTTTCTTTAAGATTCGAACAGAACCAACAACAAAATAAGTCACGAAAAATATAGGAAAAACGACGTCAATTGCAGCAACCGTGAGTAGCAGTGGAACATCATTAATGGCAAATATTGACAAATTTGGTACCTCGAGAATATTGTCATGAATGCAAGTATACTTCTGAAGAACATGAACTGTAGTAGTATATCATCCGTATTTCGCAAAACAGATACCCGAAAAACAACGGCGGGGATCGAACCCGGGTCGCTTAGACAACTAGCTAGGACCTGGACAAAATTGCACCCGGTTTCCCGCTGCGCATAACGACAAACAGAGACCGTTGCGTTTTATTATATGAGAGATCTGGCTTACAAGAACCTCTTTTTCGATTAATTTTATTAAGACCTTCATGTTTGTAAACATCTGAAGTGTAAGTTTTGATTGAGCTGTACTAAGCTACATGAGAGACAATTTGTCTACTTGGTCACTCCACAGCTTACCTCCGTTAAATAAGTCACAGATATTGTAGTATTTGGTACAGTTCTCCATATGACAAAAATCGTATGTACCACTAAAAGCACCGTGGCGACTATTAACCAGACCCATCTAAGTGGCAATCCATTATATCCTTGCAGAATGAGATAACGGCTGAGGAACAAGAACATCGCTGTTGCTACCTCGCCAGCTATAAATATAGAAGCAATCATAGTCATTTCTATCCAGTTGAGGTATTTGATAGCTGGTCCAAATGCGCGTGCAATCAGAAAAGGCAAGTAAATATTAGTCTGCCAAAAGACGTTAATCTGAAAAGTGCGATATTTTGACTTATATTCTGCCTACCCAAATGTTTGCCGCAAATGCTGACAGCTGATGAGTGAAAAGAAACCATTTATAGAGCTTGTTCTGCTTTTGAGAACGGTACATAATGCAGTACAAAACAAAAATATTAAACGGTACACTGATAACTGATAGACTGTGCTGGAACAAAAAATAGGCTTTGTGACTTTCTTCATAGTTAAACTCAAGTTCTGGGCAGTAAATTTTCATCTCTAAGAAAGAGGATTATGCGTGGAAAGTCTCAATGGCAGCTGATTCAAAGTGATTACTTGACAGCTGTTAAATATGTTAGCAGCTGCGTTTAGCGACTTTTATTTCGCCAAAGAATGCAAAATGTACAGTTTTTTATACCTGCGCAAAGGAGCGTTCAAAAGTTGCTGCTAACATGTTGCAACACGGGAGAGCAAAGCCAGACAACAGCTTTATTGGAGTCCAAATCTTGAAGTGCCAAAAGCGCATTCCTATTAAACAATAATAGTATGCTAAAGGAACATAAATATCATATACATAGCAGAAGCTATTCTCGCTTCTCAACACCTCCCCTTCTTCGTTTCAGTGGCTGCGTCGAAGAAATGTATTTTGTGGCGAGCACATGTGGATCGTCCATGAGCGTTGTCCTTACGCTTCCAGGTCGAATTCTTGGTCCTATGGTATCCGTCAAAAACATCCTTTTGTTTGAGCCAGAGAGCAGCGTTGTTTTCTCAGCACATCCGATTGGCTACAAATTACTAAAAGCAAAAAAGTTGCCCACGGCTGGAATCGAACCAGCGTCGCCACGGCCACAACGTGGAGTACTAACCACTATACTACGTGGGCCAAAAGCAACGAAACCACGCGTGCATGACTATCTCTGCCGCCATAAGACCGCTTCCCGACCAGTTTTGCCTATTTTACACACGTCTTTCGTCTCCGAAAACCCACGTGGATCAGCCTCCTTCCTATTTCTTGCCGTTTCCCACCCGATTTTAGTTCTTTAGCTAGCAACTTTGCCGAAAATAAGCTTGTTTTAGTAAGGATCCATGCTCCGGGGATAGACCCCCTGAGCTCCGACAAGTGTCTCCGCTCAAATCATTGTCAGTCCTTTAATCAATCGCCGATTTCTTGTTTTTCTGTGTTTTTGTCTCCTTTTTGGCCAATTTCTCTTTGAATTAAAGGCGGAATACTTCTTGATCGACATCTAGCACAAGATTACCTCCCAAACAGTGAGTCAAGAGTCATTTTTTTTAACCCATCACATTTGTTTTTCTTCTTACTTTCCAGGTATTTGCCATCAAAAACACTTGAAGTTCACTAGGGAATGCTGGAAAGTGATAGAGTCCAATAGTTTCTTCGAAAACAAGGGAAGAATTGCAGGTTTTCTTGCAGAGCTCTTGACTACTTATTTGCAGCTAGTGTTCAGGTTATTTTGACCAATTTTCCGACTAAAGTCGAGGGCTAACCCGTTGGGGTAAAAATGAGCATAAAAAGGAAAAAAAAATATGACCTTTCGTAGTTTGAATTCCGCGAAAACCGCGCGCTTTTTTCCTGGAACTTGCTTAGTCCAGTTAAAACAAGCCTGCATGTCACAGAACCCAAAACGCATGATAAGACGTTGTAAAACTGTTCAGTGGCTCGAATTCTCGCTTCGTAGCACATTTTTGATACATATCTTCAATTCTCGCCTGTTCTTTTTGCTGAAAACATGATTTGGGTCAAGAAACAAACGCTTAGTCATCGATTCTTGTTTTTAGATCAGTGTTTATTTCTGTGCAGCGCGTGATATGAAGCATAGGTGCTGATTAATCGGCTACTGGCCCTATTTCCCTTGTTTCTGCAGCTATTTTTATTCAAAAGAATCCTCGTAAAGGCTATTATCGTCTTGGAAAGGAGAGCTATGCTGTTAAATTGAAGGCTGAAGGGGAAAAACACGGTCATTCTTCCTACTTACTGTGTTTAGACTGTACTTTGCTATTTTTCGTCTTTAAATTCCTCTTGAGACCTTCAAAAACCTTTCTACATGTCTCCACAGCTCTTAAATCACATGTAAAGTGGAAAAAATGCCCCATATCGTGAAATTCAGAATTGCTGGTCCAATCCACCAATTTCTCTCGTTCTTTCTTCAAAATTCCCCATATTTTACGACTGTTAATGCTTCCAGAACAATGACCTACGCCCTGCGTCCACAGACAGTGGACTTCAACAAGGTCTGGGGCGATTTGCGCCGCAGCGTCGTCAACATCATTCAGCTCCAGCCATTCCCCAAGAAGGACTGGGATCACAAATTTAGGTGAACCTCTCTCAGTCGTTTCTGTCTAAAAGGGTCGATTTTAGTGACGTCTACAATATCTGCGTGGCGATTCCCGAGCCAATGAGCGACAAGCTCTACAACTCCCTCGTCAAGTGCATAGAGGACCATGTAGAGGAGCTTAGAACGGTAAGTGACCACTTTTTTATGGTTTAGCCTCAAAATAGCCCCCGATTGGGTGAGTTTATCTATTTGTAAGCTTCCAGAACATCCAGACGGTACCGAATGATCAATTGCTCCAAACCTACGCCCACATGTGGAAGATATTCTATCAGGGAGCTCTCTACGTCCACATGCTCTTCGGGTAAGTCTTTCCGAAATTTCCTTTTCTTATAGTTGGTCTCCCTAACCCATTTTCAAGGCTCGTTTTGGTCAAAATGTAAAAGCATAAGAGCAAGCTCCTTGGACAAAAATTCAGAAACCACGCTCAGAGCCCATCTAGAATTGGATTTTTGACTTACAGGCCTGTTTTTTTTTGCCCGAGGCATCTCAAGTTTTCATGATCCTAAAGCGCTCCTTTTTTAAAATTGAGCCATTAACAAGGTCTAGGAGGGAGTCGGCGGGTAGAAGATTACCGAGTATCGGGTTATATCTGTATTCGATATCAGCCGACTCTTCTCTCCTGTCATAATCTTGCAGCTATTTTCTTCAAGGGTATGAGGAGTTAGCCCAAATTTGCGAGCGCTTACGTCGTTCTCTGCACCAGGCAGCGCAAATCTGGCCGAAATGTTTGCGTCAGCCAGGTTCGGCCAGGGCAGGTATGCGGTCCCTGCTCAGTACCAATACCCTGAAGATAGGCATTCGGCCGGTCATTACCAGGGGAATACAGCATTTAGCTCATGGATAGTAGACTTAATATGCCAGAAAAGTTGCCGAGAAAAATGAAGAAAATTGATGAAACGCTGTATTTCCCCTGGTACGTTCTTTTTCTATTTTTCTCGGCAATTCTTCGGTCAAAGTAGATTAATCTAGGATAGTATTGGACGGCGAATAAATTAAACACCCATAGAAACCGAAAAATGCAAAAGAAACTAAGATTTTGAATTGCCACCGCAAATTCATATTCGAAAACGCGTTCCGCCGTAAACCCATAGCTGGACTGTCCCTTTAATAGCAAAATAAATGCGCGATTACCATCTAGGCGATCTATCAGTTTAGCATGCATTTGTGGTGTTTTGTCTTGGCAGAAGGCCTTGTTTCCCTTAGGAAATACCCAAGTTTCGTGGTTGGTAACTGAAAATCTTCTTGCGGTAACCCTGAGAGTAAAACTCGGCTGTTTTCCCTAATTAAAATTATCATTTACAGGTACCTGAACAAGCAGTACGTGAGGCAGAAGCGCACTCTGGATCCGGATCTGGCTCGCCAATACGACAGCTACCTGATCAAGACCGACCTGAAGGAGGTCGGCTGCATGGCTCTCGACATCTGGAAGAAGCGTCTCGTGCGCCCTATTCTCGACAAACTTCTCGTTCTGCTCCTTCAAGCCATCGCCGACGACCGCAACGGTAGTCCGCCGATCAACAAGAGCATTGTTCAGGACGTCATCATGTCCCTGGTTCAGGTTCGAATTTTTATGTTTTGCACAAAAAAGAGTAATGTAGGTCGAACAACACGACTTTGAGGAGAGCGGAGCCTATGAGATGGTCATGAAGAGGCAGCAGGACTTTACGAAAGAGTTCTATCAGAACGAATTCGAGCTACTCTTCCTCAAGGAGACGGAACAGCACTACACACAGCTGGCACATCAGCTATTGTCGGATCTGTCCTGTAGTCGGTATATGGAGGCGGTGAGTGCTTTTCTCATGTGATTATTTCAAACAAACAAAAAACGTTGGAATGCGTGCTTTCGACTGTTTACTGCTAAAATCTAAAAACTCTTCATGTTCATGTTGCCCAAAAACTGCTCTAAGAACTCGTACCTCAAGTTTTTATGGAGTCCATAAGCGTGGTCTGAAGTTTAGGCATGGAAATTGGTAAAAATAAAGCTGTAAGACGAGTAGTGCAGCTGAGAAAGCCTCGTATGATTAATCGCACTATTTATGAGCGTACAAGTAGCTCACTGTCACTTTTTTTATTCTAAAACGTGTGGAGTATCAGATAAGCAGATATGGATAGTTCGTGAGCTGTTTTCGTAATTAAATAGGGGATACACTCTGTAAATGTATAGTCATATTCAAACAAGGGACTTTGAAACGGTCTTTTGCAACTTTTAGATACCAATATGAACACTATCACCATATTGGTCGATTACTAGCTTCAAAAAATGAATAGAGTGCTTCTGTGTCACGAAGGTTCTTTACTGGATGCTCCTAGTATAATTTTTAGCTTCTAAAACTTTTTGAATGAGTTTGTTTCTCCATTTTTTGACTTTCTTTCTGCAATGTGGCTGTTCAATACAAAATTCTCTCACTTTTCTCACAGAAAACCATGATCTGGACATTGAATCCCATTTTTGACCGACCTCTTCCTTTTTTTTTAGTTGCTACTGACTCATATCTAATCTTATTGGCTAAGGAGGACCTCTAACCATCCTCTAAGTTTCCGATAAATTTTAAACAAAACCTGTCAATAACCATAAGGTTCTATCAAGGATTCGGGCCCCTGAACAAGACAACATGTGCGCATGAAGAGTTTTTCTGGAATCTCCAAGCTAATCCTCCCCTTCCCAGGTGATCAAAATAATCGAGGAGGAGAAGACCCGAAGCGGCGGCTACGTGCACAAGAGCACCGTCGAAAAAGTCGTCAAACTTTGTCAAAATGTCATGGTCTCGGCCCACAAGGAGAAGCTGAACGGCGTCTGTGCCGAGCTGATCAAGAACGAGGAAAAGGAGGATCTGAAGAACATGTACCGCCTGATGAAGCCCATAGACAACGGCCTGAGCGTCATGGTTCACGAATTCCAGGACTATGTCAAGAGAAAGGGTCTGGAGGTTAGTTTCAGATTTTTTGGGCCCAAAAAATTGCACAAAATTTTAACGGTTTAGTGGCCGGAACGTGCGGACTCGTCACAAAATTTAGCATTTGCAGTCTGTGAACAATCTGACCGGCGAGAACATCCACAACCAGTTTGTCGAAAACGTCCTCCAGGTCTACGATCGCTACAGCGAGCTCAAAGCCTCGGTCTTCTCAGACGACGGGGAGTTCAATAGCGCTCTGGATAAGGTAATTTTGAATATTTTTCTGTGTTTTTTTGCTGGAGTGGGAGAAAAATTGGGTCATCTACCAAGGAAACTGCAACGCAAGTTTTGTGCTCTGATGATTTGAAACAGTTGCGAGACGACCTAGAATAACGCCTGGTAAATGCTGAAACCTTCTCTACTTGTCTTGCTTGATTTAGCGTAAAAACTGTAATATAAGCACCCCCTTACATAAGATATACGCAATTACGTATTCGCGTTTTTCGGGGTCAAGATGACTTTTTCTGACTTTCCGATGTTTTACAGAGTTGTAGAGCAGGTCGCGTACTACATTTTTGCAGAGTATCGAAAAGTCAGAAAAAGTCTTCTTGATCCCCAATGTACGTAATTGCCTATTTCTTACGTAAGAAGATTCCTAATCTAGAAGAAATACGGTAATTTCAAAGTTTTCCTTTGAGGGCTCCAAACTAAAGGATACTTTGGAGTTTCAGCAATGTTGACTGGTTTGTCTCTTGGTAGTAGTTAAACAGGCGCCCCGGTTCGATTTTACGCGAAATTGCGTACGACGTACGCAAAACTACGGCTTGGCGCGAATTAACTTTTGTTCGTCGTTTTACCCATTTCTCGACTTTTTTCTTACATTTTCTGTCTGTTTATAGTGCTGTTCGACTTCTTTCAACGTACCGCACCGAAGTTTTATTAGAAATTTCCCTTTTTTTTAGGCAATATTTTCATCAAATGATAGCTTTTTGTTGATTCCAAGGTGCGGTACGTTGAAAGAAGTCGAACAACACTATAAACAGACAGAAAATGTAAGAAAAAGTCGAGAAATGGGTAAAACGACGAAAAACGAAAAATTTTCGCACTAAGCCGTAGTTTTGCGTACGTCGTACGCAATTTCGCGTAAAATCGAACCGGGGCGCCTGTTTAACTACTACCTGTCTCTTGTTTGACAAGGCAAAGTTGTTTGATGTGAGAGTAGTAGCTAACTCATGATATCAAAATGAGGGGAAGAAAGACTCAGCAGAATTTCTGGACTTTGGTACCATCGAAAAGAGCGAGAATCGGTGTAAGCTATTCTGATTTTTCGGTCATTTTTATCGGGCAGGGTCAGTGATCGCAAAAGATCATAGTGACCGAAGACGCGCGCTGTTTACAAGCCTGGCCTGGCCAACGCGAGCGTTTCGGCCAGGATTACGAAGCCGGACAGGGTAAACAAGAATTTATGTTTTCTGAACTCACCGTATAATATAACCCTCTTAAAAACCGAGCTGGAAAAAAGCAAAATGGGCGACTTATATCGGCTATTCTCTTATACGCATATTTCTGCTATGTTTCGAGCAGCTCTCTTTCCAGGGGGCTATTTTTCACGCTGAGTTCGAAAAACATGGTTAGATACAAAAAATGGTTATAAGTTATCATAAATGTTGATTTAGAGGGTATCAGGAAGTTCGCGCCAAAAACTTGAACGAAGGGTCCTGCCAAAGTATTACCGAATTTATGTCCAGTTTAGTGATAAGAACTAACCAAAAATTGCTTTCTTACATATTTCTTTGCTTATTACGAATCTTCCAGGCTCTCCAAACTGTTGTCAACACGCGTCCGGATCGAGCCCAACCCTCGCCGAAGGCCAGTGAACGTGTAAGTTTCACTCTTTCTCATTTATAGCTCGTTTCTAACTTTGAGTCTGCGTATATTCATTTATACGAAACTGCGAGTCTATATTTACCTCAAACTATCAACCTAAAATCTTCAGCTCGCCCGCTACTGCGATGCTCTCCTGCGCAAGAATACCAAGCAACTGCCCGAGGTGGACATGGACAGCTGTCTCAGTCGTGCCATAGTCATCTTCCGCTACATTGAGGACAAGGACGTCTTCCAGGTTCGTTCTGACCTCCATACTCTAACAACCTGATTTTTTGTTTCAGAAATTCTACGCCAAAATGCTCAGCAGCCGCCTGATCAACAGCACCTCGCTCTCAATGGACGCGGAAGAGAGCATGATCAACAAGCTCAAGGCCGCATGCGGCTACGAGTTCACCTCGAAGCTGACACGAATGTTCACGGATGTTGGTCTCTGTGGCGAGTTGCACCAGGATTTTGACGAGTATCTCAAGAAGGAGGGCATCAGCTTCAAGTTTGCCATGGCCCCGTATGTGCTAACTGCGGGATCATGGCCACTTACTCCACCTACGGCCGGAGGGAGTGGAACACCCCCCGCACACGTGGAATCCGTGGGATATGTGCTCCCCGTACAGCTGAAGATGGCCACCGATCGGTTCCAGGACTACTATGTGCAGAAGTACAACGGCAGGAGGCTCACTTGGCTCTACAATTCGTGTTCAGGTGAGACCTTTTCGGAGTAGAACAGAAGTTGTAGAACTGGGCAAAGTTGTAGAACTAGAAAAGTTGAAAAATGTAGTCTTCATGCCGGAAAGTGTTGTATTCGGCTGTATTCCGCGCGCGCATGCCTGGTTCGATCTATTAACTACCATTTTCCAGGGGAGCTGCGCTGCAACCTTCTCGACAGGGACTACCTCGTTTCCGGCTCCCTCTTCCAAATAACCGCTCTGCTCTTCTTCAATCATCACGACTCTCTTCCTGTCCGTTTTTCTCGTTTTTCTGAACCGAGCCTCCATTCTAGGTCTCCGAGATCAGTGCCTCTGTCGGAGTTACCGGTGACCTCTGCATCAAAGTTTGTCAGACGCTCGTCTCCGTGGGTCTCCTGACCTGCCCAGACAAGGTAATCCGAATTTTTTCACAAAAAGTACCCAGAAAATTGCAGGAAGTGACAGCAAACTCTGTCCTGACGGTCAATACGGGCTTCTCGAGTCGCCGCATAAAATTTAAGCTCCCCGTGGTGCAGAACACGAAACAGGCCGAGAAAGAAGCCGAAACTGTCAACCATACCGTCGCACAGGATCGCAAATATTATGTCGAGTGCGCCGTGGTGAGAATCATGAAGACGAGGAAGGTCCTGAAGCACACACAGCTCGTCAATGAGGTCAGTTTTCCGATAAATTTTTGAGTGAAAAGAGATTGAAATACGTGTTTTTATCTGCGAAGGAAATCTTCAACGTAGTGGGATGAGGAAGCAGGTTTTTGAAGAGAGATCAATAGCTTGGAATAAGTAAGAAAGTGAGGGGAAAGCTGAAAGATAGAAGCCGTAGTAACATGAGAGTCAGAAAAAAATCCTGACCTAACCCCTTGGCATGGGCCGTCTGTTCTGGAGAAATTACGACCGTGTGAAGCGTTTTCATTAATAAACCTACTTCGCTGTACCTTTGCAAGCGCTTCGGCTAGGCGCTAAATGTAAAGCTGACTTACTACTGGTTAAAAAATACAGCTACTTTGTGCGAAAGGGAGCTTTTACCTATAAAGTTCTTACGGAGGGTAACAATCGAACTCCTTATGTAAAGTGAATCATTTTTGGCAAGCACAATTGTGCCTAAACGCATTTCGTAACTCACATCCATACAAATAAATTAGGACCACAAACACCATAACAACTTTTCAAGACCCCTTTTCGGCTGTGGTACGGTGTCCATACTCTAAGAAAAATTTGACCAAAAACCTTTATGACTGTCCAGGAAATTTCAATTATCTAGTTATGAAACGCGAATTCCATTACATACTTTAAAATTAGCACACTTCCCTCAAAATTTCAGAGGCATCTCTGGCTTTGACACAGGGAAAAAAACTATTCTGCCTTTATTTCGCTCCCAAAACTATGGCTTTTCCAGGTAATGGACCAGATAAAGAACCGCTTCAAGCCCGATCTCCCCCTGGTCAAGAAGTGCATCGAGGACCTGATCGACAAGATGTACATTCAGCGAACGGACAAACATGACGAGTACCAGTATCTGGCCTAATTCTCTCTACATAGATATGAATCAATTTTGTGTCATTTTACTCCACATTTTTACCCCCTAATTCCCTATTGCTCATTTTCATCCACTCTGAACCCTGTCTGTGCTCTATCCCGTTGCAAATGTGTGATTCCCGCCTGAACTAGTTTTATATCATCGAGTGCCGGTCATAATATACAGTACTCTCTTCTCCCCATGTGTTTACACTTTTTTTCTCTAGGGTCCTCCTGTATCTGCGTGTCTCCTCACATCTTTTTCTGTATTCTACTTGTCCGCATTTTGACCGAGTTATGAGATGAAAAGTTTTTGAGTGTTGTTCGTGGGTCTGTGGGGACTGGAAAGATTAAAATCACTTTAAATAAACTCAGTTTGAACAATTTAGGAGGGCCACAGTTGGGCAGCAACCAGAAATTTAGAAGCCACAACGGTCACAGTTAGACAGCTATCGGAAAAGTCTGTCCCTCCCTCTCAGTCTGCCTCTCTTTTTCTCTATCTTTCTGTCTCTGGCCTTATTACTGTCTCTCATCTGTAGCCGAGAAAAACCTAGTTCTGAAACTGAAGAAGTCTGATAAACATGCAATATTCTAAAGTTCAGTCATTATCAACATGCTTCAATCAAAATGGCTTTAAAAAACAATAAACACAAAACGAAAAATTTGTCGTGCGAAGTTTCATTTGTGATAAAACAATAGATATATAAGTAGAGAGAGAGAGAGAGAGTTATCGGTGAAAGACTACTGCCTGAGAATCATAAGTGAAACCGCTAAGGCAAAGGAAGTGGTAACAGAGAGGACAGAGGATGAATCCGTTGTGGTAGCAACAGTTTTTGCAGTGGTCGCTTTTGAGGTAGATTTAGCTGTAGTTGGCGATGCCGCCTTTGTTGGTACACTTGGTTTCACAGGATAGATTGAAGCGCTTGTCATACACGCATTCTGATCACAACAGCATCCTATGAGATTGGGAATACCATCTACCGTGCTGCAGCGGTTGCTCAGACCTATAATTGTATTGTGTATTGTATCAGAAAATGTAAACATACCGATAGCTTTGCAGGCCGCTGCAGGATCACACGTGTACAGAACCAACGAGCTCGCTACTCCGTAGTAGGTGGTATTCAGTTGGATAGAAGCGCAGTTTCCAGTACAAGCAACCCATCCAACTTGTCCCTGCTTGACATTGTTCACATAAGCTCCACTCCAGCATGTGATGGGAGGAGCGTCGTACTAAAAAAAAAGCTATTTGAATTCAAGAATAAAACATACGGTAATGTTCACAGCATTACGATCAGGGGTTTCTCCTGGCTTGATGTTACAGTTGTCCTTATCATCGCAGACACAGGCTTCAACACTTCTATCAGCTGGAATAGTTCTGCAACCGTTGTCAACTCCCAAGGATTCAGTCTGCTGTATATTGAGACAGAAGTAAGCCTTTGCCTTTTTGCCATTCTGATAGGTTGATACAGAGGCACACTTTCCGTCGCAAGTCGTCTGGAAGATTTGTGTCTTAAAAACAAAATTATAAGCCCATACGTAATCTCCGACACTTTCATTAGTTGCCGCATTCCAAGCTCCCACGTAGCATTGGAGAACACGGTCAGGCGATCTGTTGTAGTTGGGATCAATGCAGACATCGGAGTCACAACAGCAGCCCTTGACTCCAGGCTCAGGAGAACCGCAAGTGTTAGTTAAATCTAAAGTGATCCTTTAAAAAAATAATAATGATATCTCACTGAGTTGGGAGCAGACTGTCGCAGGGTCGCAAGTATAAAGTGTTGCAGTTTGAGGAGCTCCATTTAGTGCCGTGATCAGACTGATAGATGCACATTTTCCTTGACAGCCAATGTAACCGCCGTCAGCAGCGACGTTTCCGTTGATCCAGAGTCCACTATAGCAAGCGATAGTTGGTTCACTGAATGTTGGGGGACTGAATGTGATCTGAAAGCACATTATGGAAGGTGAGCATATATCAAAAGCAGTTAGTTGCAAGAAAACGACAGACGTTTGTTCCAGCTGTGCTACAGTAATCTCCAGATGAGCAGCAGCATCCAGTAATGTCACGGTCAGCATAAAGTGTAGTACAGACTCCATCAATTCCAAGAATCTGACAGACGTTGTTCGAGATACATTGGTAGGCAGTGAAGTTGTAACCATTGAGAGTAGAAGACAAGGAGGCACAGCGACCGCTACATTTTACCGCTGCTCCGGCTATAATACCTCCAGGAGCAGATGACCAGGGAGTGACAATTCCAGCATAACAGTTGAGATTCTGGTTTTTGGGATAGATAGAGTTGGCATCCATGCAAGCGTCAGAACTACAACAGCAACCGGTAAGGCCAGGAATAGCATCGACTTGTCCACAGCTGTTGATGAGACCCATCGCAGAACAGGCAGCGGCAGGATCGCAGGTGTAGAGAGTGAACGTGTTGATGATTCCATTAAAAGTTGTAAGCCATTGCATGGAAGCACACATCCCTCTGCAACCACTCCAGCCAACTGATCCTTGTGCAAAGCCGTTCACGTACAGACCATTCCAGCACGCGATAGGATTTCCAACAAACTAAACGTAGTCAATTAAAATGGCCGCGAGGACTCTCACGGTTATGTTTAAGGGGTTCTGTGTTTCTCCAACATCAACGTTACAGTTGTTTGCGCCATCACAAACACAAGCTACAAGCGTTTGGTCTCCTGCAACTTGTCGGCATCCGTTGTCAAATCCAAGTGTCTCGGTCTGCTGTTTGCTAAGGCAGAAATAGGCTTTGTACTTCGTGTTCATATAGTATGTATAGACAGAAGCACACTTTCCATCGCAGGACGACTGCAAATTTAACGTTATTATCAAGCAGGAGTTCTGTATATTTATGAATACGAAAATTGTCGGCAAGTGATACACGGGCTATCAATTTTGTTTCGTCTGTATTTGTGAAAAGTGGTATATTTAAAGAAAGGCAATTCGTCTTTGCATTTGTGTTTGGAAGATCTTATAACTCAACAAAAAGAGAGCAATATCATGTGAAGAGCAAAAGACTAAAATCAACAAAAAGGGAACAATACACAAGGAAAAGCCAAATCCACAACTGCTCTTAAAACGATCACGCCCTGTCTGTTCTACAGTCCTATGTTATAAATGGTCACACTGCATGCTCCCATATTGGTGCTTCTCAGTTCAAACTTCGGCTACACGTCCCCAAAGAATGACAAAAAGAACGGTCCAGAAACAGAGACGATATAAGGACATAAAGCCAAAGATTGTGATAAGGGAAAAGCGACACTATTTGACAAAATGCCTTTGTTTAAAGATACCACTTTTCACATATCTAGATTGTTCATTTTTCGTTGAAATTCGAAGAATTCACAATTCCTCAGTCTATTATCTCTATATCACAGCTTTGTAGTCTCTCTGTGTCTCTGTCTTTCTGCCTCCTTTTCACTCTCTCGCTCTCAGTCGGGGACATTTCTGTAAGTTTTAAATCTTAGCGACACGACAATTCTACTCTGAATTAGTCTACTTTTAAACACACTTAAGCTACCAAGAAAAATGGAGGAAATGGCCGTATAAGGGGAAAAAACAGCGTTTTGTCAATTTTCTTGGTAATTTTTCTGTCGAAGCAGACTATCTTAGAGTAGAATTTGATACACACTTAAAAACCGATAAAATGCAGAACGAATGACATTCCCGCGCAAAATTCAAATTCAAAAACGCGTTTCCGGGGACACCCATACACCCATCATGTTACTGTCGCTTTAAAAGGTTTCTAAAGTCGTTTTCTACTCGAATACCTAGCAAAGAGTTGTCTGGTTCGAGCGGCGACATTTAAAAGCACACTAACTTTTACGCGCAAGTTTCTATTTTTGCCAGTTTCGTTGGTAGAGGTACAAGGAAGGGTTTTATGACCTGATACTACCACATCCTACTGTCACAACGACTGTGGATTGGCACAAAAAGTTCCTAACAAGTGCCTCACACTATTCAGAAGTTACTTGCACTCAAAGTAGCTACTCTGACGATTATCAAAAGTCGCAAAATTTTCGTCCGGGAAAATGCAGGGGATAATGTTACACCATATGCATAGCTTCAGATCTTTAGCCTAAAAGGTGCGCTCTCAAATCGCGAATATAGGACGGCGGACGTTTTGGAAATATGATTTTTTCACCTAACTTTTAAATTTACGCAAATTCGTTAGAAATCCTATTGTCAGTAAGTAACTTTTTACGCTGAATCTGGTCGATTCGGTTCCTAACCCTCAAAATTTTCTGACGCGCACTGCGCGCGAAAAGTAGTTGAAAGCGCTTTGCGCTAGTGCAATGCAAAGCCAATTCACACCGCATTACTGCGCGGGGTACGATAAAAAATAAACTCACGTCAGCTCCCATGCTCTGTCTTGTAGCTCCATTCCATACTCCTACATAGCAGAAGAGACTACGGCCAGGCTCGCGATTATACTGAGGATCAATGCAGGTATCTGAATCACAACAACAACCGCGAATTCCAGGCTCCGGAACAGCACAATTGTTAGTTATGTCTGGAAAGTAATAATTTTCACCGATTCAGAACAATCTGTACTCAATTGGTTGCAGAATGTGGTCGGGTCACAAGTGTAAAGTACTGCCACGTGTTCTTGTCCATTAATTAAACTTGTTATACCAATGGAAGAGCATTTGCCTTGACAAACGGAGTATTGATCAGCGGTGATCGGGATGCCATCCAACCACAGACCATTGTAGCAGGCAATTACCGGTTCTGTGTAGTTGGGAAATCGTGGAGGAGAGATCTAAATTCATTATCTTAATGCTACTGAGGCACAGATTACTCCAGTTCCAGCAATGTTGCAATAATCCATGCTGGAGCAGCAGCATGCGGCAACCACAGGGTCTCCAGGCAAGCTGCTACATGAATTATCGAGTCCAAGAAATTGACAGACATTTGTCGGCATGCACTGGTATATCGTCACGTTGTAACCATTAACGACAGAAGCAAGAGTTCCGCATTTACCATAACATTTGACAGGAGCTCCGGCCATGATTCCTCCAGGATTCGCTGAATAACTAGAAACGATACCAGCATAGCAGGTCAGTGTTGTGTCAAGGATAGGGGTAGTGCTGTTGTTGTTGGTGGTATTAGTAAGTTTCGGATAAATGGAGTCCACGGTCATGCATGCATTTTGGTCACAGCAACATCCGATAAAGCTGGGAACATTTTGAAGACAATTATTGTTTACACCTATAAAACATATTCCAAAAATCCTGTGTTTTACCGAAGGTTTGGCATGTTGAAACGACGTCACAAGTGTAAAGGACAGTGCTGTAACCGATTCCACTAACAGTTGTGTTTAACTGAACAGAAACACAGTTGCCGGTGCATGCAACCCATCCACTCCACCCCAGACTATTTCCATTCACATAGGTTCCGCTCCAACAGGTGATCGGGGGCGCGGTCGCCTTAATGTAATTCGTGAATGCTCAAAAGTTTAAACCTACAGTCACATTTAAGCTTGTTGGGGTTGGGGTGTCAGTGGGAGCGACGTTGCAGTTGTCGGAAGTATCACAGACACAAATGTTGTAACTTCTATCACCCGGTATAGTTTTGCAACCGTTGTTGATACCAAGCCATTCTGCTTGTCGTGAATTGACACAAAAGTAACCCTTCACTGTCTTTCCATTTTGAGAAGTAGAAACGGAGGCGCACTTTCCGGTGCATATGGTCTAAACCCTATAATATGTGTTCAAAGTTCAGCCTTACGTAGTCTCCAACGCTACCATTAGTAGCAGCATTCCAAGCTCCAACATAGCAGCTGAGACTGTTTCCGGGATAGATGTTGTGGATGGGATCAATGCAAGTGTCATAGTCGCAACAGCAGCCCTTAATTCCAGGTTCCAGACTACTACAACTGTTTTCGATATCTGCAAACAGATATGATATAGGAATGAAAAGGGTAAATTACTTAGTTGCGAGCAAACAGTGGCGGGATCGCAAGTGTAAAGTGTGGCAATTTGAACAGCTCCATTTAGTGATGTCGTTATACTGATGGAGGCACAGTTTCCCTGACAAGCCATATATCTACCTTTAGCAACGGCTGCTCCGTTGAGCCAGAGGCCACTGTAGCAGGCGATAGCTTGCCTTGGGATAGAAGGAATAGGGACGCTGATCTAGAAATTCTGCTTAGACAGGCAAATCAAAACAGTACATTTTTTCCGGCAATGTTGCAGTAATCCCCAGTTGAACAACAACATCCAGTAATGTCACGGTCAGCATAAAGTGTACTACAGGCTCCATCAATTCCAAGAGTCTGACAGACGTTGTTCGAAATACATTGGTAGGCAGTGAAGTTGTAACCATTGAGAGTAGAAGACAAGGAGGCACAGCGACCGCTACATTCTACCGCAGCTCCGGCCATAATATCTCCAGGAGCAGATGACCAGGGAGTGACAATTCCAGCATAACAGTTGAGATTCTGGTTCTTGGGATAGATAGAGTTGGCATCCATGCAAGCGTCAGAACTGCAACAGCAACCGGTAAGGCCAGGAATAGCATCGACTTGTCCACAGCTGTTGACGAGACCCATGGCGGGACAGACAGCGGCAGGATCGCACGTGTAGAGAGTGAACGTGTTGTTGGCTCCATTGAGGGAAGTCTGCCACTGGGCAGAAGCGCACATTCCCTTGCAACCGTACCATCCGACAGATCCTTGAGCGTTTCCGTTGATGTAGAGACCGTTCCAGCAAGCGATCGGATTTCCAGAATACTAAAAATAACGAGCTTAGGCGCTTTGAAAAACTACTTACGCTGATGTTAAGCGGGTTCTGGAGAACATTTTCGCCTGGGTTCACGTTGCAGTTGTTCGCATTGTCGCAGACACAGGCTTCAACTTCACGATCAGCAGGAATTCTTCGGCAGCCATTGTCAACGTTGAGAGTCTCAGCTTGCTTCTCTTTGAGGCAGAAGTAGGCCTTGTACTTCTTGTTGTTGACGTAAGTGTAAATGGAGGCGCACTTGCCATCGCACAGAGACTGAAATTTTTTTTCAAAATTAGAAAATAGTAACAGTACATCGACTCCCATGCTCTGATTGGTAGCCCCGTTCCAAACTCCAACGTAACAAGTGATTCTACGGCCAGGATATCTGTTGTAGTTGGGATCGATGCAAGCGTCAGAATCGCAACAGCATCCGGTTATTCCCGGTTCAGGTGAACCGCAGGTGTTGGTCAAATCTGAAAAACTTGTATAAAAAGCACAGTGGAGAGCTTACTGAACTGGGAGCAGACAGTGGCTGGGTCGCAAGTGTAGAGGCTGAGAGAGTGGGGAGTTCCATTGATGGTTGTGTTCATCTGGATAGAAGCACAAACACCATTGCAAACCTGCCAGCGTCCAGGAGAAATGTCTTGGCCGTTGAGACGAAGACCGTTCCAGCAAGAAATTGGGAACTCGGTGTTGGGGTTAGGGGTAGGAATGCTGGTGATGTTGTGGCGACGAGTGTTACAGTAGCTATAGTTGTCACAGCAGCAGGCTCTAACTTCACGGTCTCCAGGAATATTGGTACAGTCGTCATAGAGATTGAGTCCACGGCAGACAGCGCTGTCGACACAAGCGAAGATAGAGACGTTGTAACCAGCAAGATTTCCATTGAGCGAGCCACACTTTCCACTGCAAGCAACAGCAGCTCCCGTGCTAACGTTGGCCATGTCGGATTGTATTCCAGCGTAGCAGTAGAGCTGTCCAGGTCTCTTGGGTGGCATTCTGGTGGGATCAAGACATCCATTGCTATCACAACAACATCCCATGAGTCCATCCTCGACGGTTGCACAGCTATTGGTAAGGTTGAGACCACGGCAGACGGTAGTAGGATCGCAAGTGTAGAGCTCGGCAGTGACACTGGTTCCGTTGGCGAAGGTAGAGTTCATGCTGAGGAGAGCACAGTCTCCGTTGCAAGACATCCAACCTCCATCGGACACTCTCATTCCGTTGACAAAGACTCCGGAGTAGCAGGAAACTGGGTACTCGGGAGGACTGACCGGTCTGGTGGTGTTAATAGCCTAAAAACAAGATGTTAGCTCACATGAATGCCTGACACTTACGGGATCTCTGACGTTACAGTTGTCTCCGAGGTCGCAGCAATAGGCAGTGATAAAGCGATCTCCAGGAAGCTGTTTCTGGTCGTTGTTAAGCTCAAGAGATTTGCAGAGGTTCATCGGAGCACAGAAGTAGGTGGAAACGTTGTAGGCACCAACGAGGCCGTGAATGTTACCGCACATTCCATCACAGAAGGTTTCTGCTCCCACATCGATGTTGGTTTTAAGTCCCCGGACGGACTTGACTCCGACGTAGCACTTCAGAGGCGGTCCCGGTTTCTTGGCAGGGTAACGAGTGGGATCAAGGCAGGCATCGGTCTCACAACAGCAGCCACTGATTCCTGGCTCAACCTGGTGACATCTGTTGAAAACGTCTGTAAGCACAAACTAACAAAAGTTAGCTGTAAATCATACTCAATTGGTGACACACCGCAGCGGGATCGCAAGTGTACCAATCGGCTTGCATGTTGGCTCCGTTCACAGTGGTGTTGAAAGAAACGAGAGCGCAGTCTCCCATACAAGTTTGCCAACTGAAAAACGGAGTCAAAATTTTTAACTCGTCTTACCCAGCGATGGAAATTCCTTTGTTGTTCAAGTAGATTCCCTGGAAGCAGACAATGGGAAAGTCGTGTTCACGCGAAGCTGGAGGAGGAACGTGATATCCAAAGATGTTACAGTTGTCAGCATTGTCACAACAACATCCAGTGATAGCACGATCAGCCTGGATTGTCTGACAATTGTCATAAAGACTAAGCTGGCTGCAGATTTGTTTGGGAACACAAGAGAAGACAGTGAAGTTGACACCATTAACCATAGATGAAAGAGAGGCACAGGATCCATCGCAGGATTGTTCAGCTCCAGCAGACAAGTTGTTGTATCCGGAGACGACTCCGTTGTAGCAAGTAAGAGGACGTCCTCTGGGGAACTTGGGAGGGTTCTTGGTGGGATCAATGCATGCGGAATCGGAACAACAGCATCCTTCCACTCCAGGTTCGAGTTGGTGGCATCTGTTGGTCATGTTGAGAGAAGTACAGATGGTGGTCGGGTCACAAGTGTACATACTGGCGGTCATGTACTGTCCATTAAAACTGGAGTTGATGGACAGAACCATACAGTTTCCCATACACGTACTCCATCTGGAACGTTGACTGTGACGAGACACTCAATGCACACTTACCCAGATCCTGCGGTCCAGTTCTGGTCATTGATGTTAAGTCCAGAGTAGCATGCGATAGGAGTCTCAGGAGGGCTAACCGGAATAGCAGTGGTCAAGTTGGCTCCAAGAGCGTTACATCCGTCAGAGCTGTCACAGCAGCATCCAGTCAAAGCACGGTCCAGTTGAAGGACATCACAGGCGTTGTCAAGGGCCACAGCGCTATAAATTGTCTTTGAACAAGCACATATTTCTAGTAATTAGTTTCGCATTATTGAAAAAGAACGGCTTTGCTCACCTGCAGAAGGAGTTGGGAACACAGAGGTAGGTAGAGAATGGGGTGTTTCCGATATTGGTGGTGATGTTGGCACATTTTCCGTTACACTGAACCATAGTCCCGGCGAAGACCATTGGGCTGTTGACTCCAACGTAGCAGTTGAGGTTTCTGTCAGGACTGCGGTTGAAGTTAGGATCAATACAGGCGTCAGAGTCGCAACAGCAAGAATAGACGGTTCCGTCGACGGATCCACAGCCGTTTCTGAGGCCCATGGCGTTGCAAGACGCTGAAGAGTCGCAAGTGTAGAGGGTGGTTGGCTGAACTGATCCGTTGAGCTTGGCTCCCATAGTCATCGAGACACAGTTTCCGTTGCAGACTCTGTAGTCGGGGTTTCCTTCAGCAACACCGTTGATGTGGATGGCTTCGTAGCAGATAATCGGAGGCTCCCTGCGGACTGGCGTAGATGTGACGTTGGGAAGAAGGTTGGTGGGCAGATTGCAGTTGTATCCTTCAGCACAGCAGCATCCGGTCAAAGGAGTGTTGGCATTGGGGATGGTCTGACAGTTCTGATCTCCTCCCATTCCAAGGGCTAGAGAACGGCACACTCGGACTGGAGCGCACCAGTATGTAGTGACATTCTTATTGTTGACAATGGTGGACAAGCTAGCACACCATCCGTCGCAAAGAGTCTCTCCTCCGTTGAGGTAATTGTCTTCCTTGATGTAGATTCCAGTGTAGCAGTTGGTGGATGTACGAGCAACTCTGTTTGGGTCAAAGCAAGTGTCATCGTCGCAACAGCAAGTAGTAACTCCGGTCCCGTCGATCGTGGTACAGCCATTGGTAATTCCAGCAGCTTTGCACATAGTGGCGGGGTCACAAGTGTAGATGGTGGTGTTGTGCTGCGTACCGTAGACGACCGTAGAGAAGAAAGCCATAGCGCATTCTCCATTACACATGGAGTAAGATCCGGTAGTCATCGGGACTCCGTTGAGGTGGATGTTTCCGTAGCAGAGGATGGGATAGTTGGTGGTAGGAATGACAGAGACATTGTAACTGATCTGGCTGAGATCGTAGGGACTGATGTTACAGTTGTCTTTAGAGCTGCAGCAAGTAACAGTGGTCTCCTCTTCCATTGGAGGGTTGTAGCTTTGATCACCATTTTCGATACCAAATCCTTGACAAATCTGAAACTTCACGCTCATTTATTCTATTTGCAAGTCTTACCGAGTAGGGGAAGCAACCCATGTACTTGACGATAATCTGGCTGTTTACATCTCCAACAAAAACATCAATACGTCCGCATTTTTCAGAACAAAACATTTCAGCTCCAAAACTGTACCTAGTAGATGGAACGTAGATACCGGTGTAGCACTAAATTTTTCATGTTTTGAAAGTCGAAAGTTTAAACTTTAAGCTGCTTGGTGGGGAAGACTGGTGGCTGCTGAGTGGGGTCGATACAGTTGTTGGTATTACAGCAACATCCGCGAAGAAGTGAGTCTGTAGCATTCAGAACCAAGTTTCCACATGCGTTGTTCAGGTTGACGGCGTCACAGACGGCAACAGGGTCACAAGTGTACAGGTCGAGAAGACGGACTTGCCTGCTTCTTCCAGACTGGAAATGTATTTGTGTTTTCATCTTAAAAATCTCCTTACTCCAACGTAAGTCTTGAGAGAGACCGAGCTGCAACTTCCGGAGCAAGGGAGACTGAGGAAGTTTCCAAGATTTCCATAGTCCAGCTGAGCTCCCTGGTTACAGGTGATGTTGTTGTTTCCTTGAGTGACAGTTTGAGGCACGTAGATGTTCGGATTTGTAACAATGCCGGTACAGTCAGCTTGAGTGCAACAAGTCATTTGAACATTGTCTGCAATTACAGTCCCTGTGCCGTCCATATCCCCAATAGCTGCTAGACACACATTTATAGTTGTGCAAAGGTACATTTCTAGCATGGTATTTCCAATAACTCCACTGAGAAAAGCGCATGCTTCACCAGCAGTACAAGTGGTAGTAACTCCGGTGTTAAGAACGACATTAGTCCCGTTATTGGCATAGTAGCCAGCATAACAGATAGGCTGGGTTCTGGAAGTTTATCTTAGCGTTAGTCATTTGATTGGCGCCACTGTCTCTCTAGGAAGTACTATTACTACTTCCAAAGTGGCAGACAGTGAGGAAGAGATTATTCGTCGTGGCAAATCAACTCACGTAGGATCCGAAGCTGTTGAAATGGGTTTCAAATTTTCTTCAGCAATCCAATCGGAACAAAAGTTATCACCACAGAGACATGAAGTATCCCATTCGGTTGCAGAACACGCGCTACGTCCTTCAGTTTGGAACCTCCAGATTGAGACCTGAAAAATTTTTAAGCTCCGTTTTTTTACCGTTCAAACCTCGTTTTCTTGACAAGAGAGCATAATGAAGTTTTTGCTTGCTGTGGAAAGTACAACTCGAGAGCACATTCCAGAGCATGGCTGAGATTTCAGAGACTTTGAGGTAATGATTCCGTCCTCGAGAACCACATTTCCAACATTGCAAACGAGAGCAAAACCTGTAGCCACTAGGGCTAGAAGAACACTCAAGCGCATCTGAAATGGTGACAAAATCAATCGTAGAACCGTAAATAAGAAGGATTAATGGAGCAAGTGGTGAAAGCCTCTGAAGCTGATAACAGCATGCTCAGATAATCCATAGATATGAGCTGGTCAAGATGAAGATGAAAAGTTCAGATAGTAACTAATCTTCTGCTCATTTTGTGCAATAAAAATGTAATAAAATTGACTCTTCTTCGTTCTACGCGTTTAATTTCCAGTAAAAATAGACTGGTTCAAAAACAATACCGTTGAAGCACACATTTAACAAATTTAAACTGACTAATTATCTGTCCTCTTGGCTTAAATACATCTACGGTTTTTTCTTCCTAAGACTGTATAGTTACGCTGTGTTCTTTACTCTTTGAAAATTTTTGATAGCCGCGACTTTACAAGATAGCGAAGTGACTCGTACAAGCAAATCATACCTTAAACCATACAAGTGCAAGAACAACATACCTTAAGTAAAATATTCTTTAAGGCAGGTACATTACTGTATAAAACTCAGTTTATTTTTAACTTTCCATACATCCGGTTTTTAAAACTACAGTTTAAACGCCACATTGTTTGGACGAAATGTTGCGAAACTTTTACGAGACTGTTTTGGAAAACACTTTTGCTACTGTTTACTAACAAAAACAGTGCAAAAGTGTTTTCCAAAACAGAAGCAAACTTTCAAACCAATAGATAAAAAATTCAAAAAGTTATGGAAAGTTCCCTGTTTCGAAAATGTCCGCCGTCCTGGTTGTACGCGATTTACGGGCTCATTTTTTGGAGTACTTTTGAGCACTCGTAACTTCTGAATAGTAAGAGGTACTGCTTTAAAACTTTTTAAACGTAAGAAGGGTCTACTTTACAATATGAATCTGTAGTATCAGATCGCAAAATTTTTTTTCTTGCACTCGTACCGACGCCGCAAAACTGACATTTTGGCGAAAACAATAATTGTAACCATACGGTTAGTGTTTCTTAGTGTCTCCGCCGTCTGTCGGTGGCGCCACCGACAGACGGCGGTGCCGGCTGGTTTGTATTAAAATAAACTACGATATCCACTGTATGCTCAGTGTGCTGGACGTAGTCTTCTAGAAGACGCGGCGCTCCGCAACATTAGCCCAGACAGTCAGATCCATTGGCTTGACCACGATCAGGGCTGTCTCAGTAAGTCCTAACGAGCAGTTTCCTTTGGGAAGTAGGTGAGTGAAAGCAGTTGAAAGTTCCTAGGCTAGAAAAGTAGTTGGTTAAAAAAGAGCGTGTCATCCTCGTCGCTATAGAGTCCCGAAAAACGACGACAATGGCTTCGGCAGTAGCAGACGCTAATTAGTAAGTCTGAGACGATGATCATTACAATGCTTCTCTCAAGTATCCTCTCTGTTTCGAGCCTGTTTTCTCTGTTAATCGCAAGTTGTCTGTCTAGGTAAAGAGTTATACACTACACAGAGAGACAGAGAAACAGAGGGACAGAGTGGGTAAAATCTGCATGTCCTTTGAACCAGCACCTAATTTTTTTGTGGCTCACTCTTTCCAAGCGAACGTGACATTTCTATCTGATGACGTCCCCACAAACTGGATTGGTGAATAAGTCAGACTCTTCGTGACCCATCCGTATGCTGTTTTTAGAATCTACTGGGTGGTCACGGCCACCAATATCTCTCTATCTCTCCGTGTCTCTCTTCTCTCTGTCCCTCTATCTCCCTGTCTCTCAGTCTCTCTGTCTTTCTCTGTCACTCTGCCGTCTCTGTTTCCTAACCCAAATGCCAACTTTTCTGGTCGACTACCTCCAAGTCCCAGGAAACCCAAAACGTTCTCTGAACTTCTCCGCTTGTTCTTTCTTGGTTAAAGGATTTTGACTTTTAGAACTTTAATCACCACCCCCATACCCAGGTGAAAACACTCTGAGGAAGCTGTAGAATAATATAGAGGGTGGGTAAGATCCAAATTCTTCCGGGTCAGCCAGAGACTCCTGAAATGCTAATAAGTTAACCCACCCGTGATTTAGAGTACGAGCACAGCATTCCAGCTTCCGCATCAAGAAAGGGAGGTGGCTCTAGGTCACCCGCTCTTTTTGCACCCCTTGTTTGGCTTCTTATTCCTTTGCAATAGCATTCCCTTTTCCTAGTTCTAATTGTAAGCAATACAATTGTTTGCGAATTTCTCTAGAATCGAAAGCTTTAGATTTTCCTCTATGTTGTCTGGTAGACCATCCAGAAAACTACCAAAGTTTTTTTTCCGACATACAACATTACTGTCGTTCTTGCATTTTTCAGCATTTAGAAGTTCTGCAAAATTGTAACTCACACCAATATCTACTTTACAGAACATTACAGAAATGAAAATCTTGAACTCCTTACAGACGTCTCAATGGGATTTTCTATCCAAAATGATCAGTGAAAGACATTGTAGCAGCTTTTGGAGAGCAGGACATAGTGCATGCCTTTCTGTTGACGTTTTGGACAAAACATGCAGATAGTGATGGTCTCGGGGAAATGCTTTCGCGGGGAAATGTTTCGGAGTAGTAAGTGCAAAGAGACCAATATCCCTGAACATTTCTCTGTCTCCGTCTCTCTCTCTCTCTCTAAGATTATCAGTTCCGGAAGTGTAGGAGAAGGTGGCTGCCCTGCGGGAATTATTTATTGCCAACAAATCTCTTAACGATAAACATGTTGACTTCTAAACGGATTCGTTAGAAACGAATCACCAGAGTTCTCCCGCTTGACTACCAGATCATGCTACTGTAACCAGTCTCTCTCTCTCTTTGCCCACCTGTCTGTCTCTATGTCCCTCAGTCTCTCTACCTTGCTATCTCGCGGTCTCATTGCCTCTCTGTTTTTTTTCTCTATCTCTCTGTAGAGAGACAGAGAGACCTCTTTCTCTTCCCGCCTCTGGATTACTGTAACTCAATACGGGTGACTTGCAACCCAGTACTTCGGATCAGTACACATTGCCCATGCTAATGCCTTCCTACTCGTAAATCGGAAGTGGAGGTGTCTCCGGACCGGCTGCCAGACTCTTGACGTGACCTATGAACGTGCGCGGAGCATGTGAGTTTGATGAGGTGGCCAGAGACCTCGTGATGACCGTTAGTATATGTTGCATGGCTAGAGCGGAAGATGCGGAATAGTGGAAAAGGTCACAGCTGACACGTAGTGAATGTATTCAACAGATTTGGAAGAACGTGAATACTGTAGAGTGTGTAGACTGTCACTGTCTCTCCGTCACTTGATGTCCAACCCATCCAGGTCAGGGCTGTAAAACTTTTGCTGCGAACTTACAAATTAGAGTAGTAGTTACAGTACAGCCACATAGAGTTTCCCAGAAAACAACAAAAGTTTTGCTACAGATAAAGTTACACTTCAAAACGTTTTTGAGGCTTGGAGGAAACTACGAAAAGCGCGCAAACGATAGAACTGTATTGTGATACTTTCTGGTTCCATATAAACAGAATCCTCTCGTCTTCGTCCCCAACAGTTTTAAATGAATGATTGCTCTAGTTCAGAGTCTGTACTCTTTGTTCTTTGCTGTCTAGAACTCACTAGTTGTTTACGGGTCTTTTGCTTTGTGTCCCTTCTGTGTGATCAAAACTCAAGATCCCAGCTTCCGCTATGCATCTCTCTGTTGTCTCTCTGTCTCTCTGTGATCGTGTCTCTTCATCCTACTAGAAGAGAGCCAGCCTTGAACTGTATTATTGGACATACTGT
Organism: Oscheius sp. JU75; assembly: GCA_037178855.1. NCBI lineage: Eukaryota > Metazoa > Nematoda > Chromadorea > Rhabditida > Rhabditidae > Oscheius > Oscheius sp. JU75. The sequence goes on from JASJZC010000003.1 coordinate 1,260,261, forward strand.
CTCACTAAAATCCATGGCTCTCACTCAGACAGAAAACTTTTCGTTCGTTGTCCCCCTTGCCTCTTTCACAGCTCTCGGTTCTCTTGACGGTTCAGTATAGGAAGTCCCGTACTCTCGTATTCCGTAAGCTGTCTTCCCTCGTCTTTTGGACAAGCCCGTGACTTTTAGACGCGACACAGAAACTCTCTATGCCCAGACGATACCCTTGGCTAGGGAGTTCCCTACTCCCATTAACTGCCCTATTGCATTCCTTCTTCTCTACACTCGACGCGCACAAGTGGCTAAATCATCTTCGAGCTTTATTATTGCGTTTTATATGAGTAAAGTTTCTATTTTTTTTCTCCTGTCTCTCAGTCTCAAAGACTCTAGTCTCTAGCACACTTCAATGAATTCGCAATTTACTGAACTATTTTCTCTACTTCAGGGATCAGTAATCTGCGGGGATAATTGGATCAAAATGAAGGTCAGACAGGGAGAGATAGAGAGACAGAAGAACAGAGAGAAAGAGAGACAGAGCTCTTTTCTGTTCTCTCTAATCCGGATCTTTGACTTTCACACCCATCAACAATGTATTAATACGGAGGATAAAAGCACTTTCGACGTCACTCTCCAATAGACTCCCACTGGAACTATTTTTTCTCTCAAGCCTGTGCTTGTGCTCGCGATCATCCTCGAGGATAGCTAGCAGCTTTAGCTGCTTTCTGATTCCTTGACTGTTGTTAACACATCATTTTGTGACTGTTTGAGGCATTCTTTTGGGAGCGAAGCTCCTAAATGAACTCATCAGCCCACCCACCTTCTTTTACTTCCTTAGTTCCTTCGCAATTATCCGTGTCCCTCGGAAATTAGTTCATTTTTGAACTGCCGCTTATTGTTTTGAAGGTAATGGTACCCTACCCGCGACCCCCGCTTGCTATTAAAGGACGTCTCTGTCTCTGTCTGCCAAAGGAAGAATAGACTCTAACCTAATTCCTCTCGTTCCAGCATAATTAAGGCGCAACTTCTAGTCTAAGCACTTCCTTCTCCTAACAAAGATCCTCAAATTTTCCTTGTTTCGTGTATCCATGTACAGTAATTACGCATACCCTGACGTCAAATACTTGAGGGAGGTGGGTAATCCTATCCGTACATCAATAAGGTTGCAGCGATTTCTTTGTTGTATCGGGATGACGGAGATCATAAGCTTTCTTGGGATAAGTTCCTTCCATATAAGAAAAAAATAGTCGCCACTTAGTTAAATATTGTTTCTCTAAACCTGCCTGCAGATACCCTTACAGTATCCCCGATAATCCCTATTGCACAGCTCCTCCTGCAGCGAGAACCCAAGTAGCTCTTAAAGGGCATTGGAAATTGTCCATCCAATGCCAGATTTTTGTTTATTCCGAACATACAAACAAAGATTCTACTTTGGAGCTTCCTATTAGTTTATGCGTATTACTGTCTCTTTCACGGTTGTTGCATGTTTCACGGCCTTGGTGCCCTTTTCGTACTGTCGAACGTGACAACAGTTCACATTTTTCTCTATGTTACGTGTCTGAAACTTGTACAAGCAGCGGTATCGAGCGAAACGAGCTGTTCTCAAGCTGACGAGTCTGAACATCATCTTTTCTTATACCAATTCCTTCTTTCTCTCCTTTCCACTGAACTCTCTTCTCTCACGTCTTTTCTGATTCACTCTTACTGGAAAACACAGCAAACTTTTAGTCACTAGATCTCGTGACATTTCTTTGATCAACTTCTTATATGATCTCCCAGTCCCAGAGATATTCTGTGGTCCTAGCGGACCCCGACTTAGTGTTTTGAACCTACTCTTAGCCTCAAAATATCCCTCTCTCTCCTAGCCCATGTACCCCTACCTACTTAAGTAGTAATTTGATGTTTCTTACTTTCTAACGGAGGTGTTGTGTCTGTTCTCTCTGTCTTTCTGTCTCTCTGTCTCACTGATTGACATCACTCTCTAGACCTTCATTGTCTGAATTCAATGAAAAGTGTCCTTTTCCCAACCTAGTTATAGCCTGAGACTGCAGCTGCAGATCCTATCTCCGCAAATTTTGAATGTAACCCTACAGTTGCGGACAGAGGGACAGAGAGAGGTCAAATTTCTCCGGAACACCGCGTCGTCTCTAATGAATCAGTGTACCTCATCATACTTGTTATTTTTGTCAATGTTTTCCCGCCTACTCTCTTCAATTAACGGCTCATTTTCTTGTCCTTGCTTTCTCGTGTTTCTTTCATGGACTGATCCAAATATTTATTTTGTAGGAATAGTCATGTCGTGGGTTAAAGTTCTTCTCGTCTTGGCTCTCTGTATCCTGCCCACGTCAGCTGGCTACATTTGCCGCACGAGGCGTACAGATGGACGATGTTTATGTGAGTTGACTGAGAGATAAACAGAGACCCATTTTTCAGTGATGGCAAACGTGCTGCGTGACCCCCATCAGATGTCAAACTGGAACCCGAAATCTTGGCACAAGGCAATCAACCAGCTCCAAGCCTATCAACAACTGTTCCAAGAAGACGACGAGATGAGAAAGAAGAGATCGATAGAGACGAATCCAGAGCTCTTACAGTAGATCAATATAAAGATTACTTTATTGTTAGACAGAATGATCAAAAGCTGTCACTGTCTTTCTCACTGTCACTGGTATTGACATGGCCATCCGATTACGGGACGTGTGAGCTACTTGAACATCTCGTATCAAAAGTTCTATCTGCGTCTGGTATGTCTCTATGCTCCAATATCTGCCCACAAAAACAACGAGTACGAAGATTGCCTTGAGGCAGCGGAACGAGCACTACAATCACCTCTACAACAAAGGGCAAGATGTCTCAAGTTCAACAAGGTCGTGCTGGGCGACATGAACGCAAAAATCGGAAGCCAGGAAAACGGGGAGACATTTGTTGGTCCACACGGCATTGGAGAAAGGAATGGAAGAGGTCAGATGCTCACCAAATATGAAACGAGGAATTGCATTGGCTTTTTTCTTTCGCGAGAAAAGGTAATCTTCAAGGACGTGAAGATGATTTCCACATTTCCATACATATCGGACCATCACCTGGTGATTGCTGTATTATAATTCAACGGAAGGAAGTCATAAGGAAAAGCACGAAAGAAAGTTGAGTTGAATGCAGCCCTTTTCTCATTTACTATGGAAAAAGTGTCAGCCGAATATGATCTTTTGCGATACGAAGAACTGACGGATTCGCTAAGGACTGCTGCTGGAATTGACTCGATTCCCGTGTCACAAGATGACTTCCAATCTCAACGTACAAAGATCCTCTACGAAAAAAAGACACCAACTTCAAAGTCGCCCTAAATACACGAAGGAACAGAGTTGAGTTCAGCATAGTGAACAAAGCTCTCCAAGAATCAGTCAAAGAGAATCTTGGAACAAAACATTTTCGACGTGTACACGATGCCGTAGCTATTGGTAGAAACATGAATAATCGCATGTCGAACAACATCACTAGGACAAGGCTGACACATTTGTCTGACGCTGGAGGTATAACCTATTCGAGAAATTCGAGAGATTATTCGCGACTTTTACAATGATCTGTACAAGGCACGAAATGTTGTTGAATGTCCAAATACTGTCACCGACGAAGATGTCCCAGAAATACTACCAGAAGATGTTCATGCAGTTTTGACAATTGACAAGCTCAAACATGGCAAGAGCCCAGGACCCGACAAGATCACCAAGGACATGCTACGGGCAGCCATATCCACAGTAGCTGTTCCACTCGCTACGCTGTTCAATAGGATTTTCGAGGACGAGAACGTTCCTGACTTTTTGGCCGATTAAACAATAAAGCTGCTCTTCAATAAGGGAAGGAGACGAAAAACTACCGACCATTTGCTCTCATGTCTTCCATATACAAAGCCCTAACGACCATCATTGGAGAGAGGACGCAGAAAAGACTTGACTTCAATCAAGCACCGGAGCAGGCTGGCTTCTGCAAAGGCTTTTCTACCTGACATCATATTCTGGTAGTGAATAAGCATATTCAACAATTCTAGAAATACGATCTGCCGATGTTTCTCGTGAAAAAAAGCCTTCGACGCGATCGAGCACAGTGCGGTACAGTGCGGTCCCTATACAATCAAGGAGTACCCTCGAAGATCATTCGTCTAATATACAGCATCTACAAAAATGCGAACGTCAACGTTAAAGTTTTTGGAGGATCTCTTGAGCTGGATGTGCAAAGAGGGGTGCGACCGGGTGACACGATTCCCCAGCGGTCTCTGTCTCTCTGACAAAGATTTTCAACAACTTGTCTTACTTCCTATATCCATTGTTTGGTGGATTTGAGACAACACCGGAACTACCATACGATCCGACACACAGAGACAGACAAAAGAACCTGACTTGTCAACGCCACCAGAAAAATGTAAACTGCTTTACCACTATTCCCCCACTTTGATTTCCAGAGCTTCACCATTTGTGTAGAGTATGGACTCCCGGCCAATTTCCCAGCACCTGTTAATCAACTACCAGATGTGGGAAGATCACTATGACAACAGGTGCGCCACAACGAAATTTTCTCGCCTAATTCGAGAATGTTGAAAGATGTCGTGACCTTATCTCCCCGTCTCCCTGTCTGTCTGTCTCTGCCTCTGCCTCTGTTTTTCGAAACTTTCTGACAATGTGTCACATGTTAGTTTCGGCCATCAACGATAACAATATACCCTTGTTCACGATCAAACAGTTTTTGATGCGTAGAAACCTTTTTTTATTTGAAACACATGTTCGAATGTCTCCGCCCCAGTGTTGTCTACTTGCTCGCTCATTCGCAGCGGGAGCCCCACCGTATTGTTGCTCTCATGTCGACTTCACTTGGCTTGAAAACACAATTTTTCATTACTCTCCCCAACAAGCAATCATACTTTCGAAGACGACTTTCAACATATTTCTTTACATTTGTGAAAATCTTTAGTTGTGTTTTACCTTGGAGCTACTAGTGCCCGTTCTTTTATTGTCTAACTAACCTAAATTGCGTCTATCCGTTGACTGCTTGTGTCAAGTATTCCAAACTTTAAGGCTGTGGAAAATGAGTCGCAGGCTACCACTACCGGTAGTTGATCAGGAGGGAATCAAGCAAGAAGTGGAAGAAAACGACATTAAGCACAGTTTGGTACAGCTTAAGGAATTAAGAATATCTGCTATTCAGAACCTCGACGGGGTAAGGCCAGTACTTTGAGCAACATTATCTCGTTTAGGCTGTGTTGGATGTACAGTTTCGGTCAGATGTGGAAATAAGTCAACACTTTGTCTCTATTGGATCGCTGAAAGCAGTAAGTATAAAGTACTTGTACAATTATTCAATTTTGAGCTCTTGGGGCATTCTCATCTTCTTCATCCAATGAAATATAACATAGCGGAGTTTCGAGTCACCAGCTACGCGAATCTACCAGAAGACTTGGATGTTTGTCACATCGATGCACTAATTTTTCTTAAGTTTTAGAAGTGTTCTAACCCAGCAACTAAACCATGCCGTTTTCGATGGAGTAGCGATAGATGCGACTGTCAAATGACAAACATCGTCTACTTGGTTCAGTGTCTCGAATGCGAAAAAAAGTATCAACGGACTGCTGCCAAGCGTAGCCTTCTGTATCCTCATTGCCTTCAAGGACCAAATAACGGTATTTACATTGGCTATCTAAGTGATCGTGAAGCCCGGTAAGATTGTTTCGTCCAGCAGCACCACTATTATTATCACTTTCAGAAAACGTTTTACAGAGGTCGTTAGAAGCGCACCTCTAGTTAAACATTTGCAACAACATCCCAAATCAAACGAGAGACAATACAGATTCATTGCTCTGTACAAGGGTATATTTCCTCTACAAGTACGTATGATTCTGAAGGAGTTATTCAAGGCTTCCATCAACGACTGAGGGAATAGTTGTCATTTAATGAAATTTTTTAATTATTTCATCCTCAATCGCTATTACTGTAGTGCAACACTGCCTGTTTATGTGTAGAGGTGAAGTCCGCTGATAGAGAAACAGAGAGACAAAGAAAGGATATCCACCTAGTAAACGAACAAAGCAGTTTAAAAACCCCGACTTTAGCACTCGTCTACGTTGTGTACATAGCATAGAGGCCGAAACAGAACAGACGAACAGACAATCGGGAGCCGTCAAAGAGTACATGTCCTCAAAGGTCATGTAGACCCAGACGGAGCCGACGATGAGCCAGATGAACTCGGTAATGTGGACCAGAAGATGGAGAATTTAGAGGCATTTGACCTTCAGCTCGTCGGCTAGACAGAATGATCAAGAGTTGTCACTGTCTTTCTCACTGTCACTGGCATTGACATAGCCCCCTGTCCCTGTTCGGAGCCCACATTGCCCATGAAGTCCAAGTAGCTCACGGAGCGTAGCTGTACGAGCTGGTAACTAAGTCTTTTCGCTTTTTTAAATTTTTCTTTCACTCGTACAGACGCCGCAAAACTGACATTTGACGAAAGCGAAAATTGTAACTATACGGTTAGTGTTTCTTAGTGTCTCCAATCAATCAAAGGCTTCTGGCTCGATTCCCCTCCACAGTAAATCTGTCTTACTCTAAAACGGAACGGTGTCTGTCCGTACGCACCGCTGTTGTAAGGGCGCAACCGCCCGCCAAACTCCCTGTTTCTCTGTCAACTAGGTTCTGTTTTCCGCTTTCCATCAATCACTCTTTCACTGTTTAACAGAACAGACTCTACCGTCCTTTCCCTGTCAGTCATTCTTGTGTATGTTGAACAGTGTTTGTCATTCTGGATCAGTTGGCTTGAACATTTACATATATCTTGTCTGTATCAGCTTGTCTGTCACTGTCTTCTTGCTTTACACTCTGCATCAGTCAACCCTTTTATTATTCATCTACTGTTCTCAAAACTTCCCCCGGCTCTTGTTCAATGACAGTTCGATCTGCATTTTCCAAACGTTCTGTCTCTCGGTTCCAGTGACCGAAATGTATTGGGTTGGCAGCTAAGTCTTTCCACTTTTTCAAATGCAAAAATTTATTGACTTCCAAATAACTTTTTCATTCGTTGTAATCACCATTATGATGTACGACATCTACCCATTTCACGGATAGTTTACGGATGCCACACTCGTAGAACACTTGCGGTCTCGACGCGAAGGTAAAAATTCCCAACCCAAGTCGTGGATCTTGTAGCAAGTGAGTTTTGCAACATGGGGGCGCGCGTTGTCCATCTGCCGGATGACTTTCGACTTCAGCGGTCATTTCTGACGAAGTGCAACGGCAACCTTTTCAAGTTGCTGGCTGTACATGGCGGCCGTAAGGGTAGTTCCAGCATCCAGCAGTTCCCAGTGCACCACGTTACCCACTTCTCATCCCCCGTCCCCAGGCGTGGTAAAAAAGATTTCCTCTCATACCTGGACAGGAAAGAATGGGCGACGGATATACGCTGCCACTTCTGGGCATAACTGAGGTCATGCGGCAACTATGTGCACAGTTTCTTCGTAAATCTCAATTGCCTCAAATGATGTTCCACTGCGACATGACTGACAGACAATGCCTCTGCTAGTTCACGGACAGTCTACCGATTGTCCTCGTCCACGAACTGCAGCAGCTTCGATTCATCGAAACTTGTTGGTCGACCTGACCTTGGCTCATCTTCGACGCTTTTATCCCCAGACCAAAAGCGATGGAACTACAACTGGCGTACTCTCGTAGACGTCGTCCTTTGGCCATAAACATCGTTGATATTAGCCGCCGTTTGGGCTAGAATAAGAAGAAGGGAATTGGTGTCTACTCCGTTTTTTGTAGATCCAAGTTTTTGGTAGATTTTTGTACATCGGTATATGTCTCTGCCTCTGTTTATTCACACACCTACAAACTTGACAGATGGTAACATCTTTTGGTTGGAACTTATAAGATCTTTTCATTGTTCATAGGAGAGAGACAGCTATGAAGTTTTGTGTCAAGCACCAACGCCACTTGTCTAGTTTCTGCCTCTGCCCCCTTGTCTCTGCTGCATGTTTAGTACCTGATCCGAGTGCTCGCAGTGTACCGAGACTCAGAAAATCAGTTGTTAAGCCTGTGCTGCCAATGGACAAATTTTGCGTTTGCTCGACAATGAGATACGCAGAAGCTCTCTTACAGAATGAATAATTGTCCTAAAGAATTTGTTGTTACTAACGGACGTTTTTAAAGAAATATGCTCCGAATATTTAGCAAAGAGGGACAAATATAATTTAAAAAGCGACGGCGAAAAGAAGGGTGGTTTGGATTGTGCAAAAACGGGGCAATAGAAAACAGTGCAAAAACAGGACGATAGAATAGAATTCTGTAGGCAAATTGGGAAAGCCCAAACCGCGTCTCATTTCATCGCTTTGAGGAAGTAGTGGATTTTCAATTACCTTTACTTTTCACAATCCGTGCGCTTGCTTTCCAAGTTGCTCTACTAGCAAGTCTACCTTTTGTGGAAAGGAAGGGGGTTCCGGTCACAGCACTACGTCACAGAGGGATCGTCATGTCACCACCCGTGGTTCGAGGCCTGCTCAACATCTGCCAGCTCAACTGCCAATCCATCCACTCGAAGAGGCGACTACTCGAACTTGAGGAAGCGCTACTGAAGATCTCCTTCGATGTCATGGGCCTGAGCGAGACGAAAGTCCGGAAACGGTCAAGAGCTGCTGAGGAAGTCTGGCTGTCATCTTCTCTACAGTGGAGACCAGCACAACCGACGCGGCGTCGGCTTCATTGTGGCACCGCATCTCGTCCCCAGCATCCATCGCTTCACGCCGATAGACGACAGATGCTGCATATTGGAGCTGAGAGGGCCGAATTGGAGTCTCCTTCTCGTCATGGGATACGCCCCTACAGGAGACACCGATGATGCCGACTACGACCGCTTCCTGAGCAAGATTCAGAGAGCTGCGTACAACCCGAAGGGTGGATCCTTATGGAAACAGGGGCTGTCTTTTGGGGCCAATGGTGTGAGTAAGGGTCAGAGCGCTGGAATCATGAACCAGTCGAGCTTTCCCAGAAAACATCAGAGATGTACAATAGTGCTCGAAGACGGGAATGTTTCGGTAGGAACGCGTCTTCATCCACTGGAACCATCAATCGGAGCTTACGGCTACGGCAACCGAAATCGTCGAGGAGACCAGCTCGTCTCGTTCTGTCAACAACACGGTTGGGATGTCGCTAGCACTTTCTGTAAGCAACGATCAGAAAGAAAGTGGACCTGGAGATCGCCGAATGGACCACTTTGAAGGAGTATGATCTTTTCCTCGTCCGACGTACCACCAGAGTACGGAAAACCAGTTCAACTTCCGAAGCGACCACCGCCTCGTCCGTCTCACCCTCGATCTAGAGGCTAAGTTCCCAAGACGTAGACAACAGTCAACGCAGAAGAAGATGAATTGGCCTCTCTTCCGTCATGGCATCCAAGAGGGAAGAAAAGCAATGGAGGACCCCGATCCAACAATCCAGTATCGCGGCATTCGCGAAGTCTTTGATGAAGCCCGTGCTGTGGCTACGGAAAGGAACCCACGCGCAGAAAGGCTCTCAGCCAACACAAGAGACCTTTTCGACCAACGACGAGTTCTACTGGCCAAGGCTGACATTCCATCACTTCTCTAACTGGTCCAAACGAACAAGTCACAGCGCATTGCCGTTGCTTCGGATATTGAGAAGAATCTGCTCAACCGGTATCACCAGACGCTTGCGTCCTAGCGACTCTTCGAGGACATATCGACTCCTGCGATCGGACAACTCCAAAAGAAGGACGGATCTCGAACTGTCAGCTCCCAAGACTTGCGAGATCGAGTGAAGGAATTCTTTGACGAGTTGTACCAGCAAACGGTGAACGTGGTTCCGATGCCCCCCCCCCCCTCTCTCTCTCTCTCTCTCTCTCTAGAGGAAGTTCCACAAGTACTCGAAGATGAGGTCTGGAAGCAACTACATCGGACGAACGGCCCCCGGACACGACTCCATTACGACGATGCAGCTCCGAGTCGCGGAAATTGAGATGGTGCCTCTTCTTGCACGTCTCTTTACTCGGATGCTCCAACATCATGTGGTCCCTCCTGGATTCGGCGATTCGATTACCACGCTCATTCCGAAGAAAGGAGACCACACTGATCAGACCAACGTCCGCCCGATATCCGTACTACCAGCTCCATACAAGCTGTTCACGCGAGTCATGTTGGCCAGAATGCATCGGAGTTTGGAATTCAATCAGCCCATAGAACAAGCCGGCTTCCGTCGTACTTTTTCTACCGTGGAACACCTGCATACCATGAAGCAGCTGATCGACAAGGCCTACGGTTATCGTAATCACCTCTATCTCGTGTTTGTCGATTTCCGGAAAGCCTATGACACAATTGAGTAGGACGCCGTGTGGAATTCCATTCAACAACATGAAGCGGACCAACTCGAAATGCTGCGGAAGATCTACCATCAAGCTGGCCGCAAGAGAACCTAGTGGAAAATGTTCGAAAAATGACTCAACTCCTCGACATCCTGGACCTGGCTCGAAGGAGAAAGCTGGAGTGGGCAAGAAGAGTTGCTGCGATGGACGGGGTGAGATGGTCAAGAGCCACGACTGAATGGATACCCCTGGACCAGCGACGCGTCAATGGAAGGCCCCGTATGAGATGGGAGGTTGGTCTAAGGAGAGCATCCGAGAGGATTGGAAGAATCCCCGCAACGTAAATGCAAGCGGCAAGGGACCTAATCTAGTCAATCACCCCCTTTGATACCGCCAACTAAAAAATGTTAAAAAAAAAAGTGTAGTGGACCTTACGCCTTCTGAAAATTCGAGCCGTAGTAACCGTGATAACCGTGATTTGCGTGATAACCTACCACGGTAGTGTTATGGGAGAGACGCGGTTTATGCTTTCCCAGTTTGCCTACATAATTCTATTGCCCTGTTTTTGCACTGTTTTCTATTGTCCCGTTTTTGCGCAATCCGAACCACCCTTCTTTTCGCTTTTAATTATAATTCGAGTACATTCTGAAATGATCGCGAAATCTCGCCAGTGTAGCTCAGTCGGTTAGCGCTTCGACTATCGGGTTCGATACCCGCAATAGACAAACGTTTTTTGCCTTGTCAAAAAACTCTGGAAAAAAATTTCAAAAAGTTTGTTGCTAGAAAAGTTTTGAACAATTATCATATAAGGACAATTATGACATGAGATGTGAGACACAAAATGGGTAATACTTTGGCAGGTGGCCCCGTTCATTTAAATGATTTTTCGCGCACTATTCCTTTTTGAATTTTCCTCACGATTTTGATATCTCCTCACTGTTCTCCGTCACTTTTGTTGAAATCTTCCCCGTTTTCCAAAACTTTTTCTGCTCCAGAATTTTCTTAGTTGTTCTCTAAGTTGATCAAACGAAATTTTAGAAATAGCAAAAAACGTGGAATCAGCATATAGGAAGAAACGCGCGCCCATTCTGAAGAGGCGGGCGAAAGCCTTTTTGAAAAAACGGGTCCACCTGTACCAAAAAATTTTGAGATGAAAGACATACATTCGCCGACAATTTGAGCCAATTGTGGTATTTCTGAAAATCCCTGTTTTTATAAAATTTAGTTGGCTACTCACTGTCCAAGGACATACGGTCTGGCATGAAGCACTTCACCATCCACCGTAGAACTACACTACGATGGCCGTGTCCCATGATGACGGCAATGAACTTGAGCAGTTGCTCCTGCAGGCTGACATCTTCAGTAGATACAATTAGCCTCATTAAGTTCAAACTAGGGTCTCTGAACTGTGTTTTCGAAAATTTTGAGATGAAATACCTACCCTAGATAGTTGAGAAATATATCGAATTGAACGATTTCTACGAAGGCTTTTATTAGTGTTGAGCTCATCTCACGCATAGCTTTCGTTTTTGCAGGATAATAGTACTTATTTTTATCCTAAATATGTTCTACCATGTAAAAAGTTTAAACTTGACTCACGTGAAATTTGTAGATGCCCACGATCCAATCGATGAGAATCTTGGCTGCACAACATGCAAGGTTTCTGTCGTTGAAATCCACTTCGGTGAAAAGAATCTTGTGTGCGTCTTCTGGACTACATCTCTTTAAGACATCCATCAGTAGATTGACCATTCGCGGAGCGTCATCGATCTCGCATTCGACCAGCATATTACAAAGCAGTTCCGGCAAATGGTGAGCATTTTGGTCTATAGCCAGGTGCCAGGCTGGTACGATGGGTGCTCCGAGTAAAGAGTGAAGTATCTTCGTGCTTAGGCTCCTGATTTCTCCTACGTAGTCTTTGTATTGGCCATTGGGGGAAGTCGGGTGAAGCCAAAGACATCCGAGAATATATTCTGACCTATCTCCTTGAGTAATCTTCTCCTGAATACCTTCGAATAAGTATTTTCCTATGGCAAAGCTCACTTGAATCCCAGGATTTCTGGCTGAGGCCATCCTCAAGAATCTTAAAGCAGTAGTCGTGACTTTATCGTCACGTGAACAGAGAAAGGGCAAAACTGCATCTACAATCGTGTCCAGGCAGCTTATGCTTTGGACGGCGGCAGTGTCAAGCCCGGCCAAGAAACTGAGGCAGCTGTTCCGAATCTCGTCTGGACGGTGAGTAGCTGCTACCATGATTCCAATCTGCTAAAATGATGAAAAGATACGAGAATACTCTTGCACATACCGCAATTACAGGTTTCAGTTGTTCATAGAACTGAGCTCTTATCGTCTCATTGCTTGCCGTCTCCGACACAATTTGAAGAATCTTTTCAAGAAGATGGTCTTCCGCTCCCTCCTTGAAGAATCGTCTGATTATCCACAGCATGATGTTTGAATCGACGATTCTCTGCTGACACTTCCTGTCCATCATTGCGCAGCAGATCGAATAGGAGACCACTTGTTCCTCGTCGTCAAAATCCACTTCGGTGAAAAGAATCTCGTGTGCGTCTTTTGGACTACATCTCTTTAAGACTTCCTTCAGTAGATTGCCCATTGACTGAACTCCATCGATCCCGCATTCGAATTCGAAGAGCAGCAAGCTACACAGCAGTTCCGGCAAGTAGCGAAAGGAGACAATTTGGTGAAGAGCCGCAGCTGCATCAACTGGTTCGATGAGTGCTCCGAGAGAAGAGTGAAGTATCTTCGTGCTTAGGCTCCTGATTTCTCTTTTTCCTCTTGAATGTATTTCATCGATGTAAACCCGGTCTCCAAAGGCATTCCAAAGGCATTCGAGAATAGATCTTAGCCCATCTCGCTGAATAATCTTCTGAATACCTCGAGTAGATACTTTCCTATGGCAAAACTCACTTGAATCCCAGGATTTCTGGCTGAGGCCATCCTCAAGAATCGTAAAGCAGTAGTCGTGACTTTATCGTCAGGTGAATAAAGAAAGGGCAACACTGCTTCTACAACCGTGTCCTGCTAAAATGATGAAAAGATACGAGAATACTCTTGCACATACCGCAATCACAAGTTTCAGTTGTTCATAGAGCTGAGTTCTTATCGTCTCATTGCTTGCCGTCTCCGACACAATTTGAAGAATCTTTTCAAGAAGATGGTCCTTCACTCCCTTCTTGAAGAATCGTCTGATTATCCACTGCATGATGTAAGAATCGACGATTCTCACTTGATATTTCTTGTCCTTCATTGCGGAGCAGATCGAATCAAAGGCTAGTTGCTGTAGACTCATCATTTTTTGTCCTATAAAAGAATTATCGGTGAAAGATGATCGCTTAGAGAACAAATTTATTGAAAATGAGGAACTTGATAAAAGATAGTGTGCTGACCAGTATCATAAAGAGACAGGAAGTAGGGAAGACTTATGATCAAACTACTGCAGGTAAAAGAGTTGCAAGTTTAAAAAACAGACGGTTTTTATGTAAAGAGAGTAACAGGCATCAGCTGAACGATAAAAAAAACCCATTTTGAAACTCTTTCGCAACGCATTTTCGATCAGACGCCATTTAGACAAAACAAGCGCTGAGTGAAAATAGAACGGAGAAAGATCTCCAGTAAGCAAAACTGGCGAGCTTGTTGATATGAGAATCAAATTTTGATCTGAAATCACCCTTCCTAAAAATCGCAACACAATATACGAAAGCTTTCCGCTTCAGGAGAAAGAAGCTGTTGAAAGGGAGCTTGAACAGAGACGTCAGCAAAATACGAATCTTGTCAATCAGCTTGAGCAGGCTGATGATGACCTCAGACGGCAGCGTCAGCAAAATACGGATTTTGTCAATGAGCTTCAGATAACCCAATGGAGAGTAGATGTGAGTCAGAAAGCATATAGTTCTATTGAAGTTACCAGGATACAAACACTGCTCTCCAAAGAACGGTTTCTGTGCTAGCACAGCTCCGTCTAAACGTACGTATGCTACAGCGGATGCATGTTCAGTCTATTCAGAGCATTCAGGGGGTAAAGAGTTTGTTTCACCACGATCAAGTTTCCGAGTGTGCAACTATTGCGCCTAAATGCCCAAAGTTGGTGCGCACAGTTTGAAAAATGGGCGGTACGACCAAAAATCCGTGAATCTGGGTTTTCACAGCATTTCAGAGTTAGTTAGAACAAATCAAAGCTGAAATTAATTGGCCCAGATAGCAAAATTCTATTGTTTACACGTGGTCTGTGCATTTTCACAGCCTATTTCAATTTCTTTCACGTAAAATGTTTCTTGGGTGTGAACAGTCCATGCTGTTGTAGCGTAGAGTTTTTTTGTAAAAAAAAAAATGGCTACACACGTCTACGTAATCGATCAAAAATCAACTTTTTACCCAAAATGACTTTCGAAAATAGAGTGGCGCGCGCTAAAATTATTTTCTGATTTTTAGCTGGTTCTACTACCATTTTCGGCACAAGATAGGCCACCGCTTTTTCTGGGCAGTAACCTAAATTGTGCCCCTTCGGGCCGTATCAACTCTCTTGTCCTTTTCCCACTAAAACGATTGCTAGTCCAATACGGAGTTTTTGAACAAGAATGGAAATACGGTAAAATCGCACCAAATCGTTTCATAGCTGCACACTCGTTTTAAAATGCTGTGTTGGACCTGCGGTTTCGAACAAAAGATAAGTCGACGGATTGCCTCTATTGGATCGCTGGAAGCAATAAGTATAAAATACTTGTATAATCATTCACTTTTGAGTTCTTGGAGTCTTCTCATCTTATGCATCCAATGGACATAGCGGCACTTGGAGTCACCATCTTCGCGAATCTACCCTTGGATGTTTGTCACATCAAAGTACTAACTGTTATTAAATTTTAGCCGTGCCGAAACCAAGCAACGTGCCGTTTTCGATGGTTTGAAGACCCTATGGATGGGATGACTAGATGCGACTGTCAAATTACAAACATCGTCTTCTTGGCTCAGTGTCTGTTCTGCGAATCCGAGTATCAAAAGACCGTTGCCGAAAAAAAGACTGCTGTCAAAAAGTACCCTCAATGCCTTCAAAGACCAGAGAACGGCATTTACATTGGCTATGTAGGTGATCGTAAAGCCCGGTAAGATTGTTTCTTCCAGCAGCACCACTATTATTATAACTTTTAGGAGACGCTTTCAAGAAGCCGTTACACACAGCAACGAAGCTCCAGTTCAATATTGGTGATTTTGCGATTTTGCGGACATTTTTCAGTGCTTCCATCAACGACTGAGGAAATAGTTGTCATTTAATAAAAATTTTTAATTATTTCATCCGCAATATCTCTTACTGAAGTACCTGTTTATGTGTAGGGGTGAAGCCCGTTAATAGAGAGACAGAGATACTGTCAGATTGTTGCGATTATAAGAAATTAAGTAGCCGTCTTTCGAATCGTAACCTCCTATTTATCGGTGTCATAACCTCCTATGTATCTCTCTGTTCGAGTGAACTAGGAAAAATTCAATTCTGACAATAGAGTTCGACGAAAACGTAGCTTCTGTTGTGGTATTTATTCTTTTTTTCAATGACTATGTGTACGAAGCTGGTAGAGACAGAGACACCCCCACCCCAGTAAGCGAACAAAGCAGTTTGAAAAATCCGATTTATTTCTACTTTAGCACTCGTCTACTTTATGTAAATGGAGCAGGGTCCAAGACTGAACGAACAGGATGAGCACAGCAAAGACGAGGTTTTCGATGCTCACGGCAGCAAACGACATCCAGAAGATGACCTTCTCGCAGTAGTAGTCCGAATCGGGAGCCGTCGAGGAGTACATGTCCTGGAAGGCCGTGTAGACCCAGGCGGAGCCGACAGTGAGCCAGATGAACTCGTGGACCAGAAGATGGAGAACATCGAGATATTTGACCTTCGGCTCGGATACTTCGCTGGCTGGGCCTTTTCCTGAAAAAGGCAATGTCTCTGTCTATGTGTCTCCGTCAAAACTAACCGTGATCCACTCCGTAACATCGCAAAGCGTTCCCATGATGTAGAAAGTACCGACCACGATGAACCAGTTTCTTGGTCTTTAGTAGCTTACAGACGAATCTATGTCTCTCAACGGCCTTCTTGTAAGGCTCGCAGTAGCTCTTGTTGCGATAGAAACATGGTACAGTGATGCAGACAGAGGTTCTGGTGGCCTCACTTCTGATAACTCGCTGTCCCTCTGTCTCAGTCAAGTACAAATAAGACTCATCCCTTGATAGCTCGAGGCAGACGAAATGATATTTGTCATTTTGCATACCGCTCGACAGTACCAGCGCTTTGAACATACTTTTTTTCGTCCTGCATTCCGGGTTTCAACTGTTTCTTTAGGTAAGGCTACTGCGCAGAGCGGCATGAACTGTTCAATCTGCTTGGAAGCCTATGGTCTGTCACTTCGTTAAACTATTTCCCCCACTTTAGATAAAGAAGCCCGTCGGCCGATGGTTGCCATTTGTGGACTCTCGGCTTGTTTCATGTGCTGTATTGATTTGAAGGCTGCTGCTTGTCCGACCTGTAGAAGAAAAGAAGCTTTTACCAATCCAGAGCAGAACTTTTTGGCTACAGATTGATCTATTTTCCTATTTCTAGCATTCATGCAATTCTTCAGAACTCTTGCAAGAGATTGCTAAGCTGAAGAGAACAGCCGCTGTTCTAAAGACTACCGGTTTGTATTTTCTTGGAACGAGCCTATTCCGGTCAGGCCGTTTGAATCCGACGCATATCAACTTCGGCTCGAAGGGAAAAATAATTATTCTAGATTAGCTAATGCTTTTTTTCTCAATGTATTTCCGAGGGGTTCATGAACGTGTAAAAAGGTGAAACCCGTCCGGGATTCGAACCCGGCACATTGGTGTTTGGTATTCGGAACGCTAACCGACTGAGCTATGTGCAAATGCCAAGCGGATTTTTCTGGGGGGTACCTGAATTTGCCAGCGGTATAGGCTCGTTACGCTTTCTCTGTCATAACCTATCCGCGCCCGATCTCGGTCTCTGTCCAGATGAAAATATCGAACTCGGCTTTCCAAAAGAGTCCCGACTCACCGTGCTCCAGCAACTTCAATCGCCTCACCGTATCATACACAGAAGACCGTAAAAAAAAGAATAGAGGGTAGTGACACTTCCCTTCTTGAAGTCTGTTAGCGTTTCATGAAGAACTGGCGATGAATGTCGCGCTAGAAGATATGCTCTGTCCTTCTGGATGCAGGCACGAAGCAAACGATTCTAACAACTTTAGAACGCCTTTTGAACATCAGGCTGTCATCCCACAGGAATTTGAAGGTATACTCAGCATTCCCTGAACAATACATTCGTTTGCAGAAATTCAAACTAAGCTATGTATTTTGAGGTCTCTGTTTGAATAGGAAAATAAGAATTGAAGTTTGAAGGACACCTTGACTGTGATAGCAGCTAATGAATGATATCTTCATGTGAATCCTGTTCAATATTTTTTGTTCTTTGGCAGCTTGCAAGCAAATCTCTCTTACAGTTGTCTTCTTGTACAGTTCACAGCAGCTCTTGTTGGGATAGAAACATGGTTCGGTCATGCAAGCAGAAGTTTTGGTGGCCTCGCCTCAGAAAACGCTCTGTCTCTTTCTATTTTCTTTCTGTCTCTGTCTTCCTGTCTTCCTGTCTCCCTGACTCTTTTATAGATCCCAAAACCCTTTATTACAAACAGTATACAGTTCACTGGAATTCGATGCTAGTAACCTCGATATCTCCATCGATTCTCATGCCAACATAGTCCTGGTTAGGATCAGTTCCACGATGAGCAAAAGCCCCAAAGTGCTTGCCATCCACGTAGAACTGGATGCTGTGAGGAGCGTTTTCGAGCACAAAGTTGAAGCCTCGCTCCTTCTCGAAAGGCATGTGTCCCTCACGTTCCTCCTTGCCCCAAAGCCCGTTGATCTCCGCGTTTCTGACCACACACTTCTCCTTGAAGCGGGGATTGAAGTGACAGAGAGTGTTGCCCTGTCTCCCGACCAGATCCAGCTTCCAGTCTCCCTTGGGGATTCCGTAAAAGTTGACCTTGTGATGCGCATGGAGAGCTCCATGGGGGAAGGCAGTCTCCCAGGGGAGAGAATAGATTCGGCCTCCCCAATGGACATTGTCCAGCATGATGTCGCCTTTGACTTGGAAGAAATCAACACGGTCAATTGGCTTTGTAGCCTCGTACTTGAAGTCGTAGACGTGCTTTCCGTTGACGCGGACGTCGTAGTGGTCCGGTAGAGCACTGAAAATAGACAAAAATGTATCTCAAGCCACGAAAAAAGCTTTGGTCGCCTGGTGGATTCAAATCAGAGACTCTTGTCTACGTAAGCAAGACAACCAACCATTAGACTATTCGTGCAAAGGGGTACGGAAGTCTCAGGCAGAGTTGTTAGTAGTGTCAAACTTAAAGAGTTTAGATAAAAAACGAAGCTTATCGCCTCACCGAATTCTGATCTCGAATCTCTCTCCGGGCTTGACGAACTGATCTTTCAGCTGCTTCTGTTCGTGCCAGGCTCCCTGGAAATGGGTATGTTATCTATCTCTCTCTCTCCTCACCCCATAATGAGCACTGAAAACCGTGCTCTTTCCAGAGTTATCCTTATGGTTGAGATACATCTTCATATGGAAGATGACCTCCGTATTTCCATTATCGACTTCAGTCCCTCCTGCCAGAAGATTAACTTCGAGCCTGGAAAATTCAGACTGTTTACTTTTTCCATCACAATCAGTGTTGATCTTTCGAGCGCGCTGGGCAAACGATTGGGGTCGCGGCATGTCAACAACTTTTTTTTCGTTGCCGCCGCCACAGCGATATTGTTTTCAAAACAGATGATCTTTGAACGAAATGGCTCTCCCGAACAATGGAAAAAATGAGAATGAAACACTTCCCGGTCTAGGGAAGCATTGCGTAATTTGTTTTTGTTAAAAAATCCATACCAGTTCCACTTCTCTGAACAGAGTAATGCAGCACCTTCTCGGTTATTTTTCAGCCCTTAGAAGTTCAAACTCGCTATCTTCTGAAAAGTTGTAGAGCGGATCAAACGCTACAACATCACTGAGCATGAAAAGTTTTGAAAACCACTTCTTGTGGGTGAAATTGAACCGAGAAGGTGCGCGCGCGTCACTACATATCAGAGACCGCGGCGCGCCATGGAAATCGTACTATTTTCGGCTAGGCATCGCCTTTTTTTAAAACCAAAAAAAATTGAAAGAAGTCTCACGTCTGTCCCTCTTGGGCAGCTTGTCCGATCAGGGTTAGGGTCTGTCCAATCTGGATACGTTCTCCTAGACGTGAGGTGTAGGGGACGGGGAAGTGCATCTCCTGAAAGCTGTCAAGCTGAAGAAGAGTAAGAATGAGAGAGAGAGTGAAGTAGGGACAGGACAATGGCACATATTTTTCTACTGCGGAATGGTCTACAGGCTCCTCCTCTCTCCCTGCCGCCCATTTTAACTGACGGGGGATCGATGGAACAAACAACTTTCGGAGGCTGTTTGTGCGCAAAGTGACTCATTTGAAAATAAATGGAAATAGATCAGGGTCATTGAGTCAGAGGAATGGTGAAAGAGCCGATATTGAGGAAAGGATAAAGGTAGTGTCTGTCTCTCTGTCACTCTGCCACTCTGTCTCTCTTTGTCTATCTATCTCCCTGTCTCTCTATCTACTGTCACTCTCAGAGATTGAGAGATAGTTTATTGCATATCCAGAGGATAAGGATTACATCCGTAGGTAAAATTTGGCAGGCTAACATTGGGGCAACACTGGCTCTTAGTTATGCAAGCCTGGAAACCTCACATGTTGCACTGGGCTGGTCCGACGTCCGAAGCAGAACAGGGGCATGTCTGATAGGCAGATTCTAGTCTGATTTTGTATGCCACAGCCTCCAAAAAATACTACAGTCTGTCCAAGAGAGCCAGACGCTCCAGACACTGACTCCGCCTGAAAAGGATCATCTGGTATAGAGGCAGAGAGGCACAGAGAGACAGACTCACTCGGGAGACAATAGTTACTTGGTTTTGTGTCGTTAATTGGAAGGGAGAAAAGAAGACCAGAACTGTTGAAACTGGCACAAACGTAGGTGGCACTGAATACAAATTTCTTATATCCAGACGCACAGTTGAGTCTAGGGTAGATGCATAGAGCGACACTGAGGCGCGTATCAACTGTACTGTTTCTCCTGAAACTGATGGGCATGGAGGAAACTATCTTGCCTTACACGCACAGACATTCTGAAGCTGAAAGACATGTCCTACACCATGCCATGATCATATTGCTTCCACAATAGTCACAAAAAGTTGTCGTACTACCCCACTTGCCAAGTTGTTCAGTTCCCCCTATGTCACAATCCAATATGGTCAGACCTAAGGGGGTTAGAGAAAGGAGACAGACGAGAGCGAGCATGGAATGTAAAATAAGGGGTCTGAGAGAATTCGGGAGAGCCGTTAATTTGTGCAGTCGTGGTTACAGAAATCAAAATTAGCAAGGGAAAGAGAGGTTTGTTACTGAGTTGTGGTCTCTCTATCTCTCTGTCCCGGATCTTCTGGTTAGACACTGATAGTAAACCGTTTGTCCGACAAATAGTAGCGTCTTTCAATATATGCCTTCAGCCTGGAACAGGCTTTAAAACTATCTCGTCTATCCATAGCCATGATAGGCGGATCAGTGCACCTGCCCTATAGCCGACGGCCGCCCTTGACCAGTCGAGAAAAACGCTATCAATTTTTCATCGAAGATGCGCCTCTTCATAATGGTGAGTCTGATAAAAAGTTAGGCAAAGTTTCCACAGATTCTGTCTGCTGTTCTTATCGCTACTTTGAATGCACAGAACAACTGGAGTGCTTGGGGACCTACTGGAGATCCTGAACTGGATACATGCAATAAGCCATGTGGAAGCTGTGGGACTATAACGGAGATGAGAGTGTGTCCTAATAATAGTGTCTGTCCGTAAGTTTGCAGGAGATAGAGTGACAGTGACAATGGTAGCATTCTGTACATCATTTTCCAGAGGCCCTTCGACGAGACTGCTACCTTGTAATATCCAGCCTTGCCACTATCCCAACAATTCCTGCTGCGAGCCCTACAAGAAACTACGGATGGGACAGGCATACTCCTGTGTCTAAAGCTGAATGAATACGAAGAGAGACAGATCTCTCTCATTGCACCTTTATTACCAGTTCAAACAAACATGAAATAGTCTTTCAATCAAAATCAATCTCGGTGACCTCCACATTCCCATCTATCTGCAGTCCAGCATAGTCCTGATTGGAATCCTTGGTCCTGGGAGCTAAGGAGGCCACGTGCTAGTCATCCACATGGAACTGGAGACCGTAAGGAGCGTTTAGAATGATCAACTTGAAGCCCTTGTCCTTCTCGAATGGGGAGACGCCCTCCTTCTCTACCTTGCCCCACTACTTGTCCATCAGGATGACGTTCCATTACATGATCTTCTCCTTCAGTCGAGGGTTGAATCGACAGAGGGGCCCTTCTTGTCCACCAGGTCAATTGACCAATCTCCTTCGGTCACCCACAAATTGTGATCTTCATGTTGTGATGGGAGTGGCTTCATGTTAGGCGTGGCTATCTCATACGGCACGGAGAAGACCTGTTCTGCCCAGCGAATATTCTCCGTTGATGCGGACC
Source organism: Oscheius sp. JU75 (assembly GCA_037178855.1). Taxonomy (NCBI): domain Eukaryota; kingdom Metazoa; phylum Nematoda; class Chromadorea; order Rhabditida; family Rhabditidae; genus Oscheius; species Oscheius sp. JU75. The sequence continues at coordinate 1,282,229 of JASJZC010000003.1, forward strand.
TCGTAGTGGTCGGTGAGAGCTCTGAAAATAGTCATAGGATGTTACTTGGACTTCCACACCCTCCCTACAACAAGCAAAACAGTTATGGATCCGAAGCTCTTCTCACTCTCTTTCTCTTCAATTTCCATCCTCTGAACCCAGACACACAGAGACATCTTTTTGTCATTTTTGTGTGAACCGAGGAATTGAAAGTGAGGGAGAAGCGGAGCATGACACTCACTGCTCATTTCAAAAATCAGGTGCAAACTTTACTCGGTCTAATTGAATAAAACATGTTATGTCTTGCAGAGTGTGAGAGTCCGTGCTAGTTTTTAAGAGAAAGAGAGTGAGAAGATTCATAACTCTTTTGCTTGTTGTAGAGAGGGTGTGGAAGTCCATGTAACATCCTACAGCGCAAGGCTATTCAAGAAGCTGCTAACTGTTCCTGGCCAGATATCGGCCATGATCCGGTGAGGCTCTTTCTTCTTTGCTCGTAACCGTAGCAACAGGTTGACCCCACCGACGACCCGCTGCTCTCTTCTAATGACGTCAGAACGGAGTGTGTTGATCAAGAGACACCGAACGACCAATGGAACTTACTTTGGAGTAGGTACGGGATGTTACAGTGAGAGACAGAGAGGTAGAGAGATAAAGAGACAATTACAGGCTAAACCTACGCGGGAGCTGTCTTTTTTTATGGTCAATTGTACTCATCTTTTTACTGGGAGCAATAGTCGGGATGTATGTCTTGGCTTCAACTACCAAAGCCGAGCCTCTACCAAGCAAGTTGACTTGGAGTCCATTGTGAAGAAGGAGCTGGAAAACCTGAAGAAGGAGATAATACCAACAGTGACAGTCGAGCTGACAGCGGCTGTGAAGAAGGAACTAAAGGTCATGGAAAGCAATCTGACAGCGACTGTCAACAAGAAGATAGCATCGACCATGAATGGCAATTTGACAGCATTGACAGAAAAGTTGATAGCGACAGTACAGAAGAAGATCAACTATCAGAGTCGAGCTGACTAAAGAAGGAGCTGCCAGCGGTCGTAAATGATGAGTACTATCTCGTGAAGAAGACTGAAGTCCGTCCCAAACGATCTGTCTCTCATTCTCTCGGATCTTGGCCAGTGGCTCTCATACTTTTGTTGAGCATGTAAAGAAAATATGACCATGTAAAAAATATGTATAAGAATGTCTCTACATGTCTCAAGGATACGCAATTTTCTCGGTCGTTCTGTCTCTCTGTTCACTTTCTCTGTCTATATATCTCAATCTCTGTCCTCAAAACAGCTGAAGATGTTCATCAAGAGCTTTTGAGAGACAGGTAATATTCCATCGCCAGGACAGTCAAAAGCTGCATGGCTTCCCACAAAATAAACAATAGTTTACTTCTTTCCACTAAAAACATACTGCCGTGGGCGAGAACACAAGGGGCAGGGCTTGACCAGAGCGCAATTCCGCGACACTGACGGGGGCCAAGGGGGTCAGTGAGATAAAGAATAAAGTAGGAAACTAATCAAAACACAAAGTAGATACTTGAAGGATAATGAAGAAGTGCATCTTCGAGGTGACCGAGAGCGAAGGTTGCACTGTGAGCTGGAGCGGCAGGTTCTCTTCCGGCATGGGCGAAGACGGACTGACATTTGGCGAGGACCATCTGATAAAGAAATTAGGAACCGGAGGTGATACGAGATAGTTGTGGGACAAGAGACGGTGATGGGAACAGAGGAAACAGTCATCTGAAAAGAACGGCTGTAAAAAAGGGGTTATTCGGGCTTGTACCGTTTTCGAAAAAATAAGATAATTTTTAACATCAGCACCAGTCCAGCTACTAGAAAAGTTGACTATTCGGAGATGTACCGCATCCTTCGAAGGTGTTCAATATTTGAACCGCATCGGCGTACTCTGAAAGGTGGATTTGTTAAAAACATGTCTCCCTGCCCCTCTGTCTCTCTTAAACAAACCTGTTGTCGACATCCAAAAAGTGGATCCAAGTAAATTCCCAGGTGAGGTAAGAACCCGGGCATCTAGACTGAGTGAACAGTGACTGAAAGCAACGAGTTTGAAAATAGACAAGTGGCTTTGAGGACAAGAGAGATCATCTAGACTAAGACTACTGTAACGTGGTCTAGAGGATCTAACATAAGAATATATGGTGTCCGTCTGTTTGTTTATCCGAGGCCACCGAACAAAAGATATATGGTCAGTTAGTTATTGGCAAGAGGTGGCAAGTCAACTTTATACTGTCTCTGCCTCACTCTTTTGACAGGGTAGAGAACGATTAAGTCGTTGAAGACGTCTGCTTATAATGAAAAGTGAACAGAACTCGAACCACTATATGCAATCGATAGAACAGGAGGCTGGAGACAGAAGACAGCCGAACTGAGAGACGAAGAAGAGGACGGGAAGGGTCAGCCAGATGTGGCATAAACAACTCACACAGTTTGCGACGCACTGCAAACAGTTTTGAAAGTCTAGGAAGAGATTGCGTAATGTCTGCCTCTGTCTGTCTCCCTCCGAACCCCCTGAACCGAACAACACCTCCTAATTTATCTTCATTTAGTCACAACTCTATACAAACACAAGACAAGAGTACGATAATCAAAACAACAGTAGCTATCGCGAGGCAGAGGAGCGTAATGGGTACAAAAAATGAGCAGACCACGAGACTGAGCAGCAGCATGGTAAATAAGGTCACCTTGAGACCGAAAAGAAGTTTCTGTTTACATTCTGCACACTTGTTGACTTCTTCATTTCTCACTGGACAGGGGGTCTGGTGGACGAGAATGGAAGTCAGGTCATCCGGTTCAGTATACTTTGGAGGGGCACAGTGGATCGCCTCCTGAAGGTCATACTGTCTTTCTGTCTTACTGTCTCTCCGTATCTCTGTCCCTGTCTACGTACCGAATAGATTGGAGGAGTTAACTCCTCACGAGAATCACAAAGGTGGACAGCCTCCTGAAAGTGTAGTTATTACTCGGATTGAAACAGGAGTCTCTGTCACTCTGTCCCTAGTCTCTACCTCATCTTCTTCAGAAATTGTGGGAATATAGAATTGAACGGATTTGGTCATGTGAAAGAGGGCGATGGTTTAGGGGAGAGAAGCGCAAGCACTTGGGAGAGCACAGACGAGAGTGACGCATTGATATTAGGGGGAGTCGGAGCACACAAAAGGATCAGTTCCAAATTTTAGCCTTTCTGCCTCTATGTCTCTCTGTATTTTGTCTCTCTATCCTCACCTCATAGCTCGGAGGAGGCAGAAAGTAGACAGAATGTGATGGAGGCTGCATTGAGAATGTGATTGCGAAGCCTCCGTGATTTATCATGTTTTGAACAGTGCATCCAAATAAGCAGGGAGGAGGAAATTCCACAAGCTGCCAACGACAGATCATACGACCGGAGTCAACAGGCTGCAAAACAGTTTGTCTCGGACAGAGAGACAGAGAGATTGTGAGACAGATGGACTTATTAGTTTTCCTATTTACAGGTAGTAACAGGAGAGTTCGGGATCTGACAGACGGAGCCTTTGGCAATGAAATTGGTCACGTCCTGCTGGACTGTGCTGAACCAGAAAGAAGTCAAAGGGACTACTCCAATCGGTAAATTGAGGGCTGCAGGCAGTTGGATGGAGTCGATCAAGAGAATTTGATTCAGTTCGGTGAGAGGAAATGAAAGGATGTTCAGAGAGACTTAAGACTGTCCCATTTGTAACATTAGCCAGCTGCGTTAGGGCCTTGGGTACCCAGAAGGTGAAGTCTCTGCCAGCGTCGTGGTCATCCCAGCTCCAGACTCCCTTCAGGTCAGAGCCGTAGCCGATTGGAACAGCTTGTTCGAGGTTAGAGACTGAAAAAAAAAACAGATTTACAGTCAGCAGGGCTAGTTGTCCGCTGTCAGGGACGAGACACCGAGTTTGGATGGGAGCGCGCCGAGTCACAGCTTTCTGAACCCCATTTCAGGCTAGAAACGCTTTTCAAATGCTTTTTTTTTTCTTTTTTTTGCGGTGTATTGAAAAGTTGTAGCCCAGATCAAGAGCTACAACTTTTCAGAACATGATAAAACTTGAAACACAATGGTTCAGCCAGAAAAATGAGAGAGAACAGTAGCCTTCGAGTAGACTTTTCCCAACCTCAAAGAAGCGCCGTTCCATAAAATGCAAAAGTTTTTTTGGGCAGTCTCATTTTCTCTCTGGCTCTCGTCGGACCGATATCGACCAAGTGACAGAGCCTTTTCAGAACCATTGGCAATTAGCAGGCTTATACTCCAGGGTGAGGCAGAAGGTGAAGTTTAGCTTGTATCGAATCTGTTAGACAACGAGGTTGAGATAATACGGGTGCCACATCGATTTTCAGCAACATCGAAAAGACTACTATTGATCAGCTTCGTTCCTCCACAGTTGCTAATTCCAGAGGGACACCACTTTATGATCATGTCTCTTGGAGGCTCGGGGCCTTGGTAACTAGAACACCAGAATCCCAGAGTGTCATTGACGTACAGAGGAGCTTTCGGTACGCACCTGTCCGTGTCACGTTCCAGAGCTGCTCTCGAGGTGGTAATCACTGGAGCCATGACGATAGAGGTGGTGGTAGTGGCGATGAACAGGAGGGGGAAGAGGAGAAGACATCTTCTAGAAAGGCGAGTTTGCTTGGAGTGCGACAAAGAGCTATCGATTAAGACGAGCTATGAACCTGTGAGTTGACAGAGCGAGTTTCCTACTGACAAGCCAGACACTTTCACGCCACCTTTTCGTATCTAAGAAGTAACTTTCCAGTCTAGTGGTGTTCTGCAAAGTTGGCTCATGGCTCTCTAGTGGAGTAGAGAGACAAATCGGGATCAGAAGCAGACGAGAATGAGACGTATTCCATGAGATAGAGAATGAGAACGACTTGAACTGTAACATAAAGTTTGTTGTGACAGCTTTGGAACTTCCAAAATGGCGCCACGTATATAGGGGAGAAACATGCGTGAGCCCGAGAAGAAGCAGCGAGAAATATTGAAAACATCTTGCAAGCAGAAACATTAAAGGGGTTCTCTGTAAAGCTGTTTCTCCTAAAGGCATTTCCATTGACCTGATGCCAGAAGTCCAATTGTTAACTATTAATTTCAGTTCCCGGCAGAGATGGTAGCTGCTTATTTTCTGCTGCTCGAGCATTTCAAAACTAGTAAACAACAGTGCGTGACCAGTTTATTTTTTCTGGTTGTCTTATGAGCTCGAGTCGGAACTATCCACTGGGCTACGCTGAAAATCTCTTGTCATTCTTTTAGCAATAAATCTCATTCCAATATCACCTTCTATACCCCTTTCCCAATGTAAATCACCTACAAAAATAGCTTAAATTTACCAGATACAAAATGGACAGAAAGTGCACAATAAGTTAGGATTTTAGTGGTAGGAGTCTTCTTTTTCTTCTGCAAGTGGAAGGTAACGATTCTTTCTACTCCTTCTTCAGTGTCGAGCTGAAAATCACCGTTTTTTGCCGCAGAAAGAGTCCAAGCCCCCCAAATTTTCCTACAAAAAGTTCAAAAACGTACTGATCGCTGCGTCCGGATCCGCTCAGAACGAGGTAGGGGGTCTGTAGCTGTTCCTGCTTTTTCAGCTGCTTCGAGAGGGTGCCGAGAGGGGTGTCGGAGCTGTTCATCTGCTTCAGAAGCTCCTTCTTTTCGCGTTGCAGGGACCTCTTTTCGGACTGCTTTTTTCCTGGCTTGCGGCCGTGGAATCTGAAATTTTTGACTTATTTTAGCGAAAATTAGCACGTACTTGTAGGAGAGCTCCCTATAGGCGTCCTTTGCCTCCATCATGCGACCCTTGTTGTCCACGTATTCGATCACAACATCCGGATTGTAGTCCTTCTTCTCGGCAAACGGCATGACGGGACCGCGTCCTGTCGTCCCGAGACGATCCAGCTTCTTCATGTATTTATCTTCGATGTCGCTGGAAAATAAGCCAAATTAGGACTGGATTACTCTTACTCTTACATTACTAGTTTTTTTTAATTAAAAAGTTATAAATCCATCTACGTCTAGTTCCTACCAGTGTGCACAAGAAAGCGAAACAATATAGGGGAGTCATTTCTTTTCCTCCCTTGCTTCGGTTTTGCTCTATCTTCTGCTTTCTAGCAATTGCTTTTGTTTCACAATTTTATGTACTTTTGCGTGTTTTCTACGCTCTGGCAGCTTCCAATGCTACTCTCAACAGCCCCCAAAAAGAACAAAAAAACCTACTATCTTCCCGCATCGACCTGTGTCTTGGCCTGAATACGCAAATGATCCAGGCTCTGTCCGGCTCTCCTTCCCTCCTTGCCCTCCAGATAGCCCTAAATTTTGCTATTTTTTTACCCGAAATCAGTCAAGTTACCTTCTGAGCAGCCAACTTGAGCATAGCGCCGACTCCCTTACTGACATCAGCCTCTCTTCCCAGCACGTTCTCGTATTCCTTCTTGTCTGCGTCGTCCTCATCGGAACTGCTCTCGTATTCGGCCTCTTTGGCCTTGGCCAACTCGCGTTCGTCGTCACTGTCCAGGGCAGCTCCTCCGGCGCTGGTTCCGGCGGCCTGCCATCCTCCTTTCCGCTCCTGCCTCTCCTTCTTCTTCTTCCGGCGTTCCTTCTTCTGCTCCTGAGCCTCTTTCCACTTCTTCAGCGCGTCTTCTTCCTCCTCGAGCTCCTGCTTGATGTGACTCGTGTCGATGTCATCGGCTCGGTTTCCGGCAAGGCCGTAGGTGAGATTTTCGCCTATAATTTCGATGGATTTTGAGATGCATTTATAGAGAAGTAAGGTATTACAGTTCTAACGAGTTTTGGGTGAAAATCTGACTTTAGGAGAGGAAAGTGGCAAAAATCGGAACGTTTAGCAGCATTTTGTTGGGTTAAAGTTGAGCCGGTCCGGGACAGTGTTCAGTGCCCTGCGTTCCGAGCCAAGCTTGGCCACCATTTTCAGCGCTTAAAGTGCGTAACAGAAATCAACCATTCCAGGGGTCAAGGTTGAATTTCTTAATTTTGTGATGTTCTGCACAGTTGCAGAACTGCCCAAAAAAAACTTTCTACTCTAAAACTTTGCAGAACATTGCAAAGCTAAAAAATGTAGCCTTGACCACTGAATGGCTAATGATGCGCTGTGTGCTGAAAATGGTTTCGATCCTGCCCAGCCGGGCCTATAGTGTTTGTTAGTTCTAAACACAAGTTACATGGATCGTTCCCACAAAAAAAAATTTAAAAAGAAAACCAACCGATATTCCTGCAGTATTCTGTAGTTCTGTCCATCCGAATCACTCCATCCGCCGCGGGCTCCTCGACTTCTTCACCCTCCGAATCTATTTCCATCTTGATCTCGCCGCCTCCATAGGATTCGAGCATTTTGTGGACGACGGCCGCCGTGTCGGCATCCTTCTTCAGCTCGACCTGTTTGAATCGCCGCGTCTTTTCCAGGATCGCGTTAAGCTCATCGCCGGCCTCGTCGTCTACGACGATGCCGGAGAGGTCGACAGCGCCGAATTCCTCCTCACTGTCGTCACTCTCGGCCTCGGCGAGGCGCTGCAGACGATCCAGGTCGACGGAAGCCCCCATAGTGCTCTTGAAACGGGGCTGCTTTTCGTCTTGATCCATTTCTTCATCTTCAGGTTCTTCTTTTTTGACGTCGCGAGAGGTTTTGCCGCTGTTTTTGGTAGATTCCACTTCCTCATCGTCGTCACGGCGTCGACGACCACGATCTCTGAAAATTGAGTGGTTATTGTGAAGAAAATACACATCAATGTCAATCTAAGTGACAGCGAAAAACCCTGGTTCGAACCCGTCCACTAAACAAAATTTTTGTAACCAACAATATCATGTTTTTTTGAGCTAACAACAGTAAGTAAAAATATGCAGCAGCGTCACCCTCGAATCAGAAGACCCGGCTTCGATTCGCCTCGGTGGCAAACTTTTTCAATAAGCTAGTTTGCTTACCTGGACCCGCTATTCGCTCCTCCTCCTCCAGCCGGCTCCTGCGGGATGAGATCATCAGCCTTGAGCAGCTTGCCCCTTTTGCGTATCTTGTCCTTTTTCACCTTTTTCGGCTTGCGGAATGCCACCATCTCCTCCTGGGTATAGAATTCCGTCGCGAGTTTGTACTTGTCCGGCATGTCGAGACTGACAAGCTTCTTATTGGCCATCTCGAGGTCGCGACGAATCTTCGCCTCACGTTCCTCCTTATCAATATCGTAGCCACCTTCCTCATCAAGACGGAACTTTTGCCGAGGCACTCCTTCCAGCTCTTCGTCGTATTTTGACAGCACACCCATGTCGAGTCTCTAAAAAGCTAAAGGGTTTCCACTAGAAAAGCCAGAGCCTTTTTCAAATTGTTCATTGCGAGACGCACCAGCCTTAGACTGTCAAAATTTGCATATTCAGTCAATTTGGCTAAACTCCAAAAATCTAGACTTTGTCAGTTAGGCCCGGTTTTGTTAGTTTGCCCAAATCGCAAGGCTACAGTGAGAAGGTAAGACTCATCAATCTTGGAGAGGAACTGCAAAAGATTGGGGACATACTGGCAGAAACTCGCCACAACGAAAACCTGCTATGGGGGCAAACAAGCTGACAAACTGTCTGTAGAAACTTTCAGACAGAGTACAGAGGATGGAAACAGGATGACAGACGGTCTTCCAGAGACACAAAGTGGACGGAATAAGACGTCAATTTGGCAGGAACAGACCATTTTCATGAGAGAGACAGAGACAGGCAGAGCAGGGGTCAAGTGGATCCTTGTCTCCAAAAACTTTTGTGCGATCTCTTTTCTTACTTGAAAGGTTCTTCCCTTTCGATTTTGTAGCGATTTGGGCGACCCCTTGAGTATTTCGCACATTTTTAGGACTGTACATAAGGGTCCCCTGTTGATTTTCCCTGGTCTGCGTGACTCCCCGATATCAGTTGACACCTGAGGTAGCGACAGAGAACAGTTTCTGAGGGATGGGTCAACAAGTGAAAGACCCGGAGAAGGTAGAGACTGGGTTTGGCAAAGAGTATAGCATGGTAACAGGAAAGCTGTGGATTAATGAAACTATCATTGAGCAATAAATCTTCTAAAGAGATTTTAAGGTATTTCAAATTGAAAGCAGAAGCCTGCGTCGAGGTTGGGATTCGAACCCGCCTTGTTTATGGATCTATAGTCGGAGCGCTAACCGACTGACATATAAGCCAAAGCCGCGCCAATTGACGAAGTGTACCAGATGAACAAAGTGTAAAACCACTCACATTGCCGTACTGATCCACATCCTCATCAAAATTCCTGTTCGGATCCTTCCTCATCTTCAGGTCGTTGTTTCGCTTCGTCCTCTCCGCGTCGATCATGTTCGGATTGACGAGAGTCTCCTCGCCGTCATCCAGCACGCTCTTGTCTTCCAGGACCAGAATTTGGTCTTGCATCTCGGCGAAGGCGTCGCGACTGTGTCCGATAACCATGCCGGCGGTGTCGGGCTGCCGAGGTTGTCTCTTAGCTTTGGGTTTCTTGGTCTTGGCGGCTTCGGTCTTGACCACCTCGTCTTCCATCTCGTCGAGCATCTTTTCGCGTTCGACTGCCTTCTTTCGGTCTTCCTCAATCTTGCGCATCTTTGACACCCAATCTGAAAGGGGAGGGAATGAGGAAAGTAGGCTATCTGGAATTGTCAGTTTGTCCCTTTCTATATCGTCCCAGCTGTCAACATGTCATGCTCTTCGTGTCAGCCAAGTTTGGCAAGGTTGCTAGGCTTGTAAACAGCGCGCGTCTTTTATCCTTAACCTGGTTAGACTTGTATTCCCTGGCAGTTCATATCTCTCTGTCAATGTGTTCAACTGGAATTTTGTCAACGAGTCTCCTCGCTAAGTTTTGGCGGAATCTGTCTGATACCCTCCATTTGTCAGGTCGTATCTCCATCGATAGACTTCTGACATGTCACTGTGACTATATGTCACAAAGGAAACTGTAAACCCGACCTCTAAGGTTTGCAGTTACCTACCTGAAGCATCATCGTCGGAATCCGAGTCGGCTAGAGTCTTGGCTCCTCCCTTGAAGACCTTCTCGTGCAGTTGGCGCCTCTTCTTGGCCGCCTCAATCTTCTCCCTCATCTCGGCCTCGCGCTTTTTCTCTCCCCAGTTGGCCGACGGCTTGTGCTTGAACTCGTAACACCCATCCTCGAGGATGACTTTGAGGCCGTCGTCGTCGACTCTTTCCTAGAAATTATTATGTTTTCGTGCCTAAAAATGATCCTTACTTTCGGCTTGTCATCGAGATCCAAAGGGGCCAGACCGAGCTTGGCTCGGAGCTTGTTCGTCTCCTCAATCGACATGGATTCGGCCCTTAAATCAGGATTTATTTAAAGCTTCGGGCAAGACTTACGCTTCCTCTTTGCCACCGCCTTCTGCTCCATCCGGCGAAGCTGAGCGCTCTTTCTTGCCATGTCTGAAGTTATTTCCATTAATCTTTCGGTTTAAATCTTTTAAAAACTAAAAGGAAGGCAAAAGTTACCGTTTTGGAGAAGGATCCCGACGACGGACGTCTTCGTCTTCGCTCGATTCACCAGCATGACGTTTTCGGCCCATTTCTGTAACAGAATTCTTGATTATGTCCAGGAAAAGAGGAGAATAGTGAGAGAACGAGAGGAAAACTGCTGCAAAGGGCTAACCGATTAGAACGAGACATTCGAAACTGCAATCTGCCGCATGGTTTTTCGAAATCTTGATGATGGTCGCTGTAGATTGTTGCGACTAGATCAGAGAGTGCTGTGAATAAACTAAGAAAGAAAGGGTCCACGACAGAACACGACGAAACCGCCTAAGCATGTTCCATAAAAAACCAAGCTTAATTCATCTGAAATTCACAAGTGTTTGTATCTGCAAGCATTGCCACCTTCCGAGGCTTGTTTAACACCTTATTTTGACACAAAATAGTTAACAAAACATAGGAAGAAAGCTATAAAATGGACGAGAAAGGAAAAAAACTGAATATTTGAACCCGTTCAAATTGCCGCCATTCAAGTAGGAACCCTGTATTTCAAGCAAATCGTAATGGAAGTTTAATAATTTTCAAAGTTTGAGCGGGAAAAAGAAAGCAGTTTAAACTACGTTTTTATCGATTTCCATCTCACATATACCCATATTTTTTCTTGAAACATTGCCTCGTTTCAACATTGAAAGCATTCCAAAAACTGTCTAAGGTATCCACGCTCTAACCCCAAACTATTCCAATCTCTTCCCCTTGGCTTTTTCATTGGAAAACCTTCGAATTTCCTTCTTAAGAAGATGACTCGCCACGGAAAAAACTGTACAGCGGGCAGTGTTTATTCCTACCACGAGCGACAGAGAGATGCCAAGACGAGCGGCTACGGAACGCTTCATGCCCGTTTGGGAGCCGATTCCATCAAAGAGTTCGACTGTTGCTCGTTGACGCTCCAGCCATGCAGGTTGGTTTAATGTTTCTCTCTTATTTTCTAGCTATTTTGTCGAAAACTACTCGGAATAACATTTTAAGATCGTTGAGAGAGTGCATACCAACAAAAAGATCAACTTTTCTGTAATAACACGGCGTGTTATGCGCGTCGCCACTTTTTCGAACCGGGCGCAAATGCCGCTCGTTTTCTTAAGTACAGTGCCCTACAGAAATCCTGGTTTAAACCGATTTTGACACAGAATACGATATACCCTACAGTAATCTAAAAAGAGGCTAGAGAACTAAATTTGAACTCCCGCTCTCGAAATAGGAAATTGACGCGAGAAAAATTGGCGACGCCTTTTGCATGGGCGTAACATGCCGTGATAAACTACTCTGAGCCCGGAAAAATTTTCATGTTTTCTCTTTCAGAACCCCTGTCGTCACCCCACACGGCTACATTTTCGACCGGGAGGCCATTTTGGAGTACATTCTGGCCCAGAAAAAGATGATAGCCAAAAAGACGAAGCAGTGGGAGAAGCAGTGCCAGCAGGAGGTCGATGACGTTAAAAAAGTTGGGCTCACCCTTCTTTGAGCTATTACTCTCGATTATAGTCCGAAGCAGCCGACTTGGACCGTCGTATCAAGCGATTCGCCGCCCTAGATGGGACTCCAGCTCATCCCGGAGCCAAAGTTGACCTTACGCAGTTTGATACGCCAGAGAAGAATACTTTGGTAGGTTTCTTTGTCAAAAGTTTCAGTTCAAGGATGGTGAAATGGTCAAGAACATACAAGAATCATCTGGCTGTCTAATTGTGAGGTCTGTAATCTGTGGCTCCAAAACAAACACAACACATCTCCAATTGATGTTATTTTCCCTTCAAAAAGACCCATTTTTTTTCCAGAAAAGACCAATCGTCGGAGCTGGAGGACTCGTCGGCGAGCCGGCCGAGAAAGTCAAGGCTCACGGAGCTGAAGGAGAAATGTCAAACATGAAGGGAAATCTGTAATTTTCTATTCAATTTTTCAATTTTCGTAAATTAGATCTAAACAGCTCCCGAGTTTCTGGATTCCCGAGCTCAATCCCACGGCCAATGCCTCAAAAGTCGAGAAACCGGATCAGAAGGTCCGATGCCCCGTTTCGGGGAAGACACTGAAGCTCAAGGATCTCATGGACGTCAAATTCACCACGATGCCGCAGGATCCGGAAGACATGAAGAATCCGAACAAGAAACTCATCCGATACATGTGCCCCGTGACCCATGATGCTCTCACCAACACGACGAGATGCGCCTATTTGAAGAAGTCGTGAGTTTCTTTTGGGAATTTCTTGGAATTGGCTATCAAACTGACAATGATTATCTGTTTGTAAGCAGTTCTGTGCTGTTAATTCCTGGTGGTAATCTTCATTTTTTAGCCAAGCAGTCGTCTCATACGACGTCGTCGAAAAACTGATCAAGAAGGACTGGATTGACCCGGTCTGCCAGGAGAAGATAACAGAAGACGATATTATTGAGCTCCAACGAGGAGGTACCGGCTTCGCCGCCACAAATGAAGTCAAAGCCAAGCTTATTCGGCCACAGCTTGAGCTCCAGTGATCTCTCCCGTTATACTTTTTTGATTAAAGTTGGTACTCTCACTTTGGTTGTGGGAAATTTTGCTGGTTTATACCCAGAATTCTACTTGTCCGCTGTAATTCTTTTGTGTGTGTATGTGTTTTTTTTTTTTTACATTAGCTGATGTTTAGATGGCAGCCGTGGACAACTTCAAACGACCGGCTATGCCGACGATGGATCTGGTACCAAGTGAGTTGTCTAGACGTTTCTGTAGAATCTGGTAAAGTAATTTTTCTGAAAAAAAAAGCCTACAGGCCCTGGTAAACTGACTCCATACGTCCCGAAAGCCCTTCATTTCTAAAAGTAGGGCCCGTCTTTTTTTTTCGCCCCTTTTTTTCTAGCTGTTTGCGTGTTTGACACCCTAACAGCTTCGGAAATTAAGTTTGTTGTAGAAGTCAATAATATTTCGTTTTTCGGGAGCTGAAAACGGGCTTTTTCCATAGAAAAAGCAAATTCTAACAAGAAAAATTGCCAATGAACAGTGCTGTAGCCGAAAAATCACTCATTTTGTCTATTTCCCAGTGACTACGTTTTTGTTCGTTGTCTTCATGCGTATGTAAAGCGGAAATCCAAAAACTGCTTAAACATATAGTCTGCAGAGAACCCTGATCTGACAAAAATCGTTCCGCCGAGCTAATCTTCTATACTGGAGTTTTGTTGCCTCGTGGATGATACGAATGTGAAAAAAAAACATTATTAACCTACTATTTTCCAGCTAAACGTGGCAAATATGAGGAGAACATGGCCTTGGCCACGACAGGCCAAGGAGGACCCCAAGCTGCTCCTCGTCTCTCTAATCTCCTCGCCCCAATCATGCTCCTTCACGGCCACGAGGGCGAAATCTACACCGCGCGCTTCTGCACAGACGGGAGTTGTCTGGCCTCCGGCGGCTTCGATCAGAAAATCTACCTCTGGAACGTGTTTGGCGAGTGCGAGAACTTCTCCACCCTACGAGGACATCACGGAGCTGTCATGGACCTCAATTTCAATACAGATTCCAGGTTTTTCATGCTCTTTTTCCTGAAATGGTTGAAAATTTGCAGCGTTCTGTTCTCGGCAGGGACGGACAAGACCGTCAGGGCCTGGGATATGCAGACGGGAGTCTGCATGAGACGATACAAGGCACACGGGGACATTGTCAATGCCTGTCATCCTGTCAGAAGGGGTCCCCTACTGGTGGCATCGGCCAGTGACGATGGTAGCGTGAAGATTCACGATATTAGGCAGAGGGACCCGGTCAAGAGCTACGAAAGCAAGTTCCAGCAGACCGCGGTAGGTTTTGCCTTACTTTTAGGATCTGAAGTCAACTGGATTCTTGCCATTTTAATCTTTTGTACACCTTGGCATAATTTTTGCCGGAGGTTTTTTGGATGCATCAGTTTCATGCTTTTTTTTACCAGGATCAAAATAAGTGCTAAGGGGATTTTTGTAACTTTCCCCCTTTTTTCCTATAATCCTTCCTAATTTCCAGATCACATGGAACGACATGGCCGACCAGATCATCGTGGGTGGCATCGACAACGAAATCAAGGTTTGGGACATTCGTCGTGACGACGTCAGCTACGTCCTCCGAGGTCATGCTGATACCGTCACAGGAATCAGCCTCAGCCCCAACGGCAATCACATCATCTCCAATTCCATGGATTGTTCAGGTTTTAGCCTATTTGTAATACAGTATATCCATAAAAAAAATTTAGCCAAACAGTGGGACGTAAGACCATTTGCTCCCGCGGAGCGTCTCGTCAAGACCTTCTACGGACATCAGCACAATTTCGAGAAGAATCTGCTCAAATGTGGCTGGTCCCCGGATGGAACCCGAGTCACAGCGGGATCGAGTGATCGCTTCGTCTACGTCTGGGACGTGGCCTCGAAGAAGCTCCTGTATAAGCTCCCAGGACATCATGGCAGCGTCAATGCCACGGACTTCCATCCCAAGGAGCCTATTCGTGGGTTTTTATTAAATTTTCCTAGCTGAAAGTTGCTCTAATTTGTTTCACAAAATTATAGTGCTGTTATCATTTTTTCACCTTTCAAAAACCCTCTAAAAACTCTATTTTTTAGTCCTCTCGGCCTCCAGCGACAAGCGCATCTACCTTGGAGAAGTGGCCTAGAAGACGTTTCTATATGGACAGAAGGCAGCGATCTCTCGTCAACGTTCTCTTTCTCCCAGTTCCTGTTGTTTCCTCCTCCCTACGGTCTATCATATACCTTTAAATTAACTAATTTGTCCATCTCCACACAATGAATCCTTCTGTAAATGCATATTTATTGTTACACTACGCTCTCGTTCAAATCCTAGCCTATTTTCCCGCGAAAATTAAAAAAATCACCAGATTATGTGCAATTTGGTGAAGCAGGCCGTGGGGAGAGTATACGTCTCGTCCTCTCGATGCATTTACGAGAATCTGGCCTTCGAAGAGTACATTTTTCGAAGTCATGACCTCGAAAAGGACGGGGACGCCATGCTGATTTGGAGCAATAAGCCAGCAGTGGTGATAGGGCGACATCAGAATCCGTGGATCGAGTGCAATTTGCCTTTCCTTAGAAAGAGCGGAATTGACTTGGCTAGAAGGCATAGTGGAGGAGGGACGGTCTATCACGATATGGGTGGGTTTCCGTTCGTTTTTTTTTCGTGATGATTTAGTAATGGTTCAAGGGCAAACTAGAAACGATATATCGCAAGAGACTTTCTTCGAGCACAAATGTACCAAAATCTCTTATAGGGACAGTGACATTGCGAGTATATGGGTGTCCCTAGGCACGACTTTTGTTGTTGAGTTTTGCGACGAATTCCACTGTCCCTTTAATGGACGCAAATGCCTCTCTTGCCGTGGAGTTCGAATAATTTTTCAGTCAAAACTTTAGTCATGAATACCGTGAAGAGCCAACCCTTTAAGATTACGTCATTGAGTATACTATTCAACCCGCGTTAGTTTTGCGTTACTTGACAAAACGATATAACCGGAATCTCGGCATTATCATTAGTTTCAAAACTGAGTTTACCGTGCTAATTGTGCTACAATCGAAGCCGTTCATACGCTAATTTCGAAGTCTTGAAGCCATTATTCTGCCCTCCTTCCAGTTCCCAAGCCTTCATCAACTCATACTCTTCCAGGCAACCTAAACATCTCTCTGCTAACTAGTCACAAATCACACTGCCGACCCCGAAATCTTCGCTTCCTCTCTTCGGCCATCAACGACAATTTTAGGGTCAATGTAAGCTTTTTAGTCCCTTTTTGCTACCATCTTCGATGAAAAATAGCACACAAAATGCCTCCAGGTAGTTCCTAACAGCCGAGACGACATGGAGCTCCAGCCGGGGAGCCGAAAATGCTCCGGGACGGCTGCCAGAATCTCCAGAGGCCGGGCATATCATCACCTAACGCTCCTAGTCGAGGCCGATCTAAGGAAGCTGAGCACGTCCTTGAAATCGCCCTTCATTGTAGGGTTTTTGTATTTTGATAAACAAAAAAAATGGATTTAGAAAGACATAAAATCGAACGCCACAGCGAGTATTCGAGCCCCGGCAGTAGGTTTCCTGAAGGAGGACGACAAGACGGT
The DNA here is from genome assembly GCA_037178855.1 of Oscheius sp. JU75. Lineage (NCBI taxonomy): Eukaryota > Metazoa > Nematoda > Chromadorea > Rhabditida > Rhabditidae > Oscheius > Oscheius sp. JU75. The sequence continues at coordinate 1,298,753 of JASJZC010000003.1, forward strand.
GGAGACGCTACGTGTGAGGGAGAAGATTGTAGAGAGGTTTGCGGCACAGTTTGAGGTATTGTGTTAGAAAGTTGCTGTGCCAGTAATGTCACAATATACATTAAAAACGTGTCACAAAAGTAGGATACTAAGGGTCGAAATGCCCGGTTTTTAGGGTGGAAAGAATCCTAAAACAGAACATGTATGACAAAATTACCCCGGTTACATAAAACTGTAAGTCACTAATCCTCCAGGCGGGAGTATGTCCAACACAAACGCCTTTTGTCAGATCGGAGAACTAGTCCCTCACTACTTGACTTTGACCATTGTAAAAACAGGACGCATCATGAGCATCGCCTTTCAAATTTTGTACCAGAGCTACAGCGAAGTGTTTGACGCTTTGCTCCAACCTCACAGTAGTCTATGAAGAATGTCATCAGGAGGGTGTTAGACTTGAGCCGCTGTCCTTGATCCTATCCTAATATGTTTCAGTGCGTATAAAAAGCGGAGAATATTTCCAACAGTTCGGTAAGATTACCTCAGGACACTGTATTTTGGTTGGCAAGTTTGGCCGGTCAGTTATAGGGTGTATCTGTGAGCATTTTCGAATTTTGCAAACCATGAAATGTTAAGTCAAATTCCTTAAAGAAAACCCAAACTTTTTTTTTTGCAGAATTGTCCAATCCAGGACGTGAACGTGCTCTCGGAGATGTCCGAAAATGAGCAGATCGCAAAAAACTACTACGATCTCGTCTGCTTCGACTGGGTGTTCGGCAAGACCCCCAAGTTCACCTACGAGAAAGACGGCACTGCAATCCAAGTAGAGAAGGGCTTCATCACCGAGACGAGCTCACCGAAATATACCGTAGGACAGAGGTTTTGGCTAGATGGTTGTTAATTTATCATTGTTATTTCTTTGTTTTAGGATATAAATTTTTATTTTTGCGTCGGTTTTAGAGGCTTGAAAAGACGCTATTTCGTCTCGTTTCCTCTTTTTCAGTGATAGTCAGAAAGTGGCTCAAAGTTTAGAATCGCTGATGATTCGGCATCTCTTCAGATGTAGACGACCACCATTAGGTGCACATTTTCGGCAGAATACTTATTTTAGGTTAGTCTACTTTTATACGTTATTGTCTTGCTCTGATAAGTCTTTGCCCGTGAAACCCAGTCGTAGTTTCTGGTTTCCAGCTTTTACAGGACCTTTATCCAAAAAAAACCTGGATAAAGTCTGTAACTTTTTCCAGAAAAATTTCAATTTGGAAAACCGTGACTTTATCCAAGCTTTTATTTCTGAATAAAGTTATAATCTGTTCAAGAACACAGTTAACTGGCAGCATACTGTAGAAATTTCTCTCGCAGCCCGCCGTGCCAGTCCTTTAACATTTGGCAGCGGTTTAGGCTATATAGTATATTTTCTTCGTCGTAAGCCGGAATTGGAACGACATGTATCCTACCGCATACGTAATCATTGAGGCTAGTATGCTGTACAATGTCAGCCAGATATATCTGACAGTTTTTTTGAAATACTCGTTCCCTAACTGAATATTGCTTGTCCCAAAAACACCATGAACCCGAGGGCGTATTGAATTTTCTGGTCAAAAACATTTTCTTTAGTAAAACTGGAGAACTAATTGAGGACTAGGCAGTAGTTTGATGCCAGTTCGACCCACCGAAAAGATCCGAGTTTTGAGGCACTGATATGCCCGCCCTTTGCCCGCTTCAAACATGGATGTGGCAAGCTATACCATATTTCAGCCAGACCCGTCGCCTCCACCCTAGTCAGAAAGCTAGTCAGGACTACTACGTGACCCTCGGAGTGAGGAAAGACGCCACACAGCGGGAGATCAAGTCTGCCTACTACCAGCTCTCCAAAAAGGTCCTATTTTTTCTATATTGAGTCGCAGAAAATTGCTTACAGTACCATCCAGATGTTGCCGGGAAGGACGCTACTGCAGCAGCCAAGTTCATCGAGATCAGTGAGGCCTACGACTGTCTAAGGGACCCACAAAAGTTGGTTTTATAGTCTCTTTTTGCGGAAAAGGAAGGAGGATCTAAAAATAGGATATAGCGCCAAAAATTCAAACGAATATTTTGACGGGAAAGTTAAAAAGACACGAGTTGGCGGGTTATTCAAAGATGGAATTTTGGCGGAAAAGATAGGTAATTTTCCAGGAGAAGGGCCTACGACAACCAGGTCACCGGGGGAGGTGGTCGTTATACCGGAGACTACAGCCAGGACCCTTTCGGAGCCTATCAACAAGTTTTTCGACAGTCCTACCAGCGCCAACAAGGAGCCAATCCCTTCCATGATCGACAGTTCACCCAGGCTGAATATGAGAGAGTATGATAATTTTTCGTAATACAAGACAGGAGTAATTAAGATATGGAACCACTTCAATAGGATGAGGAATGAGCGCGAGACGTACGATCAGCGGATGGAATACGAGAGGCAGAAGCTCTGGATGGAATTTGCGCGGCGGAGAGCCGAGAGATGGCAGGCTTTTCATCAGAGGTAGGGTGTAGTTTTTTTGCTTTCATTCTCTTTTTCTTGTACGCAATTTGTCCTCATGAGTATAACGTCGACAAAAATCGGCAGAATCCATTTTTCTTTGAATAAAAATGCCGCGCAATTCGCGCCAATGTTTAAAAAAAGCGACTGAATTTCTTGCCTCGTCCAACACTCCATCAGAAACTGTAGTAATCAGCTTGATTTGATTGTCAGTAACGAGCATACTTTTCCGCCAGGTTTAATCAACGATTTTCGTCACTCTTGACTTCCTAAATTTCGGTGTAGCTTTTCTTTCCGATCTGCAGTTTTTTATTCTCTTTCCCCGTTCCGCTAAACCGACCAGGCACAGTTCTTAAAAATGGCAGTTCATTTGAAGTGAAAAGTTACCATAACCAAATTGTTTTCATAGAGATGTTGTCCATAGTTTAATTTGACCAATTCATTCATTTTTTAGATACCCCAACGGCCCGCCCGGTTCCTTCAAGTGGGAATTCAGCTGGGGCAACAACAGCAATCCCGAGCAGCAAGAACGTCGTGTCTACCAGGGTCGTGAGCTGCTACGCCGGATCGTCATCGTCTACTTTGTCTGCTTCCTCGTCGTCAGCTTCGTTCAGGTCTTCTACTATGCCATGTAAGCGATTTTCTTAAACTTGTAACGAAAAAAAATTAAAGAGGCGCTAATCCGAAACGCGAAGTCAAGTCACCGGAGGCTGTGGACAATATCAAAATCCAGGAGATTATGAATAGGATGCCAGCATCCCAGACTGACTACATTTACAGGCAGCCACAGGAGACAGAAGAAAACCAGGGGCCGATCCCATCGGAACGATACAGCTACTATCCGGGACAGGAAGTCACCAGCAGGGATGAACACGGCTCATCCTTCTCGACTTACATAACGAGACCGTAGATTTAGCTAGGTGTGAATAGAGAAGGATACGGGTATAATACCTATGTAAATAGATAGTATGTGGTTATAAAGAGAGTGTAGAAAGGATGAAGATCTTGTGAGGGCAGATTATTCGCAAATGGTTTTTAAAGAACGACGTACAATAGTGGAGATATGAAGCCCAACTTCCCTACCCAGTTCATCACTAAAGCGGTTTCTGTTCAGAATCCTTCCAAGGTTCTTCCAACCGTTTCTGTTTCCGTCATACCCTCTGAAAGTTTTGAAAGTCTTGTTGACGAAGAAAACATGGTTTTGCGGCATTCCTCTTTTTTTTTTTAGAAAGATAGCTCCTTTGCTGCTTATAGCAACGAGCGAAAATCCTTCTTTAATCCAAAGCTCCCGTCAAGATCAGCCTTTCAAGGCATGAGCTTCTCGTTTATATCGTGCAGGTTGTTTAACCATTGAGAATATGGAAGGTTGGAGAACATTTGATGATGAAAAGACGAAGCCTTCCTGGGTCAAGATACCACGTAAAAATCAATAGAAAGGTGTGAAACTGGGACAGGAACCAACAGTAACACCAAAGCGGTTTCTCATTGCAAAAGACATCAATGCAAGAAGCAGTACGGCACAAAGTTGAGGACAATATAAAGAGGAAACTATCTATAGAAAGCCCTTCCCTTTATTATAGTCGTTTAGCAAAACGTTTCCAATTAAAAGTCCTCCTAATAAGGTCTTACAGAAAGAGCACTTTCCAGATAAAAAGTATCAACTACCATGTTCTAGAATTTCGTTCCGACCCGTCAGTTCCTGTTAGGACTAATCCTCTAGCTCTGTGACAGCCACTCACTGCTTGTCTCTCTTCAAAGACGGTCGTCTCTGCAAATGAAGCTCCGTCTCTCCGCTCCTAAACATAGCCGCTGCCTTCCAGTGTCCCTATGCCAATTCTAGCAGCAAGATCAGACAGTTTTCGTCCGATATAAGGGACTTTCAAAGAATGCGCGGGAAAAGCTATAGGATTCTACGAGTAGATCCGGCCCGTCTTATCAGGAAGGTCCTGGAAACTTTATGGATTTGGAATGTTCGTTATGCTGTCTGCTTTGAAATTCTTAGACTGCCCACCCAGCTTCAGGTTCTGGAGAGAACAGCGGCAATGTTGCTCCAGCCGAAACTGCCACGAGCCAGACTCTCGGATGAACGACGATTTTCATCTTAATAGCTGCTCCAGTGATCCTTCTATTTCATTAAACAGATCGAGACCAGTCAGTTAGAACGAAAACCAGAGGAAGTTGCGCCAGTTGAGCCAGTGAAATGCAACTGGCTCGCCGTCTTCGCGGAGAACACTCCTAAGAAGAGCCAAAATGAAAAAAAAACAAGATTTGGAAGCGTAAGGGCTTTATGCCATGCAAAATAGAGTTGGATTGAATAGTTCTGAAGAGAACTGTTGGGTTATTATCAAAGTAGTTGGTTGAGCTTCTTAGGAGCGTTCTCCGCGAAGACGGCGAGCCAGTTGCATGTCCCTGGGCATGATAGTCACTCTCTTGGCGTGAATGGCGCAGAGATTGGTGTCCTCGAAGACTCCGACCAGGTAGGACTCAGCGGCTTCCTGGAGAGCCATGACGGCCGAGCTCTGGAAGCGCAGGTCGGTCTTGTATTCCTGGGAGATCTGAAGGAGGAACTTTATTACAAAACTTTTGGAAATAAACTAACTTCGCGGACAAGACGCTGGAAGGGCAGCTTGCGGAGAAGAAGATCCGTGCTCTTCTGATACTTGCGGATCTCGCGCAGAGCGACGGTGCTAAATTTTTTGAATGAGGTGAAAGTGAAGAAAAGTACTTACCCGGGGCGGTAACGGTGAGGCTTCTTGACCCCTCCGCTGGCATTAGCACTTTTGCGAGCGGCTTTGGTCGCCATTTGCTTCTGGGGCGTGTTAGCCTTCCTGGCGGTCTGCTTGGTGCGAGCCATTGCAATCTATCTGAAAAACACCAATGAGTGCGGGAAGTGGAAAAATATGTAAAAGGAGCTTTGATGACAAATATTGTAGTTGAGAATTTAGGAAAAGAAGAAACGTGAGAAACATTCTACAAATGTTGAGCTGGACGATCTGCGCTAGGAAAAAAAATTCGGTTTTCGCGCAAATAAATCTGCAAAATTTCTACATTTTTTCGATATAATTGTAAGCAAATACAACAGAAAAATACAGCGAGAGCAGAAAAAAAGTGGAAACAATGAACTGATTTTAGGCCCGGATCGACCGACAGCTACTGCATTACGGTAGTTCGTACACCTTCAGTACACCCGCTGCGCACCAACTTGGGCGCCAATTCAAATTGCGTTTTATTCGATTTTCACGGGCTCCGTTGTTTCTCAGCGTTTTTATTCCCATTTCCCCCAATAAAGCACCAGTTTGTTCGACTAATCATACCACAGGTCGAAATGTATTTAATCCCAATTTTTTGGCCTTCATTTGAACTAGAAAAAAGGTGGGTTTATTGGCTGGAAGACTCAAAAAGGTGGTCTTTAGTCTTTCTTGTCTGTTTTCACCCTAATTCTTGCATTTCCTCAATTTCCTCCCGTTGTCCAGGACATTGCGCCTAACGACAAGGAAATGAGCCCATTGCCTTCCAGCTGTTGTTGCAGAAGCTCTATTATCCACTTTTACACTAAAACTACGCATATCGAATTTTTCTGCGCGTTTCTTCTGTTAGATTCAGCCTCAAAAGCCTGATCGCCACGTGGAGGCGCTAAATCCTGGGAGGAAGGATCCAGTTTCAACATCTGCTCATTTACACCACTGTCTACAATTTGTGTTTTCTCCATCATTGTGTAGTGATTTATCGCCAGTTTTTGCAGAAAATAGATGTCAGAACGATGAAATCGGCCCTGGATCGAGCCATAGACGAACTACGGGCCTGCTTAAGACTCCTGATGGCTGAAGACAGCTGCATAACTGATTTTACTAGTACACTGGTACTTTATAACGGTTTTTAGTGGAAACACAAGTTTATAGACTCCAAAAAGTACAGAAAATAAGGAAAATGTCCCAGAAGAGTCCTCAGAAGGCTCCGTCTCCATCATTGCCTACGATGTGAGTTATTTTATATCTTTTTTGACATAAAAACTTGAAGCCAAACGGTAAAATGGAGCCATTTTCAGAAACTGGAAGAGCATTTGGAGTACATAGAGGACCTGATGGCCAGAAATCTCAGCGAACGTTACGAGCGCTATATATACAACTGGTTTCTCGAGAATTGGCCCGATCTTTGCTTCTTGGTTCGGGTTTTGCGCCATTTCGAACAAGAAAAACGGTTTAGGCCTACAACGAAGGAACGAAAGAGCTGATAGGAGCCGTAGTAGGCAAACTGGACGCGGAGACAGAGGAGCTAGGAGCAGCCGGCTATATAGCAATGCTGGCCGTGGAGGAAGAGTACAGACAACGGGGAATCGGTAAGTGTTTTTTTGTAGTTGATTCAGCCCTGAAGTCATTTTTTGACGCAATTCAAATGAATTGCTAGTAAACCCAGTAGCGGCCAGTAAACCTGGTCGTTCCGACCAGTTTTGCAATGCCTGGACCGGCTTCATGAAATTTCCAGGACTATTCGGTGTCTTCATTCTTTTTTCATCTTTCCAGAGTTGGCTTCTCACTGCTTTAATCTCGTAGAATCATTATTGAAAAAAAGCCTACAGGTTTCTTATTACCGATTACAAAGACTCCCTAGCTCGTGCTTTGATAGACTAGGGCTCACATGGTAATACGACGAGAGTTTCTCTGAGATGGACTGTCATCTAGTCAGAGCATTCCAAATATAAAAGGGAGCAATGTACGAACGTTTTATTAAAATGGGCTTAGCAGCAGCAGTTGAGCGGTGGGATCCCGACTGACGTGTATGGGGCGATGCTTCTTCGGTGATGTCATGGTCGCTGACGTCGTGGCCTGTCAGTAATCATTAGCGAGCCCGTGAAATTGTCGAAATCGCAGAAAAGTAACTCTTCTATATTTCAGGAAAAGCCCTCATTTCCCGCTTCGTCGAATCCTGCAGACAGAACAAGGCGGTCGAGGTCTACCTTGAAACCGAGACTATCAACATCGGTGCCCTGCGTCTCTACGACAGTCTCGGCTTCATCAAATCGCATCTTTACTACGCGTATGTCCACCTTTTTCCCGTTTTATACCCCGAAAACTTAGATATTACGAGAACGGGAACGATGCCTACTATCTGCGCTATTTCATCGAGGAGCCGACGAGCTACGAGCCCAGAAGGCCGCCACATATCGACCAAATTCTGAAGGAAAGCGGCGCGAAATCGGAAATGTCATAACAGGAAATTTGGATGCTTTTTTCACATAATAAACGTAGTGATTGTAGTAAAATGAGGATCAAAGTGACACAAATTCAGAGATACTTGTCGCGGAGAGCCTGCTTCTTGCGTTCGAGAATGAGCTCCTCGATGTCCTTCTGGGTGGGAACCATGACGTGGCGGATCGTCATCCTCTTGCCGTCCTCCCCCACAACTATGGACTCCTTGGTGTCGATGTCCTCCTCGTCGGAATCGTCGCGGACCTTGTAGATGTCGTCGTCATCATCGTCTCCGTACTCTTTAGGCAGACGCTCGCCGCCGTTTTTGGCGAAGTCCTGGAAATTGAGGGTATATAAATAGGCTTTGTCCGATACTCTACAGCAACCTTCTTTGAGAGACACACGCTTTGGGCCCGGAAAAGGCCAGGCCAATTTTCAGCACTCAGTGTGCGCCACAGAAATCAGCCAATTCAGGGGTCAAAGTTGCATTTTCTCATTTTGCGATGTTCTGCAAAATTGTAGCCTTTTTTTGCTCTACACCTTTTGTAGGGCTGAAAATCGTATTCTTGACCCCCACTGATTTTTGTGGCGCACCCTGAGCGCTGAAAATGATTTCGGCCCACAACCTACCCTTAAACCAGAACTTGGCCGAGTATTCCATGTTTGCGTGCATAATGGATCCCGGCACGAAAACAAATGGATTACGGTACTCTTATTCTCCAACAAATCATATTAAACTTAGGCTAGGGGTATCAATTGTTCGAATGGCAGCTTACGATGCCACACAGCTCATATTACTGTAGAACTCAGGCTTGTCCATTCTGAGTCTCTCCACTGCGATCTCGGAGTTTTAATCTGCACTGCAACGTTTCGCACCAATTGGGAAACTGCAAAACTGCAGCAGTTTGAACAAGTCACAAAGTAGCATGAAAGCTTACCTCATCAGCCTTCTTGAGAGCCTTGATCTGTTCCTCCTGCTCAAGAGGGACCAGGAGACCGTCGTCGTCATCCATATACCCATAGTAATCGGCATCCACATTACGCATCAGCTCAGCCCTCGACTGCCGCATCACCTCGAGATCTTTGCTCTGCTCGAACAGCTCCCGGACTCCAGGTAGATCTTTTGCCGCTCCGAAATATTTGTACCCACGGTCGGAGGCGACCTCTCTTCCCGAGCTGTCCAGCTCTTTATGACGGAATTTTCTAGAAAAACCACCCTTTTCAGGCCGAAGACACATGAACGGACCGATAATCGTAGCCGCCAAGTTCTTTAATTCGTATTTCCCAGGCCGTCTTTATCCGCAGCAGCTTGTTGATCTCGTCGTTCATGTCGCGGATCTTGAACTCGCCAAGACCGGGGTTCTGGATCAGCTGGATCTTCTTGGCTACATCTTTGGATATCTAAGAGGAATTTTTGCAAAATTATAGGTATAGGGAGCTCACTTCTACGCGGAAACGCTCGGCATCGTCCATATTGATGCACTCCTTGACATCGTTCGGTCTCTTGGCGATTGGACCCTAAAAGTTATTGCTTTTTTTTTTTACCAGTCTTTCTATGTTTACAGCAAAATTCCACTGAAAAATAGAGTAAGCAAACCTTTTCTTCCTCCTCCTTCATTCGACGCCATCTGGCCAGAGCCGTCATGGCCTTTTCCGCGTTACGAGCCATCTTCTATTGGTTTGTAAGGCTGAAAAGACTTATATTACCGTGTAAGTACATCAGAAACTAAGTATAAAGAGAAAGGGATAGGTAAAAACTGTCAAATGGATAATTTCCAAAATCACTAGCTTTCTGTCTGTTTTTTCCAAGATTTCTTATTGATTGGAAACTAATTTTTAGTCAGGATACACGTAAACAACAACTGCAAAAGGGCAAGGAACTGCTGTGGAAGCGACGTTTCGAAAAGGCTGGATTCAAAGGAGGGGAGGCTTGTAAACAGCGTGCACATTTTCTCTGCACCCTCGGAGAAGCAATTTATCGGATTTTATTAGAAGAATTTTTATTCTGTGCTTGTAAACCACTCACTTTCCATCACTAAAAATGTGGACAACAGCTGGTAGTTTGGTAAAGAAGAGAGGAAAAAGTGAAAGAAAAAGCGGTTGTTCTCGACTCCCATTTTTGAATACGGTAGCCAGAAATTTTCGTGCACACGTCGGCGCCTATTCGAATTGTGGATTTCCACTTCAGCTGATTTCCTCGGCTTGTTTCTCCATATTTTTATCCGTTTATGATCAGAAATCGCGCGAATAGTGCTGCTAATCGTGTCTAGGTGCTTAGAATGGTTTCTTCTGGTTTGTGGAGTGAAAATTGGTCTAGAAGTTATGTTCTAAATATTTAAAGGACTTTCGGCTTTACTTGTCATCTCATCGCTTGTCCCCCTGGTTCTGTCTCTTACTCCCACGTAGAATAATGCAGGAAACGAAGGCCGTGGTAGAGACGAGAAAAATGCTTATTTTCCAAAGTTTTCCCTTGGTTTGACATTTATACTGAAATCGTTGTCTTTTGCCTATTCCTTCTCGACACTTATGTCTTTCTGGTATTCTTGAATCTTTTTAGGCAGCATATTAGTGGTTTTCAGAAGATGACGGTAAAGAAGCCGGATGGAGGAGGAGCTCCGACTGTGGCTGATGCGGAGCAGCATGCCATCACTTCGGTTAGTTTTATGTGCTATTTCTCGAGATTGTCTGGTTCAATTTTTGGCCGTATTATAACGAAAAGAAGAACATGGACAGATGTTAGTTACTCTATCGTGCTAGTGTTGAAAATGATGCTATATACGAGGAGAGTGAAGGAGACGGCTGTTTCCGAGTTTAATTCTGCAACGTAGTGAAGAAGCATTGTTTCCCTTTTAATATATAGCAAAACGTTTGAATAATTTGCTAAAATTGATGTGAGGAAGGGTACAGCATCGCGTTGGAGGTTTGAGAAAGAAATAGCACCGACAAAACCCCAAAATCGAAGGTTTCTAACCACAAAGTTGTAGGTAGCAGCAAAATACTGGGCCCCATTCACAGCCGGCCAACACGAGGCCTTCAATCCGGCCCTGGTCGACAAAATCTACGAAACGGAGATCCGGCAGCACAACTATAACGGCAAGGGAATTGCCCTTCTGGAATACAGGTAATTTTTGATACTTTTCTAATCGGTGGAGGTTCGAGCTTCGTACATCTGTACGTCTGACCGTAGTCTGTAGCTCTAACTATTAGGTAGTGCTCTTGTATTGTCTCATTAGAAGCTGCAGACGTTTAAAAGGCAAAATTCTGCTGCAGCAAACGACGCAACCCATTAGTTTCTTGTCGGGATTTCTTCTGACTAAATTCCACCGCTCTAACCACTAGGCTATGAGGAAAATAGTTGTAAGTGGGACGAAGACGAATTTTGTCGAAGATGATGCGATAAAAACCAAGTAACTATGGTCGGTGGCCAAACCTGAGTCGTTCTGACTGTAGTCTGTAGTCCTAACCACTAGGCCAACACTGCTTAACAGCTTTTTTTTTCGCTGAAAATGGCTAAAGATGAAGACGAACCAAATTAAGACACGTATTTCAGTCACTACCTGGAGCACTATCTGTGGCCGAATTTCACAGCCGACGCCTCCTTTCGCTACTATCTCTCCATTGTGATTATGGTCAACGAGAAGTTCAAGGAGCGCACAGAAGCCTGGACTGTCTTTGTCGAAAAGCCAGACAAGGTGCCCGAGTTCATCCAGGGAGTGCTCAGGATGCTTCTGGCTGACAAGGAAAAGCCCGAAACCTGTCAGACAGGCTTCCTCAAAGGAGCAGACATCAATTGGACTGAAAAGTGCGCTATCATCACCTTCCTTCAGCACTGCTTCAACTCTGTGGTTAGTTGTTTTTTTGGCCAAGCCACAGATGGACAGCTGTGAAATCGCAGCTGGTTATTGCAAACAGTTTAGAGGCCACAACGGCCACAGTTCGACAGCTCTGAACAAATTTTTCAGGAAGTCGACATTGTTCGCAACCAGATGGCCCGTCTCACTAGCATGCACAGCTGGGCGAATCTGCTCCCGAGTCAGCGCGAGGAAGTCTTCGAGCGCGCTAAGGTACTGTCGTTTTGCGCCATATTTGTAATTTTTCCTTCCAGAAGCTTCGCAAGTACTGGAACACAAAAATCGAGCCCGAACTGGGCAAAGAAGCCGATCCGGAGCTGGCCAAATTTGAGCGGAGTTTCCTGTGGAACTTTATCGGCCAATTCAAGGAGGTTTTAAGCAAGGTCGACGCGGCTCTGACCTCTGCTGATGGTACTTTATCTATTTTTGCTGAAAAATGATGTAATTTAGATGATCTCGCCTTCATTGACAGTCTCTACCTCTACTGTGAGAAATCGCTGTCTCTCTTTGTGGATCTCGAGGCTCTCCTGCCTACAAGGTGGGGGTTTTTTTTTTACAGTTGGGGATTGAAACTGGGTCGTTCTGACCGTAGTCTATAACCAAACATGAATTTTGGCAACAAAATGCATTTTGGTCTGGGGGCTGAACCTAGGCCATTCTGACCGTAATGTCCTATGTACTAGGCCATGAGGCCACTGCAAACAGAATGGTGGAAACTTCCCATAATCACTCTGTTTTAGGCGCTTCTTCAACGCCCTCATCCACGCCTCGAATCTCCTGACCCATTGCACACTGTCCCAGTTCATTCGAACCGAAATGGGAACGCTGTTCTGTCAGCTGGTGGAAATGCTCAAGTTCTACATTCGCTACGACATTGACGACGTGTCTGGACAGCCGTTGAGCAGGAAGGAGGTAGGCATTTTTTGTCTTTGCGGCGCGGATCTCTGCCATGGCAGGGATGGTTGCGCATCCAAAATCAACAGGAGGACCTTTTGACTGAAAAAAAACAAGTCCGAAAATCAGGCATGGGAGAGAGGTTTGCGCAAAATTTTTTGACCGCAGTGATCCAGTTGACCCCTGGATATTTCTGAGAGATCTAGAGAAGTGAAGAATTGAAAGAATACTTATGCCAGATGTGATAAATCCCGGCTCAATTTGACAGCTCTTCCTGTATTTCCCGCAGGCGTGTGCGAAAGTACCTTGAATTGGATATACACCAATGTTGAAGACCAACTCGTGACCGTAGGGTCCGATACGCAGCTGTTTTTCGAAGAAGCGCGCAAACCTTGGCCTACTGTAAAAAGAGTTAGTGCGCTCTTTACCTCTAAAAACCTCACCAAATGATCATTTTCCAGGTAGCCGAACGGCATCACAAGCATGTGATGAAGCTGCAGCGGACGGCCTTCCGCTACTTCAAGGACAGTATGTCGGATTTTGCTCTCCTCAACGTCGGGAACGTTGACAGTCGTGCTGCCCTCGCAAAGCAGTTCAGCACAATGACTAAAGCTGAGCTCTACCGATTCGCCGAGTCCTCGAATCTTGTGCCGCCGGCGGAGAAGAGTCCAGCCGACACGGTTGACAGCTACACAAAAGAGTTCCTCACCGAGGCTCTGGTGGGTTTTACATTAATATGGCAAAAAAAAAAACTACTGTAAACTGTCTCCATGTCTGTCTGCGTGTGGCCTATTGTAGATATTAAGGGTTTGGACGCGAGGGGCCAGAGGTCTATTTTTTTTTTTTTTGCAATTTGCTTTTTGTAAGATAATGCAACGATATTTAGGGATTTATGGTTTTCGAACGATTCCAGTATACAACCCTTTAAGTCTTTGCGCAAGTGTTGTAAAGAAAAAGGCATGGGAAAGGTTGGAATTTGATAGGTTTACAAGAATTTTACCTACAAAAAGAAGCGATAGCCGATCTTGTTGATAAAAACCAGTTTATTACAGCTTAGAAAACTTGACCAAATCCTCCTCGGACAAGTCAAAATAGTCGTAATTCCAGTAGTTCATCGTAGATGGAAGAATGGTCTTTTCTTCGACAGATGGAGTCTTTTTCTCGAAGCGGAAGACCTCGGCCTCGTCAATGTCGATGAGTTGACTGGACCAGTAGAGAAAAGAAGGGGGAGAGAACTTTTCAACGGCACTGGGAGTCATTTTCCTTAATTTTTGCTGTTAATTTGGGCCGGAAAGGGATGGAAAATAGGGGTCGCAAATGAGGAAAATGGCTGAGAAGCTAGCCCGTCATCGATTCTGCTGCGCTGGGAGCTAGAAGCCAATTGTGGATGGAGGGAAGGAGGCGGGTTTTATGGTAGGGGATAGGAGCAGCTGTCGATTAATTACTGAGTAGGGGGTCGCCAGAGGTCACGAGAATATGTTGTAGGTTGTTGCTAAGTTGTATACTGTAGAACCAATCTGTCTGTTCCTCATGAAGCATCGACAGAGTAAATCCAAAAAATCTTGGTTTTTAGGCTCCCTAAAACTGATTTGGAAAAAAAACTTTAGAATCAAAAATTAGAAAAAAAAACTCTGAAATGGGGAAATTGATCTTCTTCGTCGGGGGTTAAAATTTCCTTTTTAAAATTACCGTTTCTGCAGTACCTACCTAATCTGTAAGGTTTCCGAGAGAGGACGGGAGAAAACTTGCCGTAATTCTGTGATGATACGGGTGAAATTCTGTCGGGTTTTTAAGGCGGCTAGGTTTATACATCATCTGGGTGTTTATGAAGGAGGTAGACACTCAAATATAGGTCAAAGTCTTGATTTTAACATATAATTTACCCTCCTCCATTTTCAGATCCTCCACTGCGAGCGCCGCGTCGATCTCCTACAGCAGCTGAACGAGCAGGCTCTCTTCCCCACCGAGAAGGTCATCTGGGACCGCAATATTGTGCCCAATGATCACACTTTCGGTCAGGCTGACCGTGTCCTGGCTCTCGATAAGCTCAATCTCCAGTTCCTCACTATTCGTGACTACCTGATGCGCAATTTCAAGCTCTTTCAGATGGAATCCACCTGTAATTTTGATCCAATTTTCCCACTAAAAGTCCAAATTTAGACGAAATCCGTCAGGATCTCGAGGACGTCCTAGTGAGACTAAGGCCCTGGAAGCATGAGACGAGAGACGAGACAATTTTTGGCGGCTGGGCTAGGATGGCTCTTCCCGTGAGCCATTTCGAGATCGTGGCTGTGGACAAGCCCTTCGTGGGACAGAGCAGCCCGAGCAGCGTCAAGGCCAATTTCACTGTCAATGTCGGCAAAAGACAGGATATCAGGGGCGAATGGGAATGTGAGTTTCTTACAGCTTTTTCTATGAGTTAATGACCAATTCATGATGCAAAAACGAGTCCTGGAAGGACATTTCTGTCCAGAGTTGCCCTGAAAAGTTAACTCTGGAGCTGACCAATAAATCTGAACTATCGTAGGGTTGATGGTGTATCCGCTGACATTTAGTCTGTCAGTGGTAGGCCGACGCTGTCTAGCTATCGCCATACTACTAGATTAAAAGAAACGTCAACCTATCGGACTTTTTTTTCGTTTCTCTCAGTCTATTCAGCCGATATCTGGTCTCTGTCTGGTTTAGCCTATCCTACAATCCCACTAATTACCATGCCGACCTGTTACCTACTTTTTTTTTTCTTAATTTAGCGTATCAGCCTAAGCCACCTGTTTCTATCACCCTTAAGAGTCGGTCAGAAACGCTGGGGTTAGTAACTTTTGTTCGCAAATGATTGAACAAAAGTTGCGGTCAAAGAGCTATCGTAACTTTTGTTCATAAAATTTTTTAAATAAACGGTGCTCGAAACATGACCCGAAACATTGTTCTACTTTTTTGTCTCTCTCAGCTTGACTGCTTTTAAACTTTTCAGCCTATTCCTGATACCTGAACTGTTTTACTAACCAACAGACACATTCATGTTTTGTCGATCTATGTCCTTTTTTTGGTTCTGTTATCGGCACAATTTCTAAGAGTAATTCAAGAATCCAGATCTGTCACTAGCTTCTCCATATCCAAAGCCAGATACAGGGAAAAAGGCAGAGGAATAATAGGAGAAAATATGTTCGGAATACGCTCCGATTGTGTGATAAAAGACGGCTGTTTTCGATGAAAATCGGTAATAAAAACTTAATTTCAGCACTGCGCAAACATGACGTCTGCTTCTTCGTCACGGTCAGAGCCACCCAGACCGTCGGCAGCAAATATGACACCCGGAAGCCCATCGAGGAACAGATGGAGATCATCCACGTGCGTGGCTGTGAAATCGATGGCATGCTCGACGCTACCGGCAAGGTCATCGAAGAATACGGTACTTTATCCCTTTTTTGTAACATAAAAAACGAATAATAGCCTCCTACGAGCGCAAGCAGACGTGGCATGGCGAGAGTCGAAGCTATCGCGTCCTCTTGGACACTAACCAGTACCGAATGGACATGGAGAATCACACGGAGAGGGGCGGCGAGGACGTCTACACGACCTTCAATCTCGTCGTCCGGAGAGACCCAAAAACGAACAACTTCAAGGCAGTCCTGGGCACTATTAGGGAGCTCCTGAACACGGAATGCGTCATCCCCGACTGGCTGCAGGACGTCGTCATCGGATTCGGGAACCCGGCTGCGGCACACTATTCCAAGTGGGTTTTTATCATTTTTTTAGCTGTAGCTTGGATTTGTGGTGATATCAGGGGTAAAATGTGGGAACACAGGGCGTTTTAGTAAAGTTATTAAAAATGGAAAGCTTGTGCTAGCTATGAAGTACTTTCTACTCTTCAGACTCTTCTGGCTTTTGCACAGTATCGGCGATAGGAGTCTTTTTTTTGGCATGTCAACATTAATACCCAAATACTTGACAAATTATTCCATGTCAAGAAACAAAGGGGCAAGCCAGCTGTGCAGAAAACTGCTACTAGGGAAGCGGCGCAGCCGCCAATGATTAATTCTAAGCCAAGTCCAAAGGGCTGCGAAGCTGGCAGCTGGTGACACTCAGAAGGGCCCTAGGACCTCGTTTTCGTGGCCATGTCTGTCTAAACAGCAACAGCAACATTAAATGCTTCGGAGGACTTCCGCTATACTTTATTTTTCTTCTCCGAAACAAAGCAACTTTTAGCAGGAGCAATCAAGCACCCAAAAGTTGTAGCTTTGTCTTTTTTTCGTAACAATTCCAATTGGAGCAATTAAAAAGAGGACAGTTTTACTAGATCAGGTTTCTGAGGGACGGCAGACCCTGTCATGGTTCTGAAGACTTCGGCCGATGTGACTGCTCTGGACCTCCATGACAACAAAATGGTTAGTTTTCCGTAATTTATAGGCCAAAAACAGCCTGTAGGTTCACGTGAATGTGCGCAATCTGCGTCTCTTCAATGCCGGCGCCTTCAGCAACGTCTACCGCGGCAATCTGCAGCTTTCGGAGGGGCGTGGTGAGACCGAGATAGTCATCAAAAAGACCTGGAGCCCGAAGGAGGAGAACAAGGTCAATACGGTCGAGATTAACATCCTCAAAGTGCTCAACAGGATGAATCACAAGAACACCGTCAAGCTGCTCTACTTTTTTTGCACCGAGTATGCTGGCAACACTTGTTACTCGCTGATCTTCGAGTTCCTGCCGCTCAATCTCTACCAATATATGAGGCAATTCGACAAAAAAATCTGCCTTGTGGAGACGAAAATGTTCGCCTGGCAGCTCTTTCGCGGACTGTATCATCTCGAGCGGGCCAACATAATTCATCGCGACATCAAGCCCCAAAATCTGCTTGTGGATCCGGAGACGGGACTCCTGAAGATCGGAGATTTTGGCAGCTCGTGCATAGATCCGAAGGGACCGCAGCCGTCGTACCATGTGACGCGCTACTACAGGTAGGTAGGCAGACTGACCACAAAATTATTCACACCATGTGGGGACGACGGTAACTGTCAAGGAGCCCAATTACTCGATCCCAATTTTGTTCCTACTGCTCCCCCATATCATTCTATCTCCTAGTGATCTGTCCACTTCTTATCTCTGTCCATCTGTCCCGAAGTTGTTCACGTCAACTTTTCACCAACTCTCCCGTGTCTCTGTCAACCCAACGGTATTGTTGCCATTCGTGTCTGTCACTTTGGCATGACAGCTAATCTTATCCCTTCTCCTTATCATGTCCAGTAGAACCTAAACTTGTGAGGCAGGAGGCTGAACCTACCCACGGAATACTGTCACAATCTCAAAAACTACAATACCGACCTCTTCGCTACAGACCCCCCGAACTGCTGCTCGGCTCGAAGGAATACGGTCCCGAGGTGGACGTCTGGTCAGCTGGGTGCTGTCTCTCTGAACTCCTCGGCGGCCGAATCACCTTTCCTGGACGCAGCACTGCCGGACAGATGGAGTTGATCATGAACTGTTTCGGCGTGCCGACACAGGACGAGGTGACGGCGATGAAGGCCTCAGCAAGTAAGTATCGCGATGCCAAGGAGGCATTCCACGGTAAGAACAAGACCTCGCTGGAGAAGCTGCTCCCCGTGGTCTCGGGTCATTGTACCCAGGAGGCTGTGCAGCTCATCCAACGCATTCTGCAATTCAATCCGAACCAACGTCTACGCGGCCAGGAATTGCTGAAGGATGCCTTCTTCGCCGAGCTCTGGGACGAGAAGACGCGCCGGCCGAGCAGCAAGCCCATCGAATGCATCACCTTGGTCGACAAGAGAGAGATCGAGGGAGGAGACAAGTCGATGACGGGATCCATCGATCTTACTCACGAATAAAGTCAATAAATATAAACAGAAATGGAAGGGGCAGACGTGGAGAGAGTTTGAGGACTTACTCTTAGCCTTGTTTTTGTATGACCCGCGGTTTTGGGATCGCATTGGTGATGTAAAGAATCATGGATGATTTGTAACTCTTGCCACACATTAGGTCTTTAAAAATGCTAAATGAAAAAAAAAGTAGTGTCAGAGACAGGAGTCCTTTCTTCCTTGACTATGAGCCAAAGTAGCGCGATCAGGCTGGAGCTCGACCGGGCTCGGTGTTCATACTTTTGTTATGTTTATTAGCTAGAGTAGCTACAAAATATGGGTATTCATCCAATATTTCGGGTTTTCTGTAAACTTTGAAGGGAACGGGAGAAAGATGAGTCACCTCCCAGGGTGTCAAGGAGGAGAATGAGACTAGGTGCTATGGTAATCATTCGCTAAATACCTGTTATAATTTTCAGACTAAACAACCGCATTCCCACCACGGACTTCAACGACACTTTCCTCAGCTATGAGCATCTCTGTGCCTCATTCCCCGAAAACAAGATTGAACCCTCAGCGCCCGTGGACCAAATGATTCCTCCCTTCAGGTTTTTCAGTCTTTCTTCGTCGCTAAAAACCTAGCTTTTAGATTAACATTCAACGATATGACCACCCCAGAAGACAAGACGATTCGTGCCGAGCCCATGACCGTCATTCCGCGTAGCCCCTACCCGCTAGAATTGAACAAAAATCAGGTTCTGTTCACACCGAGCCAGGTCGAAGCTATTAAGGTGATTTTCCCGTTTTTCAATAGCTAAAATTCGAAATTTTAAGGCCGGAATGCAGCCAGGACTGTCGATGATCGTCGGACCGCCGGGAACGGGAAAGACGGATGTGGCTGTTCAGATAATCTCGAACATCTATCACAATTGGCCGAATCAGAGGACGCTGGTGGTCACACACAGTAATCAGGCCCTAAATCAGCTCTTTGAGAAGATCATAGCGCTGGATGTGGACGAGAGACATCTGCTCAGAATGGGTCAGTTTTATATCTCACGTTTTTAGGATAATGATTACATAAGTGACGCCATTCAATTTAGGCAATTACATTCTGAAAAAAAAAATAACATAACATAGTTGACTCGCTTCTGTTTCATAGTGACGGACGGACTGACGGACACCAGGGCGCTTTTGTAGTAGAGATATTTCCACTTTTCAGGTCACGGAGAGGAGAGTCTTGAGACCGAGAAGGACTTTTCGCGCTACGGCCGGGTGAATCATGTGCTGCGTGAGCGTCTCCGTCTCCTCCAGGAAGTCGAAAAGCTCCAGAAGGCCATGAAAGTTGAGGGAGATGTCAGTTACAGCTGTGACAATGCCGGCTCCTTCTTCCGCTTCACCGTGAGTCTTTACTTAGAAATGGCTCGTTGCATCGAAAATGTCCTGGACGCACGTACTATTTCGTATTTTAGCGGAAATTCAAATCTTTCGAAATATACATTTTATCGGATTTTTGGCGGCGCTGCTTCAGAAACCAAACTACGAGTTTTTCTCTAACTTTTCTCGCCCAAAAACCATATAAATTTAGGTCCAATTTGCTTGGGACGAGTTCCTCGAGAAGTGCAAAAATGGTGACGCCAACCTGGCCGAAATCTACCCATTCCGTGACTATTTCGCCACCGATTTGCCCGATATGTTCACCGGCGAGAAGGGCCACGACGAGGAGGCTGCCCAGTCCGGCTGGCGCCATATCAAGGCAATTTTCGAGCAGCTGGAAGAATTCAGAGCCTTCGAATTGCTAAGGAATGGACGTGACAGAACAGAATACCTGCTGGTTCGTTTTTTATCTTATTTTTTCGGTTAAAACACTAAGTTTAGGTGAAGGAGGCAAAAATCATCGCAATGACATGTACACATGCGGCTCTAAGACGCAAAGAACTGGTCGATCTTGGATTCCGATATGACAACATCCTGATGGAAGAAGCCGCCCAGATTCTGGAGGTCGAGACGTTCATACCTCTTCTGCTGCAGGTACTTTTTGATTTTTCTCCTTACGAGGATCAGAATGGGACCAAAAAATATAGAAAGAGGTGCTACAAAAATGTACCAGCACCTAGTAGTCATAAACATACCGGAAACAAATTTTATCATACAGTCATGTTCCGTCAAGTTTTGAGCTAAAAACTGAGTTACCATAGCTATTTGAAGCTTTTTTACTGGTGCTGTTCTCGTAGTTTTATCCATATCAAAGGCAGCAGACCTCAAAAAGTACTTGGAGAATATCTAGCTCACAATAGCTTATCAATATTATTATCCATACCTGATTCTTGCCTAGGTCGAATTTCTGAATATAGTTTTTTGGTTGTAGAATACTTGTAAAGCGATTACAGCCAACTCTCGATGTGGTAGATACACGTTTTGTACGGAAAAAGTCTACTACGCTCCCCATTTCCAGAACCCGAAAGACGGTCGTTCGCGCCTGAAGCGCTGGATCATGATCGGAGATCACAATCAGCTCCCGCCGATTGTCCAGAACCGTGCCTTCCAGAAGTATTCCAACATGGAGCAGTCTCTGTTTGCCCGATTCGTCCGTCTCGGCGTTCCTCATACCATGCTCGACGCCCAGGGTCGTGCCAGAGCAGAGTTTGTCCTTTTTCCTATGTTTTTGAATTAAAAGCTTGCAGTATTGCCTCGCTGTACAGCTGGAGATATCGCACACTGGGCAACCTGCCCCACATTGAGAACCTTCCCCGATTCCAGAATGCCAACGCGGGCTTCGGCTTCAGCTTCCAACTGATAGATGTCCCGAATTTCAATGGAGTGGGCGAGTCAGAGCCCAGTCAATACTTCTATCAGGTAAGCGACTTAATTTATAGGTTTTTTTTAGCTTTTAAAAGTTGGAAATTGGCCTAAAATTCTTGTCGGTACCAATAGAGTACTGTAAGTATTGTATTCTTACCCAGCTCAAAAACCTATAAAATGATACTTTACTAAAAATTCTTGACCTCGGACGAGATCGAGCCTCTGCTCGCGTTCAAATCCTTGCTGTTTACAGCAGGCCAGATAGGCGCACAAACATTTGAAAATTTATTCACGCAACAAAGTCTATTTCAGAACCTCGGTGAGGCCGAATACGCTGTCGCCCTGTTCACCTACATGCGAATTCTGGGCTATCCAGCCGAGAAGATTTCCATCATCACGACCTACAATGGACAGGCGCAGCTCCTACGCGACGTCATTGAGTCCCGATGTGCTAACAATCCTCTAATCGGAGCCCCTGCGAAGATCTCGACCGTGGACAAATACCAGGGCCAGCAGAACGACTACATTATTCTTAGTCTCGTCAGAACCAAACATATCGGGCATATTAGGTAGATTTTCACTGTTTTTAGACACATAAAATGGCTGTTTAGGGATGTGAGACGTCTGATTGTGGCCTTGTCCCGTGCCCGACTCGGTCTCTACGTGCTGGGACGTGCCAAGCTCTTCCAGAACTGCCTGGAATTGCAGCCGGCCTTTGAAATTGTGAGTTTCTATTATTAGCTCTTCACTAGTTCAAATCGCTATCTAGTATTGTAAATATCCGTCAGAGTTACAGTATCCAAAGCAAAAAATGGGGTGAAACGTTGTGTCACATGTGTTTTTTTTTGACAGCCGTCTTCCGAGCAACGATTTCGTAAGTAACTGAGGCCGGTCTTGACCTCACACAAGTTAGCTGGTAGATTCGAGTTTACACTATTTTCCTCATTCTCATCCTGTCATCCCGAACTTTTTGGGCGGGAAGAGTGTCCAGAAATAAGATGCCACGGCGATTTTAGAATTGCAACTTTTTCGGTCATTGGAAGTCCAAAAAACCAGTAAAAGCCAGTTGTTATGCAGATTAGACAAAAAAGTCCCAATACGTGACATGACCAATTTTTAACGTTCGAGCATCTAGAGAAAAAAAACTTCATCATTTTCAGCTCTGCAAACGCCCGCCCCGCCTCATTCTCGTCCCCAGTGAGCCCTACCCAGCCACGCGAAAAGCCAACGAGAGAGCAGCCGGCGAGCCGCTGGAGATCCACGACACTGTCGAGTTCTGTCATTTCGTGCATCAGTTCTACTTGGGCAATGTCGAGACCCTCAAGGCTCGCTACCAGGCCGCCCAGGCCGAATATGAGGAGAAAATGGCTGTAAGTTGACTACTTTTTTGTCTTAAAAATAACCCATTTTTAAGATATTACGTCCCCCGCCGGTAGAAGAAGTTAAACCAGTCGCGGAAGAGGAAGAAATGGAAGAGGAGCCCGCCGTCCAGACCGCTCCCGTACCGCCTCGCAAGAAGCTCGAGGAGGAGGAAGTCGCCCAGGATATCGTCTTCGAAGAGATGGACTTTGAGAGGCTCGAACACGTCCCGAAATATTAGGGGTCTGATCTATATTTATCTCGCAATTCGTTATGATTCATTCATGTTCTCGTTGAAAAATTGTAAATCTTTCTTTGGCATAATGTTTTTAAAGGTATAGAAAGAGTTGGAAACGGAGACATGGCGAGAAGGCAGGACGGTAGAGGGAAGAGACATTAGCTCAAGACAGTGAAAGAGGTAAAGTATAGGAGAGTAGGTAGTCAAAAGTCGAGCTAGTTAGACAGATAGAGGAAGAGTAATAGGCCGAGATTCTAGAGACCAGCAAAATCGTTGGAAAAGTAGCTAGGGAACAGAACTAGAACTGGATCGAAAAAGATGAAGTGAGACGAGATAGTAGAGATTAGAACAGACGTGATTTTTGAAGGAAAGCCTAGAGACTTTGAAACATACGATTGCGACAATGGGTGGTATGCTTTCCTCAGTTTGTGGTAGAATTCTGTTTGCAAAAGAACTGTTACGTAACGAAGACGAACTGGGAGACAGGCAGATACAGTAGTACAGGAAAAGTTAAGAAGAGTATAAGAGTCTCAGAAAGACTTGAATTTTGTTCAGAGTTTTATTGACTCCCAGTTCGTCTAGCGTTCCCAGTCGTAGGGAAACTCGGGCAGTCCGGTTCTGGCCAAGGCCGTCCGCATCATCTGGTAGATCTGCTGGTAGGGCGGAGCGTCGAAGTAGCTGACCTTGTCGACAAGAGCCAAGATGTCGCGATATTCCTGGGGACAGGGGGGCGGGAAGAGCTCATTGAGTCCGGGCATATAGCGACAGCGCTGCTTGAACTCGCCGACCTTGTTGATGTCCTGGACCTCGCGCCACGGAACGCGTCCGATCGTCAGCTCGACCTGCATGTAGACCCACGTCTCGCAGTCGTCCTTCCTGCATAAATCCTGCTGCTTGTGACAGGCAATCGGGGCGTAGCGAACCGTTCCGCGGAAGCCGGCTGCCTGGCGCGGCTTTCTGATTACTCCCTCATCGTTTGTGAACTTTCGACACATTCCAAAGTCCAGGATGTAGACCTGTAAATGGGAATGTCTCTCTGTACCTCTGTAAGTGACAAACCTTGCGAAGCTCATTGAGTTCAGCCCTTCCGATGGTATAGTTGCCCGGCTTGACGTCTCTGTGCAAGTACCCGATTCCGTGAAGATCTTCCAGTGCCTCGAGAGCCTGAATGCCGACGGAGATGGCACAGGCGAGACTGAGTTTCTGCTGCGGACGCTCCTTTCTTAGGTCCTGTAGCGACTTGCCGACCAGAGTCATAACGACGTAGTTGAGTATAAATATAAGGTAATATTAAGACTACACCCTGATAGAAGTTCGACAGAAGTCACACATGCGGAGGTCAGCTCTCCGTGTATAACCTTTGTCAAATATTGACCAGAGTAAAAACTTATAGTTCCCGTAGCGGCCCTTGTCTTCGATGTTGCAGAAGTGACGACTTCCTTTCTTGTTCAGCTCGCCAAGGACGAAGACTTCCATCCGGAGCACCTGTATTTGCTCGTTAATTCCCTCCACCTTCAGCGCATACTGGCCAGTTGGGTCGCGGACTTTGTAGACTGCTCCGAAACCGCCCTCTCCTAGCTTCTTTTCAATTGTCCATCTGTCGACTACCACGCCGACGTCCAATTGCACGACCGCGTTGGCCATTTCTCTAAAAATTGCAATCTCTGTCTCTGTCGCTTCTACTATCCATCGTGCCCAAGTAACCAAACTGTGCGCTCACCAGATAGAAGAACCTTCTGTCGTAGTTGTAGTAGTCGAATTGAGTTGCACTCACTTAATTGAATCAGAGAATACAGAATTGTTATAACGAAAACAAAACATTGAAATCGCTAATGACTCGCCTTGGGACAACTAGTGGCTCACTCTGTGGACAGAACCCTGTTTCATAATGTTCTTGGGTAGCTCTACTCCGGAGCATAGATTGTTTTGTTGAGTCTACCCTCGATATCTTCGTCTCTCTGTCTCTCTACCTCTTTGTGAAGATACTCCGTTTCTAGGATGTCTACGCTGCTCGTCTTGTTCCTCGACGTCCAGTCGTCCACCTTATGCCATCTTTCTGGATCATTGAAGATGCTGAAAGAGATCGACAGCTGCCGATGTATCACTCTGTGGTATCACTCCGGCATTCCCACAACCCTTACTCGACTACCGTCTCGAGATGACTCTTGTCGGTTGTCTGACCGTTTCCCGAACAAATCTTAAGAATCTTGATTGGCTCGAAAAAGTCGAACATTCCCGACGCGACTGTCCCACTGGTCATCCGGTCGAGAACAATCCGAAGCTGTGTCAGAGTCTTGACAAGGACTGGAGCTGTCCAGACGTTTCGGCAATATCTAATTCGAACAGAATGGAAGAATCAAATGTCTGAGGACAGAATGCTTGGTCGTCTATGTCATGACGAAGAAGGACAAGCGGTGTAGGACTCTCCAAGGCGATTTGGTCCTGTCCGGTCATGACCGGCGACTACAGTATCTGGACTACGTCAAGGAGGTTAACGGACGTGTCCTTGTCCAGAACAACAGCTTCGAGATCTTCAACTCACTGGCCAGGCTCGAACTCATCAATTGCTCATGCTGTGACGGGTCGCGGAGAAGAGCTGGCAAGAGGCGAAGAAGTGGCTGACCACTTGGGCAAGTGGAAGATCATTGGATGTGAGTAAATTTTTCTGTCTCTCTGTCTTTCTGCCCCTTTGTCTCTTTGTCTTCCTGTTTCTTTATCTCTCTGTATTTCTGACTCTCTGTTTGACTGTCTCTTTGACTCTCTGCCTATCTGTCTCACTGGCTCACTGTACCTCCAAAAAGATCAGATCACCTTTTCCAGACTCTTCCGGACTCCTTCTCGCCCTTTTGACCGTCCTCCTCATCACACTTGTCTTCCTCTGGCTGCAGAAGGATGCCCAGGTGGCTTCCATGTTCCCCAACCCCTCCATAGCCCATAAGCAGATCTATCCACATCACTTTGTTACTAACTGGACCTGAAAAAATGAATGGGTGAGCGGCGTCACCGTTACGGTCTCCAGGCACTCGATGGGGCCGAGAAACAGTGGACCGAGATCCAAGATGGGCGCGAAGTCTATGAGCAGCGGATCATGAATCGTCATAGGCCGGGAGAGCTGTCTAGAATAGGACCGAATCTCCATGATGCTGACGGTTTCAAAGAGACGAAACCGGTCAAGAAGGCGAGGAAACTGAACGAGTCGCCAATTGAGGCTTATTAGGTAGTTTTGGAGACGGTGAGTAAGTATGTTTGGACTCAGAGACAGTGAGACAGAGCAACGGAGGGAAGAGACATAGGATCAGAGAGACAAACTCAGAATATCTATCTCTCTCTCTCTCCCATATCCTGAGCTAAAGCTAATCAGTAGCCGATTTGGGCTCTCGTTCGGTCCCGTGGTGTAGCGGTTAGCACTCAGGACTCTGAATCCTGCGACGGGAGTTCAAATCTCCCCGGGACCTTGTCTTTTTTTCTTAGTTCACTTCCAGTCAGGAGATGTTCTAAAAGACCAGGAAACCTTCGCTCCAGCCACGCTTTCCCCTTTTTCTCAGGTCAATCCGGCACCTTCGTCTCTCCCGCTTCGGCAGCCGACTTTTTGCCAGCGATCCACCTGGTCTCGCTCATTAAACTCGCTAAAGTGAGAGTCTTTGCTGCTAAAGAAACAAAGTTGTAACATGCATGCTTTGAGTATATAACCGTCGAGACGGGACAGGATAGACATCAGCTACAGCTCTTCCAATCCTAAACAGTAGTCAGCCTTCCATTTACCCCAAAACAGTTCTTTAGATGCTAAAATGTGCAGTTGGTGCCGCCTCGATTGCCTCGGGAATCATCTTCCTGGGGGCCGTGGGCTTCGTCGGATACATGTTCCTGGAAATAAGCGAGTTCTACGAGACTTCTCTGCTCGAACTGGAGGACTTTAGAGTGAGTTCATTTCGTCCACTTAGTGAGCCATCTCTCAAGTATCTTAGATCAAGGTTAATCGATTTTCATGGATTTGATAGTACAAAACCGGTCAACCAAATCTTTCTTTTCAGACAACAGCCGACAACACCTGGGACACAATTCTTGCCTCCACGGGCCCTGCTATCTCTCTCGAGAAGGCCTTCTACCGTCCCAAGAGAGCAGCAAGCACCTGTCAGTGTTCCGCAGCCGGAAATAACTGCCCAGCTGGCCCTGCTGGTCCTCCCGGAGCCCCTGGAGTCAATGGCGATGATGGAGTACCAGGGGAATCTGGGAAGGCTGGCAATCCAGGAATGGCCATGATGGCTGCTGCTTCCTCCGGTGCTTCTGACGGTTATGACGGAGCCGCTGCTTCCGGTTCCGGCTGCGTGAGCTGTCCCGCCGGCCCAGCTGGACCTCCAGGACCCGATGGACCTGCTGGAGCTGCCGGTCCCGATGGCCAGCCTGGACAGGCTGGAGCCCCTGGAAACGACGGTCAGCCAGGTGCTCCTGGACCTGCTGGAGACGCTGGACCTGACGGACAGAGTGGCCCTGCTGGTGAGGCTGGAGCTCCAGGAGCCAATGGAAAGAAAGGCAAGGGAAAACCCGGACCTGCTGGCCCTGCCGGAGCCCCTGGACAGGCTGGAGCGAATGGAAAAGACGGAGAGAAAGGACAGGATGGCAAGCCTGGAGCCCAAGGACCAGCCGGACCAGCTGGACAGAACGGAGAGGACGGAAAGGAGGGAGAAGCTGGAGCTCCGGGGCTTGCTGGAAACCCTGGAAGTGAGTTCATACATGATTTGCGCGAGTTCTGACAGAAGATGGTTTGTGATGTTCTGCAAAGATGTAAAACGGTTCTAAAACTACAACTTTGCAGAACATTGTCCCTAAAAGCTGATCAAACAGTAACCGTTTATTCGTCTTTGAAGCTTGTCAGTTGAAAACTTTTTGCCGCGCCGCTCTGCTTCGATAGGTTAAATGTCTCGCCTTTAATCTAAAGCTTACAAGTTCGAATCTACAGGCCACCGTAATGTCTTTTACCTCCAGGCGACGCCGCCTACTGCCCCTGTCCTCCCAGAACCGGAGCTGCTGCAGCTGAAGAAGCCGCACAGTCCGCCTATGGAGCTCAGGAGCCAGCTCCTAAAGACGACGGCTATAGTGATGCTGCTGCTCCTGGTTCCAAGCCAGATGAGACCTACCGCCAGCGCCGTGGAGAGCTGAAGAAGAGCCGTGTTGCCAAGGCTCTCTAAGAAGAAGAAGCCTAGGGAATGTGTCTGTACATAATAGTCATAAAACTATCTCTATTGCGCTATCTCTGTCTCTGTGTCTCTCTGTCTGTCTATACAGACACTGACGGATTTCAGCAAAATGATCTGGGAGGCTCGCAGGAGATCGCGGGCACACAACTGAACCAAAAATACGACTCGGTTTCTGTCTCTGTCTCACTGTCTCTCTGACTCTCTATCTCTCTCTATCCTTCTTTCTGTCTCTCTGTTCCTCATGTCTTCTCTGTTTTTCTGTCTACGTGTTTCTGTTTGTCTACCCCTCTGTCTCTCCCAGACTCGTTTCCATGTAATCTACTCTTTATTAACTACAGTTAGCCATATCTCATGAGGAATATAATGTAACGCAAGGCTTGGGTATCATCATTAACCGGTTTCTAGAACTTTCCATTTCTTCTCGGAGTCTCGCTGTGATACTTGACAAGCCATTCGGAAATGAAGCCGATAGGATCGGCTGGTCGGCGAAGGAGGACCTCAGCCAGCGCCTTCGTCAAGACCGGTGCCACTGTTCGGGCCAGATAGATTCCGTTTTCACTTGTCGGCAAGTCAACTCGACCGTTCATCATTCTCTCGAAACGAGCCCTGTCAACATCATCCTCGTCCTCGATGAAGCGGGCAGAGTCTAGTTGAGAGCTGAAATGGTAAAGAATCAGAGTCAACGACAGAATCTTACGCTTCACTGCCACTGTCTGGACTGGCCGGGCTCTCAATTAGAGGCCCGTCCTCTAGAAGTTCCTCATTTAGGATTTCGTAATCTTCGTCTCGATCTTTGATCATTTTGAGGTCGATTACAGCGTTTCGACGGTAGTAGTCAGGGGTCCGGCCTTCCTAAAAAAAAGAGGACATACTGAAGACAGTCAGACAGAAAAACGGAAGAGACAGAGAGAGACTCACATTATCCACAGCCATCGGATCAGCTCCAGCCTTCCCCAAAATTTTCAGATAGTGCCCGCCGTCCCTTGAAGCTGCCGCGTAGTGCATTGCAGTTCTCTTGTTCTAAAGGGATGGTCAGGTCAGGTAGTCCTTGAAACTCACATAGTCAGGAGCATTCAGAACAGAAGTAAAGTTGGAGGCAATGTGTCGGACAATGTCGGTTCTCTCGTGCACGACGGCTGCATGAAGAGGCGTGCATCCGAAACGGTCTCTGGCTGAAAAGTAGCAGATACAGTGGATGGCAATTATGGGGGAAACTGTAATTGTTGCAACTTTTGATTTTAAAGGTACCAAAGAAAAAAGTTCCTAATTTTTGGAAAGCCAATAGGGCTCCAATCGCTACTGGAACGTCGCCTAGCAGCAGCAGCAGGATGGAAGAAGGAGGCCAAGCGCTATCAGCCGTCATTTCCATCTGCGACAGGGCTATGAAGGAAGCTCGACAGATGCTGGACGCTATCCCGAAACATTCTACTCCAGCTCCCTCCACCAGCAGCACTTCATCGGCTCTGAATCTGACCAAGGGACTTGTCTTCTACTCAGAGGACAAGAAATACAAGCTGGTAGCCTACGAGAGACAGGATAGTCGCTCCTCGTTGAGTGTCCAGTCAAGGAAGGGACAGGAACAGAAGCCCATGCTGTCGGACAAAGAGAGGAAGAGACAGGAGGACAGTTCTAGCCAGTCGAGGAAGGGACGCAAGACCATGGTACGTGTCCAGAAGAAGAGTCAACTGAACACAGTCCAGCCAAATAAGAGCTACTACATGGTACCCGCCTGGAACGTACAGGAGGATAGATTTGACCAGCTGAGGAAGGGACAGAGACAGAAGACTGTGGTAGCTGTCCAGCCAAGGAACCCACAGGATGACTCTGAGGTCTCTGTCCGAAATCCGGTGTCTGTCAAGGAGAGGAAGAGTCAAGTGGTTCCTGTCCAGCCGAAGAAGATGGCACAGGATCGGAAGGGACAGACGCCTAAGGTAGCTGACCAGTCGGAGAAGGGTCAAGAGGGCAGATCTAGCCAGTCGGGAAACGAAGAGAAGACCTTGGGATCGGTCAGGGAGAAGACGAGTCAGGTCAACACTGCCCAGAAATGGAAGGGACAAAAGGCCTGTCTCCAGAGGACCTGCTCGTCTGGAGAGAGGATGATGCGTCACGATGAGGTCTTCGAGCACAATGATCTGAGCTACAAGCTGATCCTAGAGGTCCATCTTGGCCGCAACGGCAAGCTCAAGCAGATCGTCATCAATGGGAAGAAACTCAACATTTAGAGACCAACGTCCAGTGACAATATACCAGAGGAATGAAGTTGTAGCTCGCTGTTGTAAGTATTTTTCTATTCTTTGGGGTAGAAAAAAAAGAACAAGGTATTGTGCGGTATAGTCTGTTTCCAACGAATAGCAGCAGTGAGGCAATTCTTTAAAGGTTTTTCGAAAACGGAAATTCGGGTCCCGTTACGATTTGTGCGCCGACAAAAAACCAATTCTTCTCATTCCTAACTAAAAATTGAATTTTCATATGTTTTCAGTTTCCTCCTCGTAATTCTGATCTCATTTTCGAATTCTGCGTGTGTAAATACCTACATGACGCCAAACATGGGTGGAAAACCATGGTTTACAGAGCGCAGGAGCGTCTTCGGCTGGATAATAGCCGTTTGAAGATCAGTTCGCCTAAACCTTGGAGTTTTCACGCGAGAAAATTTCTTCGCCGAGCTTCGGACGTTCAAACTGAGATGCCGCTTCTCGTTGACAATGGACTATAACCGAACCCGGGATGTCTGCTTGGTAGGCGAACGCGCTAACCACTAGGTCACAACGCAAAAGATAGCTCGAAAAGTGCAGTCAGCCACATGGAAAGTTGAAAACCTACCAATAGCCAGCTTCTTTGTGATCATGAGTCTTTTCAACGTATCTAGTTCTCCATCCTTGATAGCCTTATGAATACCGTCGATTTTTTCCTGAACATGTTGCAGAGTAAAATTCGGCTGACCTACCATGTACTCTGGAAGAGAGTCAAGGAAGGCACAGGTTTCTGGATTAGTGGCTGTTCGGCTCTGGAGCAAGTCGCCACAGCCTGGAACATGTCATAATGTCTCTCAGTTCCTCGGTATCTCTGTCTCCCTGTCCGCCTGTGTCTCAGTCTCTCTGTCCCCGCCATCACTTACCAGACAGAACCAGCTGTTCAAGTTTGGCTACCTGACCATCCCTTAGCCATTGCTGAATAGAGGATTCCAAGTAACTGGGAGCGACTCTATTATGAAGGACCTGCTTCAAAGCAGCTTTGGTATCGAGTCTCATAGCCATAAGATCAATCTCTCCTGGATGCTTGAGGTAGTACTTGGCAGGACGACCGTTCTGAGAAAGGCAGTCGTCAAAAGGGACAAAGAGACACTTACGCAGTCGTAGATGTTCGGATCGGCTCCGGATTTTCTCATGATCTTGTACAGATAACCTTGGTCTTTGAGGGCAGCGGCATAATGAAGCGGGGTTCGTTTCTTCTGGAAACAGGAACTGTCACTGTCACTGTCACTGTCTCACCTGATCCATAGCATTGATAGACTGCGGATAGTTCCTGACTAGATACTTTGCAATGTCACTTCTGTCAAAAACTATTGCCTTATGCAGTGGACTCAATCCCCTATTGTCCCTGCACAAGGCCAGTTTTTTTCTGTCTGTCAGCAGCTTGACAGCCCTCAGGTTTCCCTGCTCCACGGCCTTGTGAATCGCTTGAATCTTGGCCTTAACGCGTATGTCTATGTCATAGACTTGTCAGCGAACCTGGTACTGAGGTAGGACTTCAAGGAACCCAATGCTGTCCGCGTCTTCGACCTCATGGTTCCTCCCTAGAAGTAGATCCGCATATCCTGTCAGAACGAGTTCTTCAAGCTTTCCAATATTTCCGGTATGAATCCAGTCGTAGATGTCCTCTTCGAGATCTAAAAATAGAATGTTCGAGCTGGCAGCAGAGGTCAAAAGATGATCTTCTTCCTCTTTCTTGACCCACTAATGTGCTTGGGAATTAATGATTCACGGAAAACTGGAGAGCTGGGTGATTAATATAGTCTATTTCAGACGAAAAGGGACATGGAGCCTTAATTTAAGTCTTGGAGTCGAACTCTGACCCCGTAGGCACTGGGCACGCCACATAGCGCCGCTATTGAGGTGAAGTGAGACAAGGACAGGTTAACAAAATCAAAGACAGGTTGACAGGAATGATTGTTTGTCCTACAACATCATCGCTGTTCAGCACCAGGTTCACTGTAACTTTGTGACGGGAGCGTTACAATGTAATCGAAGAATGGACTTACTGTCTCTATTCGTTTTGGTAGAGTGATCCTCTTGTCATGTCTTCGTCAACCTGCCCTTGTCTCACTTCTTCACGGGATCTGTCATCCGGTCATCATCATATGTGCTCTCTCTCTCTCAGCCCCAGACTATCAACTCATTCCTGTCAACCTGTCTTTGTCACACCTCTTGTCCTGTCTTTGTCAACCGGTGTCCTACGAGCTGCCACTCTACCATGCTATCTCTGTCACCCTTGTAATTTTCCTGACTGTCAATGGCTCTCTGCCAACTCTTTCAAAGCCCTGCAAGCGCTGGCTACCAATCTGTTATTCTATTCTGCCCCGCTTCGGTACTAACTGACAGGACAAACTGAAAGACTGACTGAAAACCTTATAGTCTAGTTAGACTCACCCTGCAACAATGGTCTGCTCAACTGTCCCGAGATCAGCTGATTCATCACGGCATTGTCTTTCATGCTCCGGACATTCAGTCTCTGTCCATGTGTCCGGTAGTAGAATGGGGTGTGCCCGTGCTGAACTTTTAATCAGAAGGATCGGAAAGTAAAGCATAGCAAATTGGTAACGTGGTGATGTTAAAAAGAAGTGGGATTAGCCCGCCAAGTGGTGGGTGGCTCGCGAATCACGTCACTTTTAATCAGAAGGATCGGGAAGAGTTGGTGCGAACTTTACGGTGCCAGAGAGAGGACATCCGTGAATTTGGGATGATGAGACACGCGAGGGAAGTTAAGTGAGTCAATCAGCTGACAGGTTTGCAGAGGAAGAAGACATTCGATCTACTACTGACATAAAAGGCGCAGGGACTCCCTAGTAGGGGACGGAAACTCGGCTCTGATTCTGTGAAATCTTTCTGGTTCAGAGAATGGACTTCAAGCTTTTTGATGTCCAGTAAAGTTGTAGCTCTTGATCCGCTCTAAAACTTCGCAGTACATGGAAAAGGCCAAAAATCAAATGTTGGGCCCTAAAAATACTCTAGAAGCAAAAGATTTGAGCTATGCAAAAAGCAAAAACAGTTGCCCACGGCTGGAATCGAACCAGCGTCGCCACGGCCACAACGTGGAGTACTAACCACTATACTACGTGGGCCGAAAGCGGGCAAAACCAGAGGTAGTTATGATCCGTGCTCAATTACAGGAAGAAGAGATCGTAAAAGTAGCTACCTTGTCTTCGATAAACGCGTCGCCTCCGCTCTTCTGAAGAACCTTAATCATGTGTTCGCCGTTAGGATCAGCTGCCGCGTAATGGAGAGGTGTGCGGCCGGCCTGGAAAATAGAAAAATTGAAAATAATTGTAGGGACAGAGACAGAGACAGAGGCAGGAAGTGAGTCACTGAAGCCCCTCTTTGATCTCTTATCCAGATAATTATCTCTTTTCTGTAAGCACAGCCCCAATTAGAACTCACATGATCTGTGGCATTGACGCAGTTCGGATACTTGGCGAGAAGGTAACGGACCGTATTGGTCTGTCCATGCAGAAGCGCCTTGTGGAGCGGTGTCATCCCATAAGTGTCTCTAGCTGTGGAGAGTTGTGGCCTGTCAATTAGGGACTTGACTCTTCGGACATCTCCCTCCTCGACGGCTTTGTGGATTGCGTCGATTTTGGACTGAAACTGTCTCAAAAACTTTGAAAGACTGTCCCTACCTGGTATTGGACCAGTGTCCTCAAGAACTCTTTGCTGGCCACATTGTGCGTGCTCTTCTCTTTGAGCAGGTGATCACGTCCATCCAGAACCAACTGCTCGAGACGGGCAACCTCTCCAAGCTCTATCCACTTCTGAATCTGGTCCTCCGTCGGGGCATCTGCAACTAATGAACGTGTATCTGAGGTCTGTGAGATGCCAATGGTTTCCCAATACTACCAGCGAATTGTCCGTTTGTCTCTGTCAAACTGTTAGACCTCAAATCCTGTGAGCCTGTCTTCTATCTCAGGAGCAAACTTCTTTGAGTTCGAACTTGGGAGCTGGCTTACCCCATGATCTCTAGACGCGAATTATTGGATCCTCCTAGAGATTTAAAAAGACAGTATGTCTACCTCCTGCGCTTGATCTACCCTTCATAGATCGCGGGAAAATCCTTTGCCCCACTTGGCCAGTTAGCGCTCCGTCTACGAATCAAAGCGAGCAGGGTTCCATTTCCATATAAGTCAAACCATTTTGTCAAGCCACGCTTCTGGCATATTTAAATTACAAGACACGTGGTGAAAATCCTCACAAATTTGTACAGGGACCCCCACACCTTAAGCCTGTCATCATTACCGTGAAAGCGATTTTGGCTATCGGCTGAAGACATGTAGAAAAAAGAGGAGAATGGAGCAGGCGGCTCCGGCATACCGTGAAAGAGCCGAAAGTCGTCGAACTCGATTTTGACCATAAATTGGTTCGGTGTGAATGATGGGATTAGAGAGTATAGAGGAGGAAATCCTTGAAGAGCAAGCCACAGGAAGTGACTGCTGTTTTCCAAGAGGGCAGGGCAGAGAAACGAAGGGGATTGGATGAGACAGCCGAGACTACTAAAATATAGGCCGGATCGGCTCATCCTTAGGGGCGGAAAGGCGGATGAATTACGTGAGAGATCTTTAGCACTGTGGGTTAGAGTGACGGGACTAAAGTTGAGGAGGGTCCGCCACTTTCTGACTACTTTTCGGTGTCAGGCGATCAGTTTAACGACTTGACATGTTCAGAAAAGTTGCAGATTACTAAATTCTCTATGCTTCTACAGGACTTCATAAAACGTAAAGTTGCTGTTTTCTAACAGAAAATGCTAGCGAGAAAATTGTGACCTAGAGCGCGCCTCTTACTGACTTTTTTGGGTGTCAGGAAGACATTTTTACGAATTGACATGCTCAGGTAAAATGTAGGTTTTTAAATTCTCTACAACTTTTTAAAACATCGTAAAACGTGAAAGTCTCTTCTTCAACTTGAAAACGGCCATCAGAAAAAAAACCGTTTGTCAGGAATTAATCTGACAGAGAAAGTACAGGAGAGCCATGTAAGAAGATAAATTCCTGTCTTATTCAAAAGTTCACACCCGTATTATCTCGAGAAGAAAACGGGCAGGAAGAAGATCCAAAGAAGATGATTTGAAACAAAAAAAGATTCCGTGAAAAGATTCGTTTCCATGGTAAAGTCTAATAGATTGTGAAAAACGGCTAGCCTCATTAATTTTGAAAGAAATGCTGTCAATGGATGTGTTCCGGGAATTCTGCAAAGTCTATGTCTCTCTGTCAAAGGTGCAGGATGATTGGAATAAAATACTCGAGCCTCGTACTCTGAATAAGAAAAGAGACATGCTGACGTACATAGTGAGTATGCCTCACTCTCCATCCAGACTTCCAGAGACCGAGGCACTTATAAAATATTCTCGTCCCCTCCCCAAGTTATCAACACCCAAATTAATCATATCTTTTCCGTGTCGGGTCCCCGCTGGACCCGGATCGATTGCCAAGGGAGGTCGTTAAGAACTTGCTCTCACCTGGATCGTAGAATTCATCATCCGTGGACAGGGAGCGCAGCATGACGGACGACTCGTCGGCTGACAGAGGGCGGACCAGTCGCTCCGGCTGATGACGATAAGTCTCCGGCGTGTGGCCGTCCTAGAGAATCCGGATGCTTATTGAGAGATAAGGGGGAAATTCAAATTTCCCGTTATTTACCTGATCGGCCAGCTTTGTGTTGGCCCCGAGTTCGACCAAAGTATCGTAGATGGCGTTCGGCTGGACGGCAGCGTAGTGGAGAGCTGTCCGTTTGCACTGGAATTTGAGGTTATCTCTCTATATCTCTCTCTCTACTCTCTTTTCCCTCTAAAGCTGGAGATTGATATGTTGATCCCCACCCACAAGAAGTTCTCTTGTTTTCCCTCCTAAAGATTTTCGATCCATCTGAACCCGCTGGATTTAAACATTTTTGGAAGAAATCAAATCTTTTAAGCTCAACGCCCTTCTACAAAAGCCTCAGAAAAACTTAAAGTTTGGGGATAGTACAGAGACAGTGACTCAAGGTATTAGACTTTTGGGTTAAGTAGGAACGAAGTTTAAGTTTATGACGCCAAATGGCGGGGGGATGCAGAACTCTGTCCATGTTTTTGGTGAAGCCTTAACGCTATTAACTTCTTCGTCATTTGAGGAAGTCACGAACTAATATGAGCCATTCTTGACGTCAAATGCGCCTATTTGTGGCGAAGAGACTCACTGTATCCGTCAGATTGATGGTGTAGGGGAATGTATGGGCCAGATACTCGACCATCTCGTGTCTCTCCCTCAGGACAGCAATATGCAAAACACGCATTCCTCTGGTGTCCCTGGTTCGGGCCAGACCCTCGTCCATGAGAGTTCGGAGCCGATGGATCTCGTTCTGTTCAATGGCGTCGATGGCCTCGTTCATCTTGGTCTGAAAACGTCTGTATTAGAGAGAGAGACAAAGAGAAAGAGAGTAAGAAACTAAGAGGGTGAAAGACAAACCTGTAGCTGCCGAAACTCGCTGATGAGTTGTGTCAGCTTGTCATTAGCCACATTGCGACCGAGAATCTTCCAAATCTGATCAGCTTTTCCCTCAATCTGTAGCTCTTCAAGCACCTGGATTGTGAGGCTCTCAGGATGATTAAATGGACCTACGTGATAGTCGTTGGGGGTTACTTTGAGCTGAAGGAGGCGATCCATGACCTCGGAGAGGGCCTCCTCCGAATTCGAGTCAAACGTACGCTCTCTGAAATGGAACTAATTTTGGGCACAGGTGTGGTGCTGGTTCAGTGAACCGTGAGAGAGTCTCTGTCTCCCCTAAAAATCCTACCTCTCATCGCAGTAAACAGCTGAATACATACTGAGACATGCTATAATTCTCAGCACTCGATCAAATACTGGCCTCCGGACAGGAAACAGTCATTTGTCACTCAAAAAAACCTTTTCGACCTTCTCTACCCCAAAAAGAAGGCTCACCTCATTAAGTCGACCGACTGGAACCTGGACTGGTGAAGAATCTTCGTCCTGGAGCCCTGTAATTAGTCAGTTTATGCTGGAATTGTGATAATTTCCGGTCCCCGGAAATGTCCAGGTGACCGAGCAAGGCGAACGTGTACATAAACAAGAGAAGGCGAGGGCCTCTAATCAATCCAGGAATCCCCAACCCTGAGCTCCTCTCTTGGCAATAAAGTCGGATTACAGAAATTGGGTGAATCAGCAGAAGAAGGAGGAATAAGGAGGCTTTTCCTCAAGGATTAAAAATGGACTAGACGGTGGTACTACTGTCATTAATTTATAGGGCACGGTACAGCACAATGTCAAGCCTGAGGAAACAATTTGATTGTATCTGAAAGAGCGCCGAATTTTTGCTCCAGCATACAGCCGAGTGGTTAGCGCGCCTATCTCTGATCAGCTAGTTCGATTACTATTACAAACACAGCGTTTATATTCAAAGCACTAGCGGTTTTTCTGTCTGTTTTTGTTGTAAAATCCTTCCCTTTACATCTTTGCCAAAGAGCTCACCCTACGATCTCCAAATCCGCTGACAGAGAGACTATTCTTCGAGTTAATCGCGTAGGAGGCAGGGATTCTTCCTTTCTGAAAATGAATCGTATGGGTCAAGGCCCGGGAAGATACCTTGTCCTCGACAGCTGCCGCTTCCGGACACAAATAGAGTAAAAATTCGATGAGGGTCCTGTTTCCTCTCCTGAAAAGAACTGACTTTCTGCCTCCCAATCTTCATGCTCCTTGTCTCTGGCTCTCTGTCTCTCTGTCCATCTGTCTCACCATCTCCATGTTTTCTTGTCTTCCTGTCTCCCTGTCTCTTTTTCTTTCTTTCCTACTTGTAAGCATGATGAAGTGGTGTCTTCCCCGACGAATCCGTACACAGTCCCATACTCTTCCCACAAAGCAGCTGCTTCAATGTCCGGTCATCCTCAGCTGCTAGCGCGTCCCAAATTCCAAAGAACTGAGCCTGTAGCATAATAAGTCGATCGTAGACCTCGCTTTGAGCAGTTGGAGGCAGTTCCAGAGACAGATCCAGCTCTCCCTACATATTTTTACAGGATGGTCATTAGAAAAGTTACATGTCTTATGAGGTCACTGAGTTGTTCCTCAGTGAAGTCTTCCAATAGGCCATCGGTTCGGTTGTCCATCACGACAGGAACTGAAAGTAAGGTGGGGGTATGGGAGAGACAGAGATACACAGAGACTTGACTTAGAGACAGATGACGATGAAAGGAGCAAAAAGTGTCCTAACAAGGATCTTGGCTTACACTGATTAAGAATACGTGATCGCTCCATGTTGATAAGACCGGGATTCTGGCGGATTTCGAACGGGGTAAAGCCTTCGAGATCTGAAAAATGTGCGGTTCACACGAGGTGTTAAGGAAATCGTTGCCCTGCGGGCAAAGACTCACCCATGATGTTGTCTTTGCAGCCGACTTGGCTGAGGAGGTAATACATGTCGTCATTTTCTTCCTCATGGTTTTCGAGAACTACGGAGGCGGTTATGGCTGCGGCGTAGTGGAGAGCGGTGCGGCCTTCCTGGAAGAAGTGACAGTGATAGTGATAGTGACTCTTACCTGACATCTCGAATTGAAGTCATAGTTCCGAACTGTCAGCATCTTCTCGACCATCTTTACATGGTTGTATATCACGGCTATCATCAAAGGGGAACATCCCGTATCCGGGTGAACGCACTGAACTTGTCTCTCTGTCTCTTTCCCTTTGTGCTCACCCGTAAGAGCTGTGGCGTGACCATCTTCTCAACTGTGGCCGCTTCTCCTTTACAGACAGCAGTCAAAAATTGTCTGGCTCTTGTGATCTTTGTGCCATTTCTGTGGTTGATGTTCTGAAACTTATGTCAGCCCTGAAGCCCTAAAGATTCAGCCGACTCTGACGCCAAATCTCAAGGCTTCACATCCGTATAGGACAGAAAGACAGAAGGCCAGAGAGACAGAGAGATGGACAGAGAGTGAGAGAGACACACTTACCACTGCAGTTCCCGGCATATTTGGTGGCGTTTTGGGTCTCTCTATTGAGATTACGGTGCCCTGGATCGCCAAGGGAGGCGGTCGATTCCTTGGAATAAAATTACCTGGGGCCTTCATCTGTAAACAATTTGTTTTGGTCTTTAGGGAGAGCTGGAAGATGGGGGAAAAGTGACGAATAATGACATTGCTATAGTCCCTAACCAGCGATTTTGCGAGCGCGATCGGTCCCGTGGTGTAGCGGTTAGCACTCAGGACTCTGAATCCTGCGACGGGAGTTCAAATCTCCCCGGGACCTTCGCTTTTTGCTTTTTCTTTTTTTGTTTCTGTTGCATGTTTAAAACAGTTTTAAAGCCTTCCGGTGAACTTCTCAAAAGAAACAGGTGCTTGTTTATCAATTTACATTCCTTAACCTCGTTTAAGAGTTCGAAAGGAACACAAACAATTTGCAACTGGAATTGAGAGGCTCGTTCGGATCAGAGTGTTGGACTAAAAGAGCCCCCTGCTCAACATCACAATTTGTGTCTGATTCGCATTAGAAGAACTAGCACAAGCATGAAGGTGGGGAACACCGGAAGTACTTCCAGAAACTTCTAGGCTGGACTGACAGGGTCATTGTGAGAGTTAGCAACCAAAGAAAAGATATCACGCCCCTCCCATAATTTTTTTATTCTCTATCGAAATGCCACCAAACTTTGGGTGAAAGTAGGTTACATTGAGCCTTCTTCTTATGCCAATTTTCAGTCAATATGCTTTTTCGATGGCCGAGCTTGGTCGATTTTTTCACTTTTAGGGCCAGACCTTGTGATACTCTCGGATGCACAGAATTTTTTGTAATTACGTATTCGAAACATGACCTACCCTACCGCATGTGGGATCAATGTAGGTACATCCCTGCAAAATATCAGCCGAATCGGTCTGGCAGTTTCCTCAAACACTCGCTCCCCATCTGAATATCACTAACCACAAAAGCACCATGAACAAGCTGGATTTTTGGTTTGAACATTAGTTTGCTCTCGGAAATCCTCTGAGAGAACATCAGAAAAAAAGCTATCTTTCAGAAAAAGATGGGCTATCTAAAGTTCCAATCTTCAACTTCTCGGGAACTCAATGATCCTACCTTTACAATTGGCAAAAGGCGTCTGTCTGTCACACATGTCAACTCTAATCTGAGATAACACATGAAAATATTTAAAGCCTTTTCAGTCAAGACAAGTGAAGCTATACAAGAAGAGACTTTTTGAGTTGGCAAGTTACTGTACTGACTGCTTCAATTGTAAAAGGAAAGTTTTTTTTTGCTTCTTGGAGAGTTTCTTTGCAAAGGACGGCTCGGAGCGTCGCCTTCGGAGGGCTCAGAATGAGCGGGATAGGATGAATAGATATGTCGTTTCTTCTGCTTTCCCTTATGGCTTCAGAGAGTCCATAGAACAGGTAGATCGACATCGAGAGGTTGCGCGAGAACGTCAGCGCCAAAACAGGTAATACCTTTTTGCTGCTATTCTCTTTTCATTAAGCCTTTCAATAGTTTCAATAAAGATAAAGGAAAAGTTTGACCCGTGATCAATGAGCAATTGCATGCGGGTTCAACCTGAGGGGCCAAGTAGAGTAGACTTACGTTCTAAGCTGGACAGGTACCAAATCTGACTCCAAGAACGTCTGATCTTCGTAACAAGCTACTGTCAATTTACCGACCTCTGTGAGAGGATGGAAGCCTTAGCTGAACTGAA
Organism: Oscheius sp. JU75; assembly: GCA_037178855.1. NCBI lineage: Eukaryota > Metazoa > Nematoda > Chromadorea > Rhabditida > Rhabditidae > Oscheius > Oscheius sp. JU75. The sequence continues at coordinate 1,339,493 of JASJZC010000003.1, forward strand.
GTGGGGTTTCAATTTGGGACCCTTCAATTAACGCTGGCGCCTTCTGTCACTGCGCCAACTCGCTTCTCGGTTCCAATAGCCAGTCACATGCAGTTACATGGTTTGCCAAGAGATCGCTAGCTACATTGAAATTTCAAGACGAGGAGTCTTGCAACCTGTGTAGAATGACGGATGCAGAAATGGTTAGATCATTTGCATTTCAACTGGAAAAGATAGTATGGATTGTAACGACTTCAAAATGGTCTCTTCCGCAAGCCTAAAGCCTAAGCCAGCTGGGAGGAAGAAACGAGGGTGGAAGGGGCAGAGCCAAGAAAAACAGAAATTTGAGGTAACCCTGCCCAAAGGATTTATGCAGTCAAAAGAACACATACCTTCGTCATAGCCGATTTCCTCTCCTCATAATGACGCTCTTCCCCTCCTCAATTATTGGATTACCTATCACTTTTCAAAAAAGCTAATCTCCTTTTTCCTAAACTATAAAAAGCTCGAGTAAAAGAACGGAAAAACTGAGTTACAAGCTGACAAGGCAGCTCCGGAATGGCTAATTAGTGTCCAATGATAAAGCGCGGTCTCTCTTCAACGTCCCGTGAGGAAGAGACTGATAGATGCGTCGGCTTGGCAACGTGATCGAGAGAAGCTAATCCTTCGCCCTCAATTCTGGTACGACATCTTGGTTATGAAGGCTAATATTTTGTCATTTGGTGACCGTGTTTCCCACTCCAGGGATTAGAGATTGGGTGAAGCGAATGAATCAGAGAGTAGGAAGGTGGGTAAAGAGAGAGAAAATAAGACAGAGACAGAAAGACCGAGAAACAGAATCAAGGAGACAGAGAGATAGATAGACAGGGAGACAGAGAACCCAGGAGACATCCTTCAAAAAAAACGAGGCTATCCCCAAAATTGCGTGTCAACTCTATCAGGCGTCTAGCAACGGGAAAACATCGTCTCTTGTTTATTGGGAGCTAACATACTAACTAACACACGAGGGCTTCCCAAGGTTCTGGCTTCCTACATCCGGCGACGAGGAACTTTGCGTCATTTTCACACCACTTGATACTGTCTCTGTCTGTCTGCAAGAAGGGCATCAATCCTAGCAGGAATCTTCATATTTAGCTGTCTCTCATAGCTTCATCCACCTGCTCCGTGGTATGGCTACAGATCTGAACAGTTACGAACGTCTTCTTCAGAGCCGTCTCCAGTTGAGAGTAGTTGTCGATGGAGACAATGTCGTTCTTGACATCGTCGACTTCGACCTTGATCTCCTGCTGGAACCTTGGCGAGTCCGGGTTCTTCGGGTCGACGATGAGGACCAGTTTCAGTTTGACGCCGAGTTGCCGCATATAGAGGCGAGCGGCTTCCTTTATGGTCTGGCTATCTTGGGACTCGCCATCTGTCACGAGCACGAGCAGGGCTCTCTCTTTCACCAATCCAATGTTATCAAACCAGTAGTGAAGCATTTGGATGATGGATGTGTGCGTGTAAGTGTTCTGTCTGAGATGCTTCCCGACGGATATGTCCATTGCGTGTTCGTATTCGGCATCTGTCCAGTCCTTATCAAGCGTGAATCTCTTTTCTTCCTCGCAGTTGTTCGCGTACTGGCAGATTCTCATTGGTAGCCGTGGAAGCCAGCTCTTCATTGCCCTCAGCCATTTGACCATCTGGAAATTGTCATGAACTACTGTCACTGTCATTATTACTTTCGCTGTCTTCCTATCTCCCTGTCACTGTCTCTCTTCCTCTGCGTCTCTTTGTATCACTGTTGCTGTCTCCCTCCACAACCAACCTCCCCAAATTGGTCTTTGACAGACCACGATCCGTCGATGAGAAGCAGAATGGTGTCGTAGGCGATGGGAATCTCGTTGTTCTTGTCCGAGCACTTCATCGGACCCAAACAGACGTAGCCGGGCGGGACATTAAACTGTTTGGTGTAGGCAGCAACCGAAGCGTTCGACTCCAAAGCGTCAGTGAATCCGTTCTTGCACTTGCAGCCGTCCGACGTCTGTATCGAGTTCTTGTAGCAGCTTGTGCCCTTGGCCGGCGGCGGTCGAGCTCCACGGACACAATAGATTGGCAGACGATCGAATGTCAGGGCGGTTATCAGACCCTGTTCACTGCCCCTCTTGTAGAACTGAACGGCCTGACGGCCCTGATCGACGCACTCGTTGCTCGGGTAGCCTTTAAGCCAGTCGGACTCCTGTGTCCCCGTTACTTCCTTGATTTTCGGCTGAAAGACCTTTCATCAAAAAAAGGAGACAGAGACAGAGATACTCACATGTCTGAGCTGCTTGAATTCGTTGACGTACTTCTTCATAAACTCCGGCTTCGTGTCACATTTCTTCTCTCCCTTGTGGCTCCCATTCTTGTATCCAATCGGCACGTAGTACCGTCCATTCGGCAGTGCCCCATTCTTGAACTTTGTCTTCAGATGGTACTCATTGGCAGCGTAGCACCCGTCACAATACTTGCCGCAGAAGTCATGGTAGGCCTCGAGATCCAGTACTTCTTTTCCCCTGAAGATGGGCGGCTGGAAGAGTGTTCTCGGCGAAAAGATGACAAAGTCGTCCGCTTCGAGGTAGGGATATGTCTTCGGGACGTCACTGTCCGCACTGCGTCCAATAGGTCGGCTAGAACAGAGCCACGGGATCTGCTCAGTATCGTGTAGGCTAACCAGTTGTCCAGGATAGATGGCCGAGGCTGGGAAGCGTTGAAGGACCAGGATGAGGTCGTTCTTCTCCTTGACCGCGAAACTCGACTCGTTGCGATGGATGTAGCCTCGATGGTAGACGGCTCCTGGGACTGTCCACTGCTTTGGAGGGCTGGCAATCCTGACAACGGGGTGATTGTTATAGAGTCGCGCGAGCCATGGGATGTTCGACGAGCTGCGCAGCTTGGCCGGCTTCCAGTTTCCCTTGCAGTCACGGCCAATCCTGTAGCAGATTCTTCCGAGCAGAGCCGAATCGTTATCTTCGCACTGGGCAGACGATTCTGAAAGACAAGGATCAGTTTTTTCGATGTAGATTGTTTCCTCTTGCAATGTGTCAGCAATAAAAAAAAATTCTAAGTGAGTTCAATTAGGAGTAGAAGCAAGATCTACTGAGGGTAAACTTGGATCACAAGGAGAGAGAGACAGAGAGTGACAGCGGACAAGGGACAAGGTAGGAAAACTAAAAGACCCACCCCAGATGCATGTGATCTTCGTCCCAGTGTAGCTCTTCTTTGTCGCGTCGCTGTTTAGTGGGAAGGGGAATCTTGCGTGGCAGTCTTCTACAGCTCTCTCCTTCGATGTTCCTTTCGGCAAGACGAAAGTTTGCTCACAGCGGTCCTTCTTGTGCCGATGGCTGTTCACGACGTCTTCGCTGCTGTCGAGCAAGTCCCCGTTGCAGAAGGCGGCGAAGCTACCGTCGAAGTAGTCGGCTTCAGCAGCTGGTAGAGCCAGGAGGAGGAGGAAGAGAAGGCGGAGCATCCAGACGAGTAGAACTATGTGCACTGACGACGCTACTGGAACCCTGGGAAAGGTTTAGAGTTGACAAGTCAAGTGAAATCCGTTGTCATGTCATGTCCTGTCAGAAGCTTTGGACGTGGACAGAGCGCCAGACCGAAACGGAGACAAAGATACAGAGAGACAGAAAGACACAGAGACAGCGATAGAAAGAGTACAAGTTTATTTACATTGATCGTAGAAATCTGATTCGTTCTTTCAAAGTGGCTTGATAAATGTCACCATCTCTCATCGTCTGGGTCCCTCTGAAAATTATTGCTCATTCTGCCTCTCTGTTTCCCTATCTCTCTGTCTCTTTGTCTCTTTGCCTCTATCTTACCGTTATCAACGCCAGCGCTTTCTTCTGAATATCTCCCTCCAATTGGAACTGTTTCCTCGGATCCCGTTCCCCTTTGACCGCCGTCTTGAACATAATAATGAGCTTGTCGTTCCGATTCGGACCCTCCGCCCTCAGAATTTGTAGCTCGACCGAGGCACCTGGATTCAAGAAGGCGTAAACGGGATTGACCTGGAAAGAAATTATTTCCTGAAAGGAAAGGGTGCACATACTTTGTACAGTTGATTATTGCTGCATTTGACCTTGAAGACGAGTTTCGCCGAGCCCGAATTGGTGACTCTGTGCTTCGAAGCTCCTCCAAAGTCTATGAACTCAGCAAACGGGGGCTCAATAGAGAGATCCAGCTCGGGTATGGGAGGCGGTGAGTCTCTAAAATGATTAGGAAGTTAAAAAGTTCATCGGAATGTGGTCCAATTTCCTGATGATTTTTCAGCCGACCAAAGACCATCATTTCCACCCCCTTTCTGCGCTAACCTCCCGATTTCAAGCCTACGGAAGACACTGTGCCATGTTTTCGACCCAAAAAGTGTTTTTTTTCATGCTCTGCAACTTTGTAGCCAGTATCGCAATTTACAATTTTACAGAACATCACTTTGCTCGAAAATGCTTTCTTGTACCCAAAAGTGGACTTTTAAAACTGGGCTGTGTTTAGTAGTCGTCGACCCAGAGTGGGAACAGATTTTTACAGAAGGACAGGGTATAGTAGCCATCAAGAGTCAAAGTCAGCCAGGTAGACAGAGAGACACTGAACAGTAACAGAGAAACAGAGATCAGAGAGAGAGACAGAGATGACCCAAGAAGCTCTTGGTTCCAAAGTCTATTCTAACCCAAAATAAAACTCTCAAAGTTGCGCCCCATTGTCACTTTGTTTTTGTGACCAGTGACAATTCGTCTATCTCTCACTTTGACATATTTTCCGGACCCCTTCTTCAATCAAAGAATCCTCAGAAAAACTGACCTTCTGGCCATCATCTCTCCCCAATGGGAGTTGTGAAAAGCGTACATCTTGACCGAGTAAGTACGGGTGGAAAAAGGATTTCTGGTCGGAACCAATGGGCTCGAAGGGAAACCTTTAATAACCGGCTTTTAGATTCCTCCCCGGACAACAAAAGGCGACACACCCCCATTTTGGTCTGTTTTTATTGGACTTGACGTGTTATTGAAATTTGGAATGGGTTGAACAAAATCAAATGAGGGAGAGAGAGCGAGAGAGAGAGACAGTCTTACAGAGAGGCAGAGAGACAAAAAGACAGGGAGACTTACTTTGGTGGAAGTCCGAAGAACTCCATTGGATCCACTTCACAGAAGCGGCGGATCTTCGTATCCAGACTCATCTCCCGAAGAGAGAAGACCAAGACTTTCAAACTCGATTCTGAGGATGAGAAGGCAGCTGTAAATAGGCTGTTTTTGAAGAAAGAGACAGAGAAACAGATGGACTTGACAGGTGCGGAGATAGATGAGAGCTGGGGAAGGAGAGGGAGACAAGATCAGAGAACTGAACGAATCTGTCTCTATCCGTGCACCGAAAAGGTGCAAGAAAGAGCAGACTGCAAGAGAGCTCTCAATGGCCGGAACAATAGTTCTTCCGCTCTCTCGCTTGCGAATGCATTCCTATTCAAAGACCAAGGATCCTCTTGACATAATCCTCCCTGGTGGCACCCCGAAAAGGATTCTAATTGAAAATTCGAGACCTTAGGAACGGAAATATTCTAAGATATTCTAAGAGATCGAGAGGCATCAAAATAGGCATGAGGTAGTGGAGTGAGCCGAAAAATGATAGACTGAGATAAACGTGAAGTGGCGGAGGAAGAGGGAAAGGTAAAGGAACGAACTTCAAAGAAGAGAAAGAGGCAAATTGAATGAGAGACTAATAACGACGAGTCATATGGTGATGCGATAGGGATAGCCCTCCTCTCTATGAGGCCCCGCCTGGTCGGGTCTCCCTAGGGGACTCCGAGAGCCATCACTAACTCCTCGTTTTTGGCCCCTCGAAGAGGGCCATGTTCAAAACATTCTAATCGCTTCGCCAAAACAGACTTCTAAGAATTAGGTGAGAGAGACAGAGACAGAGTCAATAGAGGAAGACGAAACACGATAATAGCTTTAGACTCTTGAATCAGGGAGTAGGTTCCTGGATTAGGGAGAAGAGACGGGAGGAAAGGATAAAAACAGTTTCTGTCTCTCTGTCATTGTTCAAAAGAGAATAGAGAGCTATTCACGGCTCCGGTATGATGTCAGCTTTCTGAACGGGACCTGGCGAAAAACATATGTGCCTTCCCGCGGAAAGATTACTGAAATGACGCAATTTGTCTTTGTGTTGGGAGTAAAGTCAAAAAGTGGATCACTCACCGAGCCACGCATAAAATGTGTGCAAGCGATCACGACGTCAACAATTATGTGAGACGAGTCGTCAGCGCGGTCAAAAGGATACAGCTGAATCTGCATCAGAGAGTTTATAATTTGCACGGGGAGGGGTAGAACTATGCAAAAAGATTTTTTGACCTCTTGATGCCAAACAAAAACAGTAGGTCCCGGCGAGATTCGAACTCGCGTCGCAGGATTCAAAGTCCTGAGTGCTAACCGCTACACCACGGGACCACAAGACGGTAGCGCAACGGATTTATCTCTGGTTTGCGATCTGCTTTTTCCGTCCCCCAGAGACTTTTGAACATCAGGAAGGCCTCTGATAATCTCTGGATGACGTGATCACAGATTGTGTGAGAGAGAAAGAGACTCAAAACTTCCGGCACCTTGTCATTCTTCAAAGGCACATAATTGAGTGGACAATTGTCAATGTGAAAAGGTGCTTTTGATTCTCTCCTGAGGATTGGAGAAGACAAATTGGTTCTGTGGTGTTTGCAAGGGACAGATCGGAGAAATAAGAAGACAGAGAGACAGAGTGGCAGTCGGACGTAGCTCTACTGGAGTACCAATTACTGGATGCAAGTTGTTTCCAAACTCTTATGTCTTCAAAAGTTTGCTAATTGCTACGAAGATAAATAAGGAACTCTTTTGGAAGACATCAGTAACTACTGGATTTCCCCTAGGACTAATGGAAGCTGCCGAGCCCAACAACGACGGCCAACAAGATGTCCAGCGTCCTGTCCTGCTTCAATGCCTGCCCCAAGCCATTCAGAGCTGCCTGGGCCGAATTCTCTCGGAGAATGCTCTCAAGGGACATCTGATAGCCTACTGGTTCTACATGATGGCCCAGATCGTGAGCGACTCGAACGAAAACCACAGCCCCTGCCTGCTGCTCTTCACTCTGGGCGCTGGCGTCTCCATCACCTTAGCTCTCATGGCCATCTCCGCCCAGTCGGCCGGGCTTCTCTTCCCGGTCAGCGTGATGTCCGTGCTGGAATGGCTCCGTCTGCAGTTCTACTGGCTCGTCGTGACGGCACATCGCTGCAGAATTAGCTTTTTGGATGGGAACTGGGTTCCGATACCCTTGAACGACAGATGGGACCATATCACTCAGGTAGGCTACTCTCTGTCTCTCTGAACACAAGCATATTCAGGTTCTTTATCTCTGCCTGGCCTTCTACTTCGTCCTCATCTTCCTCACAGTGCTGACCATGATGACTAAGTACAGTAATGACGCTCTACAGCGCGAGCTGAACGAGCCGGCCTTTGTGATCCCGCATCAGATCCCCGGCTTCATTATTCCGCTTCAACGACGCGAATTTGTCGATTGCGATGAGGACGACCCGCCAAACTACTCTCTCGTCATCCGGGAGCCGCCGGAACACGTCCAGACGGCCAAGGAAGAGACGTCTCCACCCCGCTATACGCAATTGTCCAAGTTGGAACGACGTCCGGTAGGGTAAAAAGAGACACAAACATGGAAATAAAAAATATTTACTACCTCGGGTCAGTATTATTCTTATCTCTACAGAGACAGAAAGACAGAAACAGGGTAAGACAAAGAGACAGTGACAGAAAGACCGAGAGGTATATAATTTGAACACTCGAAAAGCGTCGATAGTTTCCGTCTACCTATTACTCCAAAAAGTTTTTCAACGCACATTACGTTTATACTTGCACTACAAAAGCCTGAAGATAGATCGCCCAGAACAATTGGTTCGAGCATAAATGGGAGTTTGCTGCAGCAAGAAAAAGGTGCAGAAGCCACCCGATCCAGTGGCAGCTCCATTGGCGCAACAGCAGCCGGACCAGTCTAAAAATGGCCAAGGAGGGTGATCTAAACGCCTCGACAGCGAGTATGTACTCATGTTAGCCTTGAGCCATAAGCTGGTTTTTGGAGAAGAAAATGATCAACTACATTTTCCGAGTAGCGCGGGTTTGATTCTTTCCAATGTTTTTTGACTTTCTGAAGATTTCAAATCACCAAAACGTCCTGAAAGGAAAGATTTATGATTGAGGGAACAGAACTAACAATGAACGGGTCAACAAGAATAAATGTGAGAGAGGGACATTTAACGGCAGAAACAAGATATATAACGTGTAACAAACAACAACAAAAAACTGCTTACTTAGCCGGGCCGGTCACCTTGGCCAGCATCTTCTTTCTCTTGTTCTTGATCTTGCTGGCGCCGGTACGGGCGGCGGCTCTCTTCGGTACCTTCGACTTGAACGTCTTCTCCTTCTTCGGTTTGGCCACGTTGCCCTTCTGCAAATTGAGTTTTCGATAAGAGTTTTGCAAACCGTTTACAAATCCATAACGGGGCAAAGGTTTTTGCCGTCTTGTGAAACTTTGCAAAACATATTTGGTGAGGTTATTATGCCGAAAATATACTGGAAATAATCACTTTTTCCGAACATCCAATTTTGCGCGCCGAATTCAAACAGGGTAGGGTTCGTTTTGATAACTTTTTATAAAGAACCATTTCGTAGTTATTTCAGCTTTTTGAGTATGAATTTTCAATCATATTTAGGAGTTTCCGAGCTTCCAACAGTCAAAAAACAACGACTCTAACTGGTAGTTGAGGCCTCACAAAGTTACAGCCCTTCAAAGCTTAGTCAGTTAGTGTACTGGTAAGAGGCGCCACTCTCGAACCAGGCGACCCGGGTACAAGTCCCGTGGATGACAACTTTCTTTAAAATGCTATTTTTAGAAAACAACGACATGAGAAAGGGTAGAAAAATGAGAAGTTGATAGGTTTACCAGAACATTAGCCCAAAGAGGCGACTTATGATATGAAAAAAGCTTACCGTATTGAACCCGTCATCCTCGGCAAATTTGGCGGCCTTTTCTAGATTTTTGCGCTGATTGCGCTTCTTCTTGGCTTGTCTCTGTCCGACGCCAGCAGCTCGGACCGGCTTGTCCTCCTCATCGTCGTCACTCTCATCCTCGTTCTTTCTCTTTTTGCCCTTCTTCTTGGCCTCTCCGTTTTCCTTGTTCTTCTTCTCCTCCACCTTCTCGTTATGCTCCTGTAATTTTTTTTAGGTTTCAAACCCAAAAAAGGAAACTAACAATGTCGACCGTGGCCTTGCCATGTTTAGCATTCGAGAGTTTCTTGATCTTGGCCACGAAGAATCCGTCGATATTGTGCACGTGGGGATAATAGCGTCGGGTGAGGTTCAGCGACGGGTGGAAACGGTAGTCGCGGAATCTGGAAATTGGAAAGATTAAAAGAGAAAAAGATGAGTTTCTCCCTGTACTGCTTTGGCTGATATTTCTTTTTGCAGACGGTCAGATTCCTGGCATTGCTTCATACAAACTTGTGCCACCTAGCCTCGACCATTTCCAGTCTATGTGGATGTCTTTCGTTCGTAGCCTTGAGCCAGTGGTCAACTGATCTCTCCCATGGCAGGGATAGGCAGAGAGGAGAGTCGCACTATCCGAGGAAAATTAACAAGGGGACCCTTCTGCCAAACCCAAACGGAAGGAGAATTGCGTGGAAAAAAACCAAAAGAAGGTGAGACACAAACTTTTTTTCTTGGACCGCAAACATCCATTTGACCCCTAGAGTCACTGCTGCCCCGTCAAGTTATTAGATTGGGAAGCCTGTTGTGAGTTCAGTTTGCGGTGGCTCAAAGGCTATGAGGTTGATCAGGACATGTTGAAAAGTTTTGAAATTGGCGGAGCAAATTGCCAGAAGATGGCGTCAACAGTCAATTGGCAGGGTTTCGGAGGCAGAATATGCCAGCTAGGATCACAAAACTCGGAGTGGTAAGATTGACTGGATCATCTAGGAGTATGGCCTAATTTCCGCCAGTTTAACCAGATTTTCTTGTTCCGTTAAGTTTGAAAAGTGTCAACCTTTTCCGGTCATTTCAATCGTGTCATATTGCCAACATATCAAAAATCTACCTCGTGAATCCTTCAACTCCAACATCCAGACCGAGAGGGACAAGTTCGCAGTGTCGCTTCGAGAGAGCATAATTGACGACGGCCTCGTTTTCCTCGCACAGCACGGAGCAGGTCGAGTAGACGAGATAGCCACCACTGGGAGAGCTGGCATCCAAAGCGTCCAGGGCCGAGATGATCAGCTCGCGCTGGATTGTATGTCTAAAATTCCCTTTTCTGTGAAAAAATATATGGAACGAACTTTTTCTGGACATCCTGACTGGACTTGGATGTCTTGACGGACGAATCCTTCCAGATGACTCCGGTTCCAGAGCATGGGGCGTCGAGGAGAATGCGGTCGAAGCCGTTCGGCGCAATTTTGGCAAATTCCAGAGCGTTCAGATTGCAGATGACGGCGTTATTGACGCCGAGACGATGGAGATTTCCGATGACGGCACGGGTACGGTCGAACTGAAAATTGTGGAGCGTTAGTCCCTTGTCCTTAGCATTTTTGAGAGGCCCCAAACGAGCATGAATGCCTAAAAACTTCTTTCGTTGCGTAGCGCAGTCGGGTAGAGCTCCAACTACGAACCAAATACGCCGTGTTTGATTCCCTGGCTTGACAAAAATTGGTACAAGGTCTCGCATCTCGTGGGATGAACTGATTTTGGACCGACTTGCATCAATCATGCAGCTCCTAGCGGCGCGATCAAGTGTTCAAAGGGTCCGGGTTCAGATTTCGAGCTATAAGTTTGAAGTAAGCAGACCAGCGCGGTCGGTTAGAGCTCCAACGAGGGTGCCAAACATGTCGGGTTCTTTTCCCAGGCTTGACTTCTCCCCATGTCGTACTCGGAGACCTTCTGGACTCGTTTCGCAACATTTCTTCAGTACAGAGGTTTGTTTCCCGCGCTCAAGATTCATTCTCGGGGTCAGTGACTGATCTCTACCACAACTGGAATCGGCAGAGGGGGTCGCGCAGACCATAGAAAATGAATAGGGTGGACCCTCATGTATACAACCTTAAAATTTTCGAAATATTTAGGGGCTCTAAATCGCGCACAAAACCCACGTTAAGATCGTTGGCGAAGAGAACTCCGCTGTTCTTCATCAAGGCCGCAATGTGTGAGGTCTTTCCTCCCGGAGCGGAGCACATGTCCAGGACGCGATCTCCGGGCTGTGGCGCCAGGGCCATCACAGGCAGGAACGAGTTCAGTCCCTGGATCATATAATGTCCGGCCAGATATTCCGGGGTGGCTCCGACCGGCACTTGACTGTCGTAGACGACGAGCCCGACCTTGGTCCACGGGGCTGCCGGATCGACGTTCATTCCGCGAGCGATGAGCGACTTGGCCAGATCTCCGCGCCGGGTCTTCAGCGTGTTTGTGCGAATTGTCACGGGGCGGGCCTGGTCATTCGCGTCGAGGAATTCCAGCAACTAGAATGGGACTTTCAGGTCGAAGAAGTGGAAAATACGAACCTCATTGCCATTGGGGAAGAGCTGAATGAACTTGGTCATGAGATACTCGTTGTAGCCGTACTGCGCGCACAGGTCCTTGGTCAGTATAGCGATGTAGTCGTCGCGGCTGCGGCCATCTTGACGACGGGCCTTGAAGTCGCCGAGAACCTGGAAATTTGAAGATTTTTCGCGTCTAGTGAGTGAAATAAGGCTGAAAATCATATTTTTCATCAGTGATCTAGTAGCTAACACGACAGATTGCCAATGGAACGACCCAGGTTCGACTCCCGGCTAATCTTTTCGGTTTTTGCTAAGACCAATTCCGTAGAAAACGAACCTGAATGACATCTCTCACACGGTCGCGAATAATCTGTAGATTCGGGACCTCTCTGAGCTCCTTCTCGACCTCGTCCACACTGGGCAGCTCGACACGTTCCTGTCCTCCAATGTTCAGCTGGAGTTCCTCGGCGTTTTCGGCGCTAAATCAATTTTTTTAACATGGTTCAAAAATTAAACAAACTCCATCTGGGCCTTCTTCTTGTCAAGTTTCTTCGACTTTCTTTCGATCGGGAGCTCATCCTCGTCCTCGAAAGAGCCTCGGTCCTCATCTCCCGACGAGGATCCATCGAAATTGTCGTCCATGACATCATCATCGTCGTCCTCGAAATCCCCGAGATCCATGTCCTCCTCGTCACCTTCCTCGTCGTCGAACAGCTGCGCGCGCTTGATCTCCTGATTCTTGGCCTTTTTCGTCGAAGGAGTTGTTCCTTCTGGCTAAAAATTCTGGTTGTTCGGATAGAAAAGGGGCAAGAACGAACCTCGTCAAAGAGGGGATCTGCTGTGAGCTTGTTTTTCTTCTTCAGCGGTTGTTTCACGGCCTCGGAGCCGTTTTTCGTCGTCTTTTCTTCTCCACTCTTCTGAAATTAACTTATGTATGATTGTTTTTTTTTTTAGGAAAGTTGAAGTAGAATTAGGGGAAACTTACTGCTCTGACGATTTTCTTCTTCTTGCCGCCATCCTCTTCTGTCTTTTTGACGGCCTTCTTCTTTTTTAACAAGGCCATTCTGTCTGAAAATTGTCAATTTTACAAGAAATTCTGAAAATGAAAAGTATTCCAAACATGGTGAGTTAAAAAAACGAAGAAAAGCGAAACACAGCCAGTTTGGATTAAAAATCAACGAGAATCCCAATGTACGCTGTAAAGAAAGGCAGGTGGGGCGTGATAACCTCTCTACCGCCGCGCAATCCTCGAGAAAAAAAAACTACTTGCCAAGAATTGATTCACTTTGCGCTGTATTCAGTCACAAAACTGAAAAACTGGTCTCAGAGAGCAAACAATACTGTAAGAGCTTCAAATAAACGTCATGAACGCAGAACAAGTGTTTTCGTTAGTGAGACGATTTTTCTACGTAAAACAAAGATGTTTTCGTGGAAAATAAAGCAAGATGGCAAAGAAATATCGTTCATTCAGTACGATTTATTTCGGGAGCTTGTTGTGCATTCTCAAAATAATGTAGCAAACGTATTTCCACGTCTTCTACAATAAAATTCACCAGATAGCGACAGAGAAACGGGAAAAATGAAGAGAATTTTAGGACTTGGGAGAAAAATTAAAGGACTGTACGAAAAGCAGGTCTCTATAACAATTCGTTATGAGACCCTTCGGGAAATTTAGCGTTATTTTTGTGGCAAAAGACATGGTTTGCCAAAAAAACACCGCTTGGAAGCATAGATTTTTCAAAAAGGATTGGAAAGCTAGGAAAGAGATTAAAAATTGCTTATGAAATTTAAAGCTAAGAGTGAATGGTGTTATCTTTGATCTGTGCTTGACGCCAGACTCGTCTTGACATCTGATCCTCTACTTTTTGCTGTCGGTTTGGACAGATTCCTCACCGTCTCCGATGCCATCTCCAAGTCTTCCTTTTTTTTCTTGCTCCCGTATCGACGCCACAAACAAAACTGTCATTATGACGGAAGCAAAAATTTTAATCAAGGGCGTCTGGTTCGATTCTCCTCAACAGTAAATCTCTCTTATTGAGACAAAGAGATAGCAAGACAGGCAAAAAGCTGAATATCTTCATTGTTTAATCCATGTTTTTCTAGTCTAGACTTTATTCTGTCTCTCTCTCTTTCTCTCTTTGTCTCTCTGTCTTTCTGTCTCTCTGTATCTTTGTTCCTTTAACCAAAACATCTACAAACCTTGTATTAGATGAAACTTCACGTCTCGCTGCTCTTCTCAAATCGGCAGCAAGTCTTCTCCCTCTTCTCCCGCAACCTCGTCCGACTTGTGCTGTAGACGTAGCGTCCGAACTTCTTGAGTGCGAATCAGAAGGTCTCCTTTGGCAGTCGTCCTCCTCTTCGTCCACAATCATGGCCAGCAGATTAGCCAGATCCTCGCTGAGGACGTTTCTAATCGACTAATTTGGTATTCCAACTCTTACTTCTAAAAAAAATTTGATGAAGTTCTGTCTTTATCTCTGGCTTGCTGCTTCCTTCCAGTTTCTGAATCAGCACATCATCAATCTCTCTCATTTTCCGAACACTCGAAGCTCGTTTTTTCCTTACGATCGTATCCTCTTCCTGAATTTGCAAGTAAGATTCAGTGAAAGTCTGACCTACTACGACATTCTCAAGAACCAGCTTCTGATCAGTTTTCATATGAGACGGCCATGAACATCCGCACTCTTTACATTTAGAATTCCCTGGTCGAAACATTGACATTTTTGTACCGGAACTTCAGAAGTAATGTGCAGTCTTGCAGTGGAAGTCTCAGAGCGTTTAAAAAACGAAGTTGGTTGAGAACAGTGACAGTGAAAGTGCAGTCATTTACCGTTTACTTATTTTCATTGATAGCCTTCTCCAGATTCCGAATATTCCTCTGACTTTCCTCTAAAGACTCCAGCATAACGTTGATCACAGTCACAGTCATACTGTTAGACGGGAGTATGAGAACTTTTAGTCTATAGTTATATTCCCTCGTCCTGGTCTAGACTCTCTTTCGAACCAGACTGTTGTTCCTCTGTGTTTCTACGAGATCACGTGAGGACTGAAGTGCACACAAACACTGGGCCAGCTGTCTAGAATAACACGTAAACAAGCGTTCTTCCCGCCCCGCGCGGGCATCCTTTAAAAGACGACCACATGCTATTCTCCGCTGCTCCTTCTTTTTTGCAAAACTTGTCTTTCAATTAATTCCGAGTCAAGCGCCATAGCCTTTGTCTGAAGCTACATCATAGAGCTTTTTTTTTACTAATTGTTCAAGACAAAACCAGACGATTAGCTGAAAATCTATTATTCTCATTTCGTGTCAAAGGATACTTTCAAAGAAGAAATTGATCTCGCAAAGAAATTCAGAGAAAACCAGACGGCGCAGATAATTCAGCGGAAAATCAAATTTTCAAGCAAACCAAATCGACATCTTCCTGCTTGAGTTTCTACCTTTTACTTTTTCCCATTTCCTCTGAAATATTTCAGTAACAGGCTATTAAATATGAGATTACTTTCGAGCTCTTACGCAACAGCTTGTTTTTGTTGTTAGCTCCGCAACACGAGCAGATAAACATGTCTGCCCTTGTTTACTCCTTTCTAATTCTTCACATTTCCGTTTTTATCTCGACGGATTTTTTCAGAAAAAAAGCAATGGACAACTCTCGCCCAATCGACCCCTCTCCCATCATTACTTCTGCCCAGCCCAAGGCCCAGGAGCAGCCTCGTCAGCCGCCCTCGGAACGACAGGCCGGTCAACAGAAAATGGTAAGCATTATTTTTATTCTTGTTTATGAGTTTTTTTTATCAGAGAGATGAACGCGACAAGAATCTGCAATCTCGTCTGTCTCAGTCGAACGTGCCACCTCCGCAGACGACGCCTCTTGACGAGAAGGTCAATCAGTAAGAAAGCTACCCTTATTTTCTAATAAAAGTGAATCAATCGAAAATATTGTTGTGATTCAAAACAGTTGTGCAGATTCATTGTTCAGCTCGACAGAAAGAACATGGTCGAACCGCAGTATCTTCAACAGATAAATGGTGGTATTTTTAGACAGGTCTGCTTACCTAACGTAAGTTGCTGGCCGTCACCAGCCGGCTTCGCCTTCTGTCGGTGGTGCTATGGTTTCTATATGTTGCAGTTGGAATTCAATATCCGTTGGTCCAACATCCATTGAACAATTTGAATAATTTACGTCGTCTTATCAAATTTTCACTTCTTTTCGTCACTTTTTCTTCCTCTTAGGCTCCTCACTCACCACCTGAATCGACTCCCTCTTCAGATTCAACTTCTAATGCTTGATAGCTCGTCGAGAGGTTTTCATTTCAGAAGCAAGATACTTGCTTCGTTCGTAAAAAGCAAACAGCTTCAATACAAGAGCGACCTCTTCCAATTGCTGCCAGTGGAAATCGACCAAATGACGCATTTTGATACAAGTTCGAGCCAGTCTTCCTTGACTGGTAGCAGGCATCTGTACTTCTATAAATGAAAGTATTCAAAATAATTTTCAGCTTCTCACAAATCTTTACTACAAGCCCTTAGGAAAGAGAGTTGAGAGGGACAGTCGGCCGAGTGTAACGCAGATCAAGAATCCATTTTACATAATATGAGTCGAGCATTGTGACTGTATAACTGACTAGGAATGCGGTAAACGACACATAAGAAACTCGATAACCCAGGACGCCTTTGCGAGAAATCTGAAATCCACGCAGAGTCGACCCTTGGTTTTACACCTCCAGAAAAGCTTCTTGTATTCCGGGGGGTTGAATCGTGAAGGATCTATGCATTTTCAAAAGAAACTGCTCATAACCCGGTAAACTGATCTTTGTCCCCCTTCCTCGTTGTCTCTCCGTACCTCTGTCTGAAGTCACTGCCAATTAGTACTAGTCACTTTGTGCACACAATTACTGTTGAGGATTAGAGGTGACAAGTCAAGTTAAGATCTGTCAGTTCTACAGGTAGTCATTGAGAGAACTTTGCTCCATTCGTTGTAGATCAGGTTTTCTTGGATTTTTGGGCCAGGAAACCAGAAGAATATAGCTGGTAGAGTCACAGAACTTATTTTCGATATTTCTGGCATAAACCCCTGTCCATCAAACCCCCAAGTCGGGTTTTCGTTTTTCTCGTTACTATGTCCTGGATGACGCGAAATCCTCTCGTGCTCACTTTTCTAATATTCATCCTTTACTAATATTCAGGCCTCACTCGACTAATGAACAACAAGTCCATAAGCTGCAGTCGAGTCCTTTCAAAACATGCAAGAAGTGAGGAAAACATTCGAAGTATCGATTTCTTGGTCATATCCCCAATCTTTTAAGCCCAGAGACCATTTCGGTCATATCCCTCATTTCCTGGAAATACGAGTCGAGAGTCATGAGTCAAGAGACGATTACGAATTTTTCGTTTCTCCCACCCGTTTCGACTTTCACATTTTGGACGGAAAGTACTGCAGACTAAGAGTTCAGAAAGTTCCTTCTCTCTCTCTCTCTCTCTCTCTCTCTCTCATGTTCACCTCTTATACGTTAGTTTTCCTGCTGCTCTCTCGCAGTTTTAAACCTTGGTCTTCCCTGAAGAATGCACCGTGTCAACCTACCCGGGCCTAGGAGGAACGCCCAGACGAATGTGAAGAAATCATGCAAGACTCATCATGGGAATGATGGTGAGTTGCGTGACACTCCGTCTCTTTCTCTGTCTCTCACAATACTGAACTGACCACTAAACACTCCTGTTATCTGTCCAGTTCCTTGAAACTATGTTGACCCACACTCTTATCTGAATGTCCTCACTAAAACTGTCTTGTCTGATAGTTCCCCTGAGCCTTTGAAGGAGACTCTGTACTATTATTCCCTTTGTCTAGATCACACCCCCCACGGGACTGATCAGAGGGTGAAAGATCGAGTGACCAATAGTGGTGGTCATCTGGTCAACCCACACTTTCGTCCCAGACTGTCTGGCCTTGACTGCCAGATTTTAAGCGTGGAAATGCACTTCATGTCTGGGAATAATAACTGGCTTGTTGTCTCTTAAGCACTGAAATTTGGTCTCTACCTAATAAGTACAAGAGCGATCAGCTGTGCAGCGTGCAACAGGAAGCAGGTATGATTTTCAAGGAAAACCAGCTGGTCGACGGGGAAACTGCATCTTGGCGTGAGGGGAAAGAGATAGAAATTGCTTGAAATCTAGCTTGGCTTGGAGACAGAGAGACGGAGAGAGATAGAGAACAGACTACCTATACAACTCCCTGACCCACCCATCCTTTGCCCTCATGCCCACTCTCTCTCGTCCCGAATAACACCTGTCCTGACCTAGTGTTCTCTTGACTCTCAGCTCCTACGATTGCTCGTACTCTGTTGCATCATGACCCTCTCTTTCCTCTCCTGGTACGAGTACACAAGGACTCCAGTATTTGAACTCAGGATCTATGAGGCTTCTCTATTTTCTTGTCCTTTGGCATCGCTTCTGACCGTTCTATAAGCAGACCGGGAACTGTCTCTTTGCCACCTCAATATCTTTCTCTCTCTCCGCTTTTTTTTACTATTGGGTCACAGTGGGCGGGACTCTGGGGGTGGGAGATAGCCTTGTCCTTCCTAGGGACCACCTTCTTCCTATTCCAGTCTCTTCGAAGTCTTGTTCCGATGTTCTCTCTTTCTCTACAAATCACTTTGTCTTCACCTATTCTTCATTTTCCGACTCTTTACAGTGTCTAGACTTCCACCGAGAGATGACTCCCAGACCTATCCCCACCAGTCACGCTGAGCGCATCTCCGGTAGGTTCATGCATTTTTGCGGGAAGAGAAAAAACAAGGAAATTAAATGAAATATTATGATTCGACTATAATGATTCAAAAAGCCGTCTGGAGCTCTCGGGATTCGAACCCGACCCATTGCTTAGTAGTCGGGGTGCTAACCGACCGAGCTACGAATGCAAAGGCAGCTGCCATTTTCACCGAGATATTCGAAAGGTCTTAATTTTTGGAATAGGGTTTGATGTAAATACAGTAGTAGAAAAGACGCTATACATTCAAAAAGTAGTCGTCGGAGCCAAAATATTGTAAAAAGTTGGAGCGCAGTTGTTTACAGCCCAGCATGTGAGCAATCAAGCCTTATTCACACCATTCCATGGCCAATTGCCTCACGATTTTATCGATAAATGGACCGAGTCAAGCCTATCTTCTCGTAAGGCTAGTGGCTTGGGATCATCAACAGGACGGAACGGCTTTTCTAACAGCTTATAACTAGATCTTACGGGCTCCCCAGACTTCCAGAGCAGTCTGTCCCATTCCAATGGACGTTTAGGAGACTTTCCTAGGTAGTCAAGTATGAAAAGCACGTTTATTAGGCTCAGAAATTGGCGTGTTTGAATCCATGTGACTGGCCAGTGGAGCGGCCCCCTTCTCTTCTCTTCTCTTCTGTGTCTCTCTCTGACGTTTCCAATGACTTTTAAACAGTTTTTTTTTTAGAAATTACGAAATCTTTGGTATTGCCTTGAATCACTCTATCGGTGTCCAGACAGTGAGTGGACTCTGGCGTCCAGCCAGAGTCCACGCCCACCTTGTCCCTAGACTGAAAGGTCAGGACTGATAAGAGTGTGTCCTTTTCGTGGCTCTATCTGTCTCTCTTCTAATCAATTCTCGGGGCCTTTTTTCAAAACTTTGGTCTTTTCATACCTTTTCATTAAATTGTACTGCAGAGATCTTCCGCTCTCACTGGGATTCAATTGAACAACAGGGACAGGCCAAGGAGTCGAGCAATCATCACGTCAGAATGCCGAATATTAAGGTGAGTGACAGTGACAATGCCAGTACCTCTTTTTCAGGTTTTCTCCGGCTCATCCCACAAGGATCTCTCTAGCCGAATTTGCGAGCGTCTTCAGCTAGAAGTATCCAAGGCCTCCCTAAAGAAATTCTCGAACAAGGAGACGAATGTTGAGATTGGAGAGTCTGTCCGTGGAGAAGACGTCTACATCATCCAGTCGGCTGCCGGAGAGATCAACGACAATCTGATGGTTCGTTATTTTCCTAAATTTGATCCAACAATCTTTAGGAACTCTTGATCATGATTAATGCGTGCAAGATCGCCTCCTCCAGTCGAGTCGCCGCCGTCATTCCCTGTTTCCCCTACGCTAGGCAAGATAAGAAGGACAAGAGCAGAGCTCCGATTTCTGCAAAATTGGTAGGGTTCCCTCTCGGGCTTGGGCATGAAACAAATTTGTTCAGGTAGCCAACATGCTCTCTGTAGCCGGAGCTGACCACATCATCACGATGGATCTTCACGCCTCCCAGATCCAAGTACATTTCTTTATTTTACCGTAATACTCATTTTCATTCAGGGATTCTTCGACATCCCCGTGGATAATCTCTACGCCGAACCGGCCATTCTCAAGTACATCAGAGAGAGCATCCCCAAGTGGGACACCTCGGTTATTGTGTCTCCTGACGCTGGAGGAGCCAAAAGGTAAGGAGGGAAAATGTAAGAGGACAGTTAACAGAATGTGGCAGGGTATGATAATATGAGTCGAGGAACCGTTAGAAAAGTGTAAGAGTACAGCTGACAGAGCTTGACCGAACCTCGAAGAGTATGAGGAAAGAGAGCGTGCTGGGTCTAAGACACTGTTTTGTTTGGCATCCAGAATTTGGTAGTTCTTACTCAAACTCTGTCCCGACTATCAAAGACCCCATTCCGATACCCCCTTTTTCAGAGTGACTTCCATCGCAGACCGTCTCAACGTCGACTTTGCCCTGATTCACAAGGAGCGTAAGCGGGCCAACGAGGTCGAGAAGATGACTCTTGTCGGAAACGTCGAGGGCAAAGTGGCTATTCTCGTCGATGACATGGCTGACACCTGTGGAACCATCTGCATGGCTGCTGACAAGTACGTTTACTCTTTTTGAAACCAAGTTTAAACTTCAGACTCGTGGAAGCTGGTGCGGAGAAGGTCTACGCCATCTGTGTCCATGGAATCTTCTCGGGTCCGGCTCTTCAGCGTCTCAATAGCAGCAAGTTCGAGGCGGTCATAGTGACCAACACTGTTCCCCAGGACGCCAATATGAGGGAATGTCCCAAAATTCAGGCAATCGCCTATCTTTTCTCACTTTACATTACTGTTTCAGTGCATCGACATCAGTATGATCCTGGCCGAGGCCATTCGTCGTACCCACAATGGAGAGTCTGTCTCTTACCTCTTCAGTCATGTTCCCATCTGTTAGATGTCACTTCAGTATCCCTTTCTGTGCCTTCATGGAACCTGACATATCCTCAACCCCCTTCTGTGTAATCTCACGTTTGTATGCGAACCACACTCTAGGTCAAAAGTTGTGATCCTGCAGTTAGTATCACTTCGCTAGATTCAGAGCAATGAAATGACGAGTACAAGTGGATTGGACAGAGAAACAGAGATATAGAAAGTTGCTTACCGTTTTTTGTCCATGGGCGCTTGTGATGAACTGCATTGTACTTGAGAGATGGAGAGGCTGACCTGGTAGACAGACTACTGGTAGATGTTGTTGACTGTTTGGACGAGGGACGAGAGCCGACGAGTTGACAGAGTAGCAAATTTAGAGAATCGGATTACCGTTGACTTGTCCAGGCTAGTCAGATTATGTTGACAAGTTCAGATCAGAGGGTCAAAAGTCAGGGACAGGTGTCGCTCGGATTCAACTCTAGTCGCCTACCCAGCTTTCGACTCTCCCTATCTCTGTCTCCTTGTCTCTTTCACAAATACATTCATTCTTCTGAAATACAGTTATATGGCTGTAATCTAGAGGTCACAACAATATGAGCTACATGTGTCCAAGACCGGGTAGGTGATATGAGATTGCGGCTCCTGAACAGAAACGAAGGTTATTGTAGATTGTACAGGGACTACGAATTGGAATGAAGGGATTCTGTAAACACTGTCTAGCAGATTGGAACATGACTGAAGAGGTAGGAGACCGACTCTCCATTGTGAGTACGACGAATGGCTTCAGCCAGGATCATACTGATATCGATGCACTGAAACAGACATTAATAATGGTATAAAGAGAATAAGAAACCTGGATACGAGGACAGTTCCTCATGTTCTCTTCCTGAGGAACAGTATTGGTCACGACGACCGCCTCAAACTTGCTGTTGTTCAGACGCTGAATGGCCGGTCCCGAGAAGATTCCGTGGACACAGATGGCGTAGACCTTCTCCGCACCAGCTTCCACGAGTCTGAAGTTTAAACTTGGTTTTAAAAAGAGGAAAAGTACTTGTCAGCAGCCATGCAGATGGTTCCACAGGTGTCGGCCATGTCATCGACGAGAATAGCCACTTTGCCCTCGACGTTTCCGACAAGAGTCATCTTCTCGACCTCGTTGGCTCGCTTACGCTCCTTGTGAATCAGGGCAAAGTCGACGTTGAGACGGTCAGCGATGGAGGTGACTCTGAAAGAGGGGGTATCGGAATAGGGGTCTTTGATAGTTGGGGACTTTCCTAGCCTAAAGACCACGCCAAATTTGTGTACATCTTTCGCTCACCCTGTTTTACTGAACTCTCAACTATTCCAGAATCGATCCCTACGCCGATATTCCTTCGTACCTGACCACTTCTGTCAACTTACTAAGGAACTGGTCCAGTTCAAGGTGTGAGTTGAACAACCTGAGAGTCAAGTGAAGTGTAGGGACAGAGAGATAGGGCTTGAGTATGAACTAGTACCAAGCTCAGCCTACCAAACTGTTTCTTGAACTTTAGCATGTTCCTTTTACTCATACTTTTCGAGTGCAGTTAAATTTTATCACCTGTACTCTATAAAAGTGATACTATATTACCTCAGTTATCAAGCCTCATGCACTCGAAAAGTTTTCACTCTAACTGTTCCTCGACTCATACTCTTCAACCCAGTCAAGCTCTGGCCGCTTTCCTCTTAGACCATTATCTCTTACCTTTTGGCTCCTCCAGCGTCAGGAGACACAATGACCGAGGTGTCCCACTTGGGGATGCTCTCTCTGATGTACTTGAGAATGGCCGGTTCGGCGTAGAGATTATCCACGGGGATGTCGAAGAATCCCTGAATGAAAATGAGTATTACGGTAAAATAAAGAAATGTACTTGGATCTGGGAGGCGTGAAGATCCATCGTGATGATGTGGTCAGCTCCGGCTACAGAGAGCATGTTGGCTACCTGAACAAATTTGTTTCATGCCCAAGCCCGAGAGGGAACCCTACCAATTTTGCAGAAATCGGAGCTCTGCTCTTGTCCTTCTTATCTTGCCTAGCGTAGGGGAAACAGGGAATGACGGCGGCGACTCGACTGGAGGAGGCGATCTTGCACGCATTAATCATGATCAAGAGTTCCTAAAGATTGTTGGATCAAATTTAGGAAAATAACGAACCATCAGATTGTCGTTGATCTCTCCGGCAGCCGACTGGATGATGTAGACGTCTTCTCCACGGACAGACTCTCCAATCTCAACATTCGTCTCCTTGTTCGAGAATTTCTTTAGGGAGGCCTTGGCGACCGGAAGCTGGAGACGGTCACCGATTCTGGCAGTGAGTTCCTGATGGGAAGAACCAGAGAAAACCTAGATCGAACACTAAAAAAGGACAGCACAAAACTCTTACCTTGATGTTAGGCATTCTGATTGTCAAGGTACTCTTCGAATCCTGAGAGTTTTCTTGATTCTCAATGGCTTCCCGATGGAATGAGGATAATCCTGAAACAGGAAGATATAGAAACAGAGAGACAGAAAGGCAGAAAGACTGGGAGATAAACAGACAGAGGCAAAGGGCGACAGAGAAACAGAGAGACAATGAGACAGAAAGAGAGGGATCGAGACTGTCAGCATTGCCTCTCTTCGAATCCGATGCATCAGACCAGACGCGTGGGTACTCTATCTCCAAATGTTGTAATGATGAAGATGGTGGTCAAAAATAGCTGGGTATGACTGGTGGTCACATGGGGATCGGATTGAAATGAGCTGTGGCGGCCTGTCAAAGCGATGCATTGACTATGGGAACAGTAAGGGAGTTGCAAAATCGATGAGGTAAGCTCGAAAATCTCTGGATCGTAAAGAATAACAGAATTCCCTTTGTTAAGATAAATATAAGATAAAGTTTGGCCCATAATCATGCAAGAGCAAGCTCAATTGCGTGTGGGTACAACCTAAGGGGCCAGGTCGAGTAGGCTTACGTTCTAACCTGGACAGGTGCCAAATCTGTCTCCAAGAGTGCTTTCCCTTTGTTATCAGCTGGTATTTTAACGGAACACTAGAAAGGAACAACAAATAGAATGACCTTGTTTACCTAATTACTGGGAGAGAAGAGATTCGTGACCCTACGACTGCGTACTGCTCTCATTCAGACGTCAATGATTTGGCTTGTCTGAAGGATGCTGGAGGAAAGAGTATCGTTGGATTAAAATGTCAATTAAAGACAGAAATAAGAGAACTGACAAGTTTTCTGAGGTCTCTGAGAAGGAAGAGAAGGTCTGACTGGACTAGTTTTAGTACTCTCAAATCATTTTCCGGCCACTAAATGACACTTAGCAGCTTAGCAAAGTTTAACAAAGTTGTAGCCAATGTAAAGCTCTACAACTCTGCAGGACATTGTAAAACCTGAAAGTTTGATCTTGACATCGACAAAAGGGAAAAACGCTTACGAACTTACAGAGATTTTCAGATTGACGCAAAATTGTGTATCACATTTTTGTGCTCACGTCTTAATGTTCTTCGCCCAATTTCGTTTCTTCTCTACCTATTTTCGAGCCTATTTTCACTGAAACTTTGCTTGAAAACCGTCTAAGTCTGATAGTATGGAGGAGAAACACTTTGGTATAAGAAACTTTGAAAGACAACAGAAGAGTGTTTGAGGACTTATAGGCCAAATGGTCTATTCGCGTAATTTTTGCTTGAATACAACGTTTTCGAGACATTATGTCGTTCAAATAACTTGATACCCTTACCCTCCTGCCAGATATTGGTTCATTGGTTTTCTGTTGTTATTTTGTTTGTAAAATAGGCCCATCATGGACCCTCAGTTCACCGTTTTCTAGAGTAACCATGGTCCCAAAAAAGTGGGAAATTAATTTCTCAAATAGTTTCTCTTCCTTTTTTATCAACTTCTTTTCATTTTCAGCGCCCCGGTTAGAAGATGCCATCTGGAAAGAGGCTCGTCGTCGTCGACAACGGCTCCGGCTTCGTCAAATGCGGCTTTGGTGGCAGCCACTTTCCGACACACATCTTCCCCTCTATTGTGGGCCGGCCGATCGTCCGCTCAGCCAAGCAGCTCGCCGGTGGCGAACTTAAGGAATGTTCCGTGGAAAATCGGCCCTTTTTTTTGACAAAACATCCAACAAAATGATCGTAAAATGATAGATTCAGGACATTCTGCTGGCGGACGAGTGCACGAGTCATCGACACCTTCTGGACATTACCTACCCGATGGAGAACGGCGTCGTGCGCAACTGGGACGACATGAATCTCATCTGGAAGTACACATTCGGGCCGGAGCGACTGGACATCGTGCCTGAAGAGAGCCGCCTCCTGCTGACAGAGCCGGCCATGAACAGCGCCGCCAATCGGCAGAAGGTCGTCGAGACTATGTTTGAAGACTACAAATTCGACTCGCTCTTCATAGCCACACAGGTTCGTTAATTTTTTTTCGAAGTAGGTAGCCAACTACCCCTAGGCTACTAACGAGTAGGCTATTTATGCATTTCGCACAGAGCTGAAAATTACTATCCAGGTTAGAAAACAAGATAGATTAGGAACAGTTTGTGACGGACATAATCTAAAGGAACTTGATATAGCCTATTTTCCATCCAGGGAGACCTTAAAATTTTTCTTTTTTTTCGCGACCAAAAAAGTACTTGGCAACAAATTTAGGAGAAAAGTAAAAGAAATACGTCACAAAAGCTTGGAACATAAAATCCAGGGCTCAACTTCCCTACTTTGGCCTATTTCCACGTTTTTTCTTCTTGTTTTTGCTAGCATTCACATTCAGATGCCGCTCTTCGTTGGAAACAGACTATTGTGACAAGGTCTGACAGCATGCCTCGAATGCTGTACAGTGTTCTCAAACCTAATTCCACTGATCTTGGGCAGGGGAACCACTTAAACGAGAAAGAAGCCGGTCTGACTCGCAAGAATTTTGAGGAAAACTAGCTTAAAACTATAGTAAGACATGTAAAAAAATACAAAGGGACATGATCTGTCACAAAACTCCTATTTTCTTACAAAAAACCTATTTTTTTAGGCGGTGCTGGCCCTCTACGCGAACGGCATGACGACAGGAATCTGCGTGGACAGTGGCGACGGCGTGACGCACGTCTGTCCGGTCTTCGAGGGACGAATCCTGCATCATCTGAGCCGACGCCTCGACATTGCCGGACGTCACATTACGCGCGAGCTGAACAAGCTCCTTCTGCTCCGCGGCTACAGCTTCAATCATTCGGCCGACTTTGAGGTAATGCGACAGCTGAAGGAACAGCAGTGCTACGTGGCCTACGATGTGGCCGTCGACGAGAGGCTGATCAAGGAGACGACGGTTCTGAACAAGCAGTTCCCATTGCCAGATGGACGTGTGATCACCGTGGCGGAGGAGCTGTTCCGCGCGCCAGAGATCCTCTTTCAGCCATCCCTACTCGGACAGGAAGTTGGAAGCATCTCGGAGATGCTCTACAATACTGTACAGGTAGCTTTTTTGATCATTTGCAAAGCCCTGTAGTTTTCATAGCAATATAGTCTGTTCAGGAACGGGATTAACTGCCGGTATACTGTAGAATTTTTCCTCGTTGGGTTCCCGCTCAAAATTACCTGCCCATTGTTCTTAGACGGTTTTATAGTCATACCCGCATCTTCAGGGCTTGTTTTTCGGTCTTGCCACTCTGAAATTGTGTTAGAACTTGTGCTAAACATAACGCAGTCGGTTACCGCACCGATTGCGAAGCAAAAAACAAGGCAGTTCGATTCGTAGAGGCCCAAAAGCACTCTTGTTCTATCTCCAAGTTCCTTTCCACTTTAGACTTCTTTATAGCCTTCCACACATCTAATTTTCTACCGCGCTCCTCAAGCGTTCCTTTATAAGCCATCGGAGAATGCGTTATAAGAGAAACTGCATAATTTCAACGCAAAATCCTGATAAGGACCTCGATATGTTTTTTCGGGCATTTTGTCGATGATTGTTCTTGTACCTGAAGCCTCTGCGCCACAGTCAGTGCTCCAACCGACTGCGCCATGCTGTAAGAATGTATTCCGGCTACGGGAACCCGAAGAATCGTAATCTTTAAGAATTAAGAAAACTTCGTTTGTGAGAGCTGTAAACTGTTCGCATAAACGCCCAAAACTGCCTATTTTCGTTCAAAAATACCTACATTTTCAGGCTGCCGACATTGACATTCGCACGTCGCTCTTCAAGAACATTCTCGTCACCGGCGGCACCACGCTTCTGCCCGGTTTTGCCGAGCGTCTCGAGCGCGAGGTCAACCAGCTGTATCTTCAACGCGTGCTCAAAGGCGACGAGAGCAATTTCGGCAAATTCCGTACTCAGGTCCAGGCGCCAGCTCGCCGAATGCATCTTGTGTTCGAGGGCGGCGCCATGCTGGCCGAGCTCATCGACGACTACCCGGACATGTGGCTGACGCGACAGCTCTACGAGGAGGAAGGCATGGCCAGATGTCTTCAGAAAATGGCCAACGTGTCGCTCGTATAGAATTCCGACAGGTATGTACATTTTCTGTTACACTTTAGAGCTTTTACCCGTAAACACTGGTTTTTGACAGCAAAAAAAGTTTGATAGATTACATACAGCCTCAGCTCATTCCCGGGACTGTTGTGACTTGAAAGACCACAAAATGAAGAAGTAGGGGGCACCCGGATTTGAACCGGGGACCTCTCGATCTGCAGTCGAATGCTCTGCCACTGAGCTATACCCCCCTGATTTTTCGCCATATCGGCGACTGTTTGTCAAACACGACGATTGTTTGGTCGAGAAACTGTCCCGTCTGTTCTTTGTCCACCCTTTGTCAGCCAAAATTTACTTTTTCAGCGGAAATGTTTCAGTTTTCAGCCAGGATGAAACGATTGCTAAAGCTACAAAGGGGGCTATCACCCTTTTTGGGCCTAAAAATCTTATAAACCTATCAACTTCTTACCGTTGCAACACTTCTCATGCCACTTTCTACACAAAATAGCCTGTAGAAAAAGTTTGTCACCCACGGGGATCGAACTCGGGTCGTCTGGTTCGACAGTGACACCTCTTACCAATACACCAACTGTTTCGCTGAATTTTGAAGAGATGAACTTTGTGAGGTAGTCACGCCATAGTCACGACAGTTAGACAGCTCCTGAGGCCGTAACCGCTATTTTTTTTAGAGTGCTTGAAGACCGGAAATCCCTGAATATTCTCAGCTCAAAAAACACTAAAATATTAATTTACAAAAGATTAGGACTTCGGGCGGATCCCCTGATCTATCGCGTCCAAACCATTACTGGCCACTGACGGCTATAGACGAATTTATGATATTTTTAACCCTTTAACAACAACAATTTTCAGATTAGAATCTTCAAACGACTCGCCTTCTCTTCCAGCCCTTGGTCATCTCAGAAAAGCTCCAGAATCCACGAAAATTCGATGATCTCTCCCCTTTTTCCAAGAACCCGGTTCATATTGTACACAGATTGTATCCCTTATCATCAGTCCCTTTTTTTTTGACATTTTATAGTTTTTTCCCCATAAAAATTCGTATATTTTGGAATTTTTTGAGCGAAAAATGTGGTCCTTATCTGCCGTTTGACGAGAATTTGCGACCTTTAGCTCTCGAGCGCTTTTTCCGATCGAAAATTATCGATTTTCCCCGATTTTCTTGGCTGAAAATGGTGGGAAAAGAACTTTTTCTCCTCACTTGTTTGGCAATTTTCGTCACGGGACAAATCTGTCAGACTGGGGACAATTCCACGGTCAAGGACTGCTAGTAAGACAACTTTGATAAAGAAAAAAACTGGGTATTTTAGTGAATGCGGGACCACGGGGGCTTCAAATGATGAAAATGGATGCTGGCAGAAGAGCCTGAACTACATTGAGAAGGACCTAATAAGGCAGCTGAGGAATTATATTAGTTCTCAGGTGGGAATCTTTTTTTTTGGGTAATTTTTACAAGAAAAAAAGTCTTCAAACTGAATAAGGTGTGTCGCGGATCGATCTCGAGTTGTCTGGTTCGAGAGCTGCGTCTCTTACCAATACCCCAATTGCCTCACTACAGCTTTAAAAGGCTGTAACCTTTTGAAGTTAGACAGCTCTGAGTTTGAATTTTTCTAGATCGAACTGGACCAATGGCACCGCAACCACGATGAGAAAGGAGGCCAGGATTATGACAAGGTTAGTTGATAAGACTGGAAACTATACAAAAGGAGTTCAGTTGACTGCCCAGATCAAGCAACAGTTCAACAATTCACTCCATCCTGATAGTTCAGAGGTTCTGAAGCCTCAGTACGTGAACAGAGTGGCTGATTTGGTCTCGGAACGGGTCAAGGAGGTAAGCAATATAAAAAAAAAAACTGCTACTTCTGACAAATAGTGATCTCAGACCAGAGAAACATGAGCAGCAGAAGATATACAGGGACAGGAGGATATGAAAAATTAATACATAGTTTACAGAGACAGACATGGTGTACATGGTATATAGGCTGACCAGATGGGGCTCGTTGACATTGCTAGAAATCGTCGCAAAAAGTAGAATGGACAGAGAGCAGGATGGCTGTCAGATGACAGACAGTTTGACAGAAAAGCTCTTGAATTTTCAGATAGCTACCGGCAAAATGGAGAAAGTTCCCCTTTTCCAGTGTCCAATGAACTGTGGGGAGAAGAAACAGACACTGGAGCTGACTTTCATCCTTTCAGTGAGTATCCTATCCAGACGCTTTCTACAATCTTATCATTTCAGGCTGTTCTGAACATAGTTCTAGCTATCGCGGTCCTCCCCACACTGTATAGGTCCATAAGACCGGACAGCGACGACAGATCCCAGTCAGAGGGTCTCGTGAACCAGGCCTTCGAATAGGGAGACCAAGAGAGTCAGTCGAGAAATATTTTTAGTAACTAATTAGGGAAGGGATTTTTGTATTCAGTGAGTGAAAAGCAGCTGGAAATTTGGGAAACATCATCATTTTCGATGCCCTTTTGAATGACACCTACCTCGTTTCGATATCCCGTGGGCAACTAAAACCCTTCCCTAGTAAGGGGAGAGGAGCTAGAAATATGAAGGGAGAGGACAGAAGTCCTGGGTTACTTCCTGGCGACGAAGGAATTCTTCGTGATGATAGTACTGGGCCAGGAAGTGGAGGTACTCATCGTAACTGCTGTAGACGACACTTATTTGGAGGTAGTTGAATCTAAGCGAGGGGTTCTGAAAAAGAGTGACAGTGAATCACATTTTCAGCTATCTGATAATAGCTCACCACATTCGCATTCTGTTCGAAGTAGCAGCTCTCTCCGAAGTCGTTGAAAATAGAAACAAAGAGACAGAAAAACAGAAATAGAGAGACCTAACCAACTTTCAGGATCCAGCCATTCAGTCGCCGTCCTGAGTCACTCCCTACCTTCTCAGCATTTAGACCCAGACATATCATCAGAAATATTAGTTCTTTACACATTACTTGTCTAGTCACATATCGCTAGCTTTAGCCTCCTTCTACTTTACTGTGATACCGCCCCTTCTTGCTCAAGTTGATAAATGAAGACTTCTACCATTGCCTTAATCTATGTAACAACTTACAGTAGTAAAACTTGTCGTATCTTTGAGACAAAAGACGAGAAAGTACGAGGTTAGATGGCGGAAGAATTCGACCCACTATTGATGTTGCCGAGCACTGCTAACAGTTCCAAGAACAGGGAGATAACAGTGAGGGTGAGTCAATCCTCTCTCTCTCACTGTTTCTGTCTGTCTATCCCCGTCCAAATCCTGCCTTCTAGAATTCTCCGGACTACTTCAGTTTCTGGGACGCTCAAGATCACTGCTACGAGCAGGAAGACGAGTGTGACATCCTTGTCAACTCTGAACACGGTTACTACCAACGCGTAGACCAGTTCGATTTTCCAGACCATATCGAGCACAATTATGCTTTCCCAATTCCTGTCAAGGTAACGCACTTTGTTTCTCACTGTCATCTGTTTTTCCGGCAACTTCCAACTTATTCAATGAAGGAGAAGCTGGTACGAGTGGCGTGAACCTGGAGCTCTGTCGCTGTGAATGGGAGGCTTGTGATTTTGTGTGTGATACGGTAGAGGAGCTTCATGGTCACATTGGTCTGCATCAAGTGTCAAAATTCTACCGTACTTTTTGCAGCAAACATCCATCTTACCAATTCTTCTCGGACCTGTCATTGGAAGGACTGTATACGGACGAAGCCGTTTGGGTTACGGTAGGTTTAGAGAGAGACAGTAAGTGGTGGAGGAACACAGAAACATAGGTTCAGAAAGACAGAGAGATAATTCACTTTCAGATACCTATTGGTCCGTCATGTCAATTCGCACATCCGCTACGAGGCCTTCAAATGCGACGAATGTCCCAAAGGGTTTGTCACTTCGGAGCGACTACGGTTACACAAGAAGGCGCGTCACAATTCAGAGGTATGTCCCACTGTCTCTCAGTCATTTAGTCTTTTGTTCCTCTGCCCCTATGTGTCTGTTCTCTTCCCTGTATCTTGCACAAAAGTCTTACCAACTTTAGACATTTAGTTAGGATTCTATCTCGTCTTTCCGTCCATGCGTCTTGTTTCCTATTTCGACTGTTCCTTCTCCTTCTCCCGTGTTTTGTGTCCGCCGCTGTCGAACGTCTTCGTCTTGATCCAATCGCTGACGATGTAGCTGCGGGCGCTGTCAGCCGACGAGGACCATGGGCACGGAGAGAATACAACTCGATATCGAGCCTTTCTCGCTGAATGAACGCGACGAGGACGAGTAGTAGCGCGGACGGGTGAACTCTTTGCTGAGAAGATTTCTCAGACTGTTCAGGTGATCGGTCACGGCGACAGCACTGGTGGCTGCTGTGTTAATGGTGTTGCATTATTGCGTCGGATCCATGGAGTTCTGAGTATCTGAGCTCTGAAGAGAGTATAAGTAAAGAGAGACAGAGACAGAAACAGAGAGTGGACCTACCTCCTCCTATTCCTTCTTCGGAGCCTTGACTTCCTTCTTGTGAACATTTCTCAGACTGTCCAGGGGATCGGTCACCTTGACCTTTGTCTTCTCCTTCTTCTCGAACTCTACCTTAACCAGCCGACTCTGAACGTGTCCGACTTCCTCCATCTTGGCTGGGAGCCTCGTGCCGCGCCACTTCAATGTGTAGCTGAATTCGAGCTCCCCGTCCGGCATCCTGATAGTCGATTTGGATGCTGCGCGGTTGGCAACAGTCGGCTTGTAAAGCTACCGGGATGAAGCCCTTAATGTCCGACGAGGGGAAACACTTCTTGACAACCATCTGCGAGGCGACTTGGACACTTGAGTGTTCCTAAACGAGTTTTCTAAAACTTTTTATTTCCATAGTTTGAATAGATACTAATTGTTTCAGGTAAATTACATGTGCGACAAGTGCAATCAAATGTTCAAGACAACATCGGATAGAGCTCATCATATTAGTCGCGCCCACAGCAGTAAGTCCCATTTTCTTACAGTCTATTTCGGTTTGGGGGGCGCCCTCGTGATTCCGTGGTGTAGCGGTTATATAGCACTGAGAACTCTGGATCCTGCGACGGGATCTCCTCGGGACCTGGCCTTTATGCTTTTTTTTCTTTTCGATAGAATCTTTTTCAGAGTTCCGCCTCGTCTGTCCCTATTGCCGAAAGATTTATGCTGGTCGATCTTCCCTTCGGATACATTTGAAAAAATGCTCCACGTCAAAAATTGTTGCACCTTGAGTAAAACATCCCCTTCTGCTTAAGCTCAACTGTTTGCAGACAGAGAGACAGAGACAAAGAGACTCATTTCGTCACACCAATTCTCATACTTTACTCTCAGTTTTATGTTCTCTGATCCTCTCGTATACGCCTTCCTTCTAGCAGATCCCGTAGACATCCATGTTCTCCATAAGGCTCTTACTCTTCGGAGTTCTCTCTTTCAAGGGAGCTGCGGCTCAGAAGTCTGTTCCTGTCGCCTCAGCTCTTGCTCCGCAATATACTCAAAGCCAGCCGGTGAGGGTGATCCCTCAAGTTCTATTCAAAGCGGTAAGTTACTATCAACTCTCTGTCTCTCTTTATTCCCTTCCAAAATTGCGAGTTTCAGTCTTGTATCCGCATTTGCCCCTCTAGTCGAATTACCGTGACACCCTGACAGGAGCAGCGTTCTCCTAACAAGGCTATCCAAAGTGACCCGATTTGACTTGACTTGCTAAAAATTACTATGCGCACAAAGTAGCTTTCTAGTTGGCAATATTGACTTTAGACGAACGCACAAACACTTACAGACTTCTGGGCATTTGAACTAGATTCACCGGGAGAGTTTACTGCCATTCCCATCCAGACTTCGCGGCATCTTGAGGTAAAGTCATTCTTATATCTTGCTCTTGAGCGTCCAACGGCTCTATGTTGATTCTAGGGTCTCCTATCATAGACTATCTTAGCCCATCGGCCGTTTTCCATCTTAGCGATCTTTCTGGCCCTTTTCCAATTACTTTTGTCGATAGCTGTTCGTTACTTTCGTCATTGCTTGTTGTTAGATCAGCACGACTCTTGTTGTGGCTGAAGCTGCATACAGAGACCGCCTGAATCCCACAAATTATACCAGTTATTCGGATACTAAACTCCATGTTACGATCCCATTAAACCCCACAGAGTAGAGAGTACTAGACTAGAAGATCTCGCCGTCTATCCCAAACACAAACAAATGGGACAAAGAGTTTTGAACAACTTTATAGAAACTTCCAAATTCAGACAGTACACAGTTACAATTGTACAGAAAGCGTCTCTAGTCGAAAAAGAGAACCAGCAGAGTAAGCCAGAACATACAACCCAAGGTGAGTGAGTACTACGCGGGAAAGTGCAGGGGAAGAAGGAAGAGAACCATGGTGATGCTTGTAGAGAGACAGTACATCTCTATGCCATAACCTGTTGCTGGACGGGAGCAGCTGGCTTGACTTCTCCGGTGATCGGATTGCGGGCTGAAATTCAGAGAGTATGAGTCGGTTTCTCTGTCTCTGTCTTTGCGTCATACCCCAAACAGAGTCTTCTTAACCCATTTCCATTCCCTCTCATAATGGGGCCTCTCTGTCTCTCTGGTTCTAATGGGATTATCTCCACATTTCCGGAGCTTCTCTTAGTACCCATGGGATGAGTCACGGAATGGGTCAAACCGAATTGGCTTGTCTCGAAATTAGATGGTTCGCCTGACTCATCCCCTCCCAATCGAGCCAGCACAGAGAGAGGGCCAATCTCTTTAATTGTTTCGAACGTTGACCACGTTCGTATAGAGGAGAGAGGGCTTTGATTAGTAGAAAAAGAGACAAAGAGACAGAGAAACAGAGCGGAGCAGAGCGTATCTCTTCTGACTTACCCAGAGCCGGGATCGTCCTCTTGGGAGTACGCTGAGGTGTTGGGATCTCTTCAGAGAAGATGGTCGAGTGGTAGGTGGGGTTCACCTAAAAAGACTCGCCCTGTACTCATACTCATAGGCTAATACCTTCTTTGGCGACGGCTTCGGGGCCTCGTCCACTTGACCAAACAGCCTATGTTGTGTGTTGTGGCGCTGAAAAATAGGACGATGAATAGCGTCATTTTACTCTCTCACAGCTGGAGCGTTAAAGCCAGGAGGCTAATAAAAGTAGTGGGTGCATGATTAGAGTTGTCGGGTTTTTTTTGGTGTGTACAGAGACACAAAGAGACAGGGACAGCAAGAGCTTCTCTCTTACTCCATTCTAATTCAATAGCTCGTGTGTCCCATAGTCTTCAGTTTCAAGATCTAACTCATCTCCCCTGGGATGCCATGTCCGGAAAGACACTCGACGACGCTCAAATCCATCAAACTGGACAACAGGCATGCAAATTTCGACGCGATTGAGCTCATTGTTGACCAGAAAATGAGTCGAGGGAATTTTTTTTTGAATGGAGGACGCTTGAAGTGTCTCTCTTTCTCTCTTCTGTCTCTCTGTTCCTGTCTCTATATTTCTCTATCTCTCTGCCTCTGTCTCTCTCAGATTATGCTAATGTCTAACCATTCTCAGAATCGATGAGGAGCTCTGTCTCTCCTCCCCTTCCTCTCATGTAAAGAATGTGTCCCGAATGACTTCCGACCCACAATGAATGGGAGCCGTTCAGACGCGGGCCCTCTCTGTTTCTTGACCACGAGAAAGGGAGAGAACGAGAATAAAAAGACAAGACAAAACATGGCCAAGTGATGGGCTTTTTGATTGATTTCTAGAGTTCGTCTTCGGGGAGATGACGTTCGAGAGAGACGAACGAGAAACGGGGATGAGGGAACAGGATCGATAGGAGATCATGGATGGTTCTGAAACTTCCCAGCCTGATTTGTATCTGCTTTTTTTGGACTTCCGGATCACTCTCTCCCTTTCAAAACCTATCACATTTCTCTTCCCCCCCCCCATATTCTCGGCATGACATTCTTGTTGCGTGTCTGGAGCCCCATCCTCAATTTCCTGGCCGCCGGCCACCGACCCTGGTTTTTATGTGCTCGGTAGAGCCTTTAATTTCGACGACTGGATGGATGCCATTAACACAAGAAGAGAGGACGGAAAGAATGACTGACTGGATGTCTTATTGCCCTTGGGATTAAGAAGAGGATGAATTTCTGGGAACGGGATGAGGGTCACGTTACAGGAGGGAAGCTTTTCAAGCTCTTTGAGATGTCTCTCTGTCTCTGTGGGATAGAGAGATAGACAGGAGGTGAGGCGACTCTCAGACCGCGAGTCAGTCAACTAGGGTTAGGCAGTCAACAAGTCCTTCAGACTGGGTTTTGTACTGTCACAGTGAGTCAACCATGGTATGTAGTATGGTTATTGGTAGTCAACTGACCTTCCAGACCATGGGCCAGGTAGTATGGATAGTCGAGTATACTCTTACATTATACTATGAGTCAAGATCTTTCAGGTAGTCAACTAGACTTCCAGTCGTTTTGGAATTTTCCAGTTCAAAGAGCCAGCTTTTCTGCTCGGCTGGGGGTTCAGGAAAGAGTAGGCGATAGCTTAAAGTTTCAAAATCATCAAACTATGTTCTTTGCTTCAAATTTGAGAGTCCATTGAAATCCCCCGAGGGCTTCTTACCCTTTTTTTATCCGCTCCCTCTCTCTGTCCCTGAGAGAAGAGGACGAGAGAGTTTATTGCGACGGGAGCCGAAAAAAGTTAATGGAAGCGCGCTTTGGCAAATTACGAGCAGATTTGGAGAGGGTTTCGGCTAGAAATTAGCCTAAAAATAGAGAGAAAGGTCATCAGAAAATGATTAAAAAGCGCCTCGTGGATACTATCGATACCCAAATCAGCGCTCCCGAGCTGTCCCGTGGTGTAGCGGTTAGCACTCAGGACTCTGAATCCTGCGACGGGAGTTCAAATCTCCCCGGGACCTTCGCTTTTTGCTTTTTACCTTCGCCTGTTCTTTATGTTTTTGCTTATTTTAGGTCCCTTTAGCCACATCGGGAACATGATTTTTGCCATCTATAGCCATTTTTACTCACCTTAGGAGTGCAGGGAGCCTCAACTGGCGAAGTTCCATTGGTTTGGGGAGCGGGAGAGGCCTCAGCAGAGTCAGACATGTCGAAATGTGGAATGAGAGGAGGGGATCTGTTCTGAACCTTTGGGTTTCACAGAGGGGGCGGAGCGGCCTTTCTGTTGAAGGGCGGGGTCAGGGTGCCGGGCCACGACGGAAGTCTCTATGAGAGAGGTTTTTCGACAAGAACAAAAGAGGGCTCGGGAGGTGTTTATCGAGATCGAACCCGGCGTTCCTGAATTGTAGGCTCACCATGGTATTTTTGCAGAGGCAGGTGCGGTAGGGGCTGATTTGTAATGAAAATAGCCATGACAAACGGATAAGAATCTAAAAATTGTTTATCGGAAAGGTATAGAGACAGAGATATGACAGGGACAGAGATATGGTCGGCCTGCCACAGTTTATACGTCCTGTCACTGGTACGCATACGCATCTTTTTGTTCCCTTGTCTCTATCAGCCGGTCCACTGTCGCTCTGTCCACGTTTATCTGTATTCATGGTAACCACCATGGTTATTATCGAGTCTCTGTCCCCCTTTTTCTTTCAGATCGTCTCTCCATACTTGGAGCCGCTTCATCTGGGACCGGATTTCTTGCAACATTCCATAAGATTTTTTTTTTAACTCTTGACAGCAGGGGTGGTCTACTCCCCTCTCTTCAGGTTAGTTTAGCTATAGTCTTGGAGACACACAACAGTCACTGAACTCGAAAGACGTTTGAACAGTTTACCCATATTCTTTCGCCTGTTGTCCTATAGATTTTACCAATCTCTAGCGCGATTCGCAGCTAAAAACTCTTGCCCGGCGCCAGTGATCCTGTCCTCGACACAAACAATCTGGGCTTGAGCTAACGAGGTTACATAATTATTGGTCATTGGACGCGGAATAGCTGGAAATAATTGGTATTTCAAGAGCTTTATTGGGTCCAGAACTGTACAAATAAGCATAAATAGATTTAGGGAAGTCGGTGGAATTATCCGAGATAGGGCTTAAGCTCGCATTCGAAGGTTGTCGGGTTGGGAGTGTAGGGATGACAGCAACAGCGACAAACCGATCCGGAGGGCCTGAAAAATGAGTCGATAATAAAGTCTACGAAAAGGGGAAAAAATGTGAATGAAAAAAACAGTAGGTCCCGGCGAGATTCGAACTCGCGTCGCAGGATTCAAAGTCCTGAGTGCTAAC
This sequence comes from Oscheius sp. JU75, assembly GCA_037178855.1. Classification (NCBI taxonomy): domain Eukaryota; kingdom Metazoa; phylum Nematoda; class Chromadorea; order Rhabditida; family Rhabditidae; genus Oscheius; species Oscheius sp. JU75. The sequence goes on from JASJZC010000003.1 coordinate 1,376,862, forward strand.
CACTACACCACGGGACCACAAGCGCAGCGGTTTATGCAAGCTGATAGGAACGCTCTTGGTGTTACGACCGGTTTTTCGGTCGCCGAATGAAGATTAGCTTCCAAAAATGCTCAAAACTCATCAATTTTTCAGGGGATCGTGTCCATCGGATTAATTTCCTTCTCCAGACGTTTTCCCCCACCAATTCGGCAGGGTATTAGATCGCCAGAAAAGCTAATTTGTTTCTTCAAAGCTTCCGGGTTTTGGCATTCAAAAGGAGATAACAGTGGATTCGAGACAGTCACTCACTGTCACTATTATTGTCTTTCTGACCCTCAGACTACGAAGAACCCGATTTCGCATCCAAAATTGCAATATTCTTTCGTGTGTTGACAATTGGTAGCAGGAGAGCGCCGAGCAAATGAATGGAAAATGACTTGTTGGCTAGGGGAAGCCGTTTCAAAATGCTGCGCAACTATGGGAACTTTTGGAACACTTAGAGGGACATACCTATGCTCGGGCACGCATGTCAAGTAGTCCAATCCATCGACAATTTGTTGCATGCTTTCGGTGACATTGGGAAGCTGGATGTTCTTGTTGGGCCATAGCTTGCAGTCGGGAGCAAACTTAGAGACGCAGGCTTTGCTCTGATCCACACCCATACATTTTCTCTCTGCTACGAAGAGAGGATTTATGATAGATACGTCTCCCTTTCTGTGGCACTGCCGGCCACAACTCTGCTGGTAGGAACATTCACCGCACTGTTCTTCACTAAGGGTGGTGTCACGGAGGTAGTTGTAGAAGTTGTTGAAGGCCTGAAAATGGACAGGTAAGTAGAGAAACAAATACAGAGACAGAGAAAGTACAACCTTTTCCCGGATTCTCTTTTCTTTCATCAGCCGGCTCAGTTTTTCAATCTAGACGACGTTTTTCGGTCAGATCCCTGCCGATAACCGCGGTTCAGCCGCAGATAGCATCTGTTCGAACAAACCCTCGAGCCTTGTGTGAAAACGCGGGAACAGAAAAAATGGGGGATAGACACTTACCACACCCCATCTGTCCTTCAACAGACGGAAGAATACATGCTGTCTGCAGCCTTTCCTTCCTGGTAGGAGCTGCTCGAAGTAGGACCTCTGCCACCGCTTCTCTTTGCCTTTGAGCCAGACACAAGGTCCCCATTCTGACCAGGTTTCACAATTGGCAGCTTGGATCGGGTTGCCGAACATGGCACTGATCTGGGCATCTGTCTATTGGTCAATTGGAAATGGAAATAAGACTTACGAGTGACTGCCAGGAAAGAAATTGAGAAGAGAGGGATGAGCAGCTTCATCGCCTGAAAAATCTCATCATGGAAAGTCCCTCAAAATAGTAAAGGCGAGAGGTCAATCTCTCTCTCTCTCTTGCTCTGTTCTCTGTCTCTCCACCTGTTTGTCTCTCTGTCTCTCTGCCTATTTTGAACTCATCCGATCTTTCTATTTCGTTGAAAGAATACTCTAGCCTTATCTTCTCGCCTCTCATTCGCGGTAACCAAAAATGAAGAGAACACGAAATGGGCCATTCTATCAGCAAAAAGTGCCAATAAAGATGAGCTAAGACCTGATAGCAATAAGGAAGAAAGAGCCGGAATTTTCTGTAGGATACAGAGAGACACTGAGATAGAGAAACAGAGAGACAGGTATCCAAATGATACAGTAAAGAGGATCAACCACCGCCTTTCCTTTCGGACAAGGCAGAATGGTCAATGGCCCGAGGGGGAAAGCCCTCTCCAATCCTCCTCCCGCTGACCACTCGACCGTCCAACCACACAGTACAATGTCGCAATTTGAATTTCCAATTGAAGAGAGGGAAGAATGGAAATGAACGAAACAGAGACAAGCACAAGCAGGATCTATCATCCCTCCCCCTACATCGGGCTGATCGGGAAAAATGACGGATCGTCTAGGTGTCTTTTTCCCCGATTTGCGCAGCTGAGAAGTCGAAATTGTCCCCTAAATGGTCAAGAACTGGTCTAGGACAGATGTCATACAGAAGAGATGATATTTGGCAAGTCCACAATACCTGATCAACTCATTCGTTTTCAGGTCTGTAATGGGGAGAACAATTCAAGCTGTCAGACAAGAGACAGCCGTTGATACCTGTCGATTTCGTGAATGACACCGGATTACTTGTGTGCTACATGGAACGTGCTTTCTTCTAGGCACTAGTTGCAATCACAAATGTCTAACTTTTTGTAACTTTTTTTCGTGTAACACAAGAGGAGACACTAGCAATTAAGAGGACCTAGATAGTTCGAAACTGCAAACAACTACCAATAGTTTGATGGACAAGTGTGGCTGATACCCCGCTGGGGCTCGTGACAGGTAGATGATGTTCCAGTCGAGCTATCATAGCAGGAGCAACGTTCTCCCAGAGACGCATCTTCCTAACTGACTTGACTTGCAAAAAGTAGTTGCTGTCACAAAGATCTGAGACAAATTGGCAATTAGGGCTTCAGACACACACACACACACACACACAGACTTTTGGGCTTAGGCCGGGACCAAAGTTGCTGAAAGCAACAAGATGACATCGGTGAAGGTTATTAGTGACAGGTGGGAAGATCTTATTTCCCTCAGGGTGGGAAGTTAAGTACAGAAATATAGTAAATTCGTGACAAGTAGCAGCTTGGAAAAGAGAGGAACAGCTTCAAGTTGACAGGATGAGTTATGGACGGAGAGACCGCGAGAAGTAGACTTCTGAAAATCTTTTTTTACAGTAACACAGCTGGGATTACAGTAAACTTCCGACGCTAACCTTACGGAAAAATAGTCTTTGGACACTGTAGCCTCATAAATTTTTCCAGGATCTGAGTGGGTTGATACTTTGAGATAACCAACTCGGTTTCATTGCCTCTCACAGACGCGGGAGTACAAGAAACGCGTAATCTGGAGTCTTTTATGAACTGACTGTGTGAGCTGTGACGTATGAGGATTCACTTTACTGGCTTGTTTTCACGGAGGATAGTCCGGAGTCATCTGAAAGGAACAGAGAGAGAGACAGAGAGGAAGAGAGACAAAGGGACAGAGAGAGACAGAGACTCAGAGATCTTTCCAGAATCACCCGTTCAATGAGGCAATGGCATCTTTCTACTCTCACACCCATTTCGTCTCCCTGTGATAACTTTTTATACCCTCTCTTATCTCATCCATTCTCTCTCCCAGTTCAGAGTTCTAGCATTCTTTTGATGGAGGCTATATAAGGAGACCCCTACCGTTATCAGTTCTGTTCTTCTCAGGATGATGTTCTTTTTCCTCGTCCTGACTACTGTCGCTCTGTCTCAGGCTAGCTGTCCGCATGGATCCAGCCTCAACTCGATGACAGGCAATTGCTACTTGGTGTCGAAGTGAGTAGAGAGTGAGAATGACAGTGACAGCCTGTCCTTTCCAGACTGAAGGCCAGCTGGACCCCAGCCAACGCTATCTGCAACAATCTCGGAGGTAACCTGGCTATTGTCAACACTGCTGCTGAAAATGATTTTATTTCCCAGTGTAAGCTGACTCATCCTGTTGGAAAATATTGGTATTTAGTGGTCAGCAAAGCTCTGGTAGGGGACGTCTTCCTTGGAATCAAGAGAGTCGACGGAAAATTGGTCAACGTTGACAACAATCCGACCCAGTACATCAACTTCATGAGTGTGTTACCCTAAACCAACTTTCATAGTACAAATCTTCCAGAGAATCCCGGAAACATTGGAGGAGCCACTGTCGTCTCGATGATCGGTGACATCAAGAACATTCTGAATCTAGGAAAATGGCAGTACAATCAGGATGCCACCGACGTGGTTCAGGCTTTTGTTTGCGAGGTTAGTTGTCCTGAAAAAAAACCCCAGAGGCTAAAAGTAATAGGGGAAGGCTTGAAAATAAAGTAGAAGTAAAAGAGCTAAAAACAAAAAGAGTTGCCCACGGCTGGAATCGAACCAGCGTCGCCACGGCCACAACGTGGAGTACTAACCACTATACTACGTGGGCCGAAAGCGAGGCCAACTGGAGGAAATGAGTTGGCGCGCGGCGGTTATAACGTTGACCGTCTGTTTTCCACTGATCTTTTCAATATTTTGTGCCTGAAACTGACTCGGAAATAAAGAAATGTGTGTTTTTCAGATCCCCGCTTGCACTGACAACGTCCCCGCTCCCTCTACTCTGAAAACTCCCTGGATTCTCCAGCCCAGGCTCACCGCTGGCGGTCTCTACTACAGTTGGTTCTCTAAAAGGCAGGCTCCCTCTCTGTCAGTGAGCATATTTTTCCAGCTGGTTCTACGGAAACCCTGCCTCCGGATCTGGAGTTCCACAAGCCAAGGCAGCATGCGAATCTGTTGGAGGTCACCTTCCTCTGATTGACAATTACATCGAGAACCTCGAAGTTGTCAACGTCGCTAAGAAAGGCAAGACTTATTTCGGGGTCTGAAAGTGATTTTCGAGCTTTGACATGTTTCGAAAGGCTGTAGAGTGTGATCTGGGCTACAACTTTGCAAAACATTACAAAACCCGAAATTGTCGTCTTGTACCCAAAAATGGCAGTTTTCTATTGAGACCCTAAAGCACTGAAAATCGATGTGGCACCCGTATTATCTCGGCGCCCTGACTACAGATGGTTATATAAGCAACCTCGTTTTCTAACAGAATCGATACAAACTAAACTTCACCTTCTGCCTTAGAAAGCTGTGACTCGGCGCGCACCCATCCAAACTCGGTGCCTCGTCCCTGGAACATGTCCTGTTGACTGTAAAACTAGCTTTTTTTAGTCTTTGGCCTCGAACAAGCCGTTCCAATCGGCTACGGCTCTGATCTGAAGGGAGTCTGGAGCTGGGATGACCACGACGCTGGCAGAGACTTCACCTTCTGGGTACCCAAGGCCCTAACGCAGCTGGCTAATGTTACAAGTGGGACCGTCTGTTAATCTCTCTGAACAGTCTTTCAGTTCCTCTGACCGAACTGAACCAGAGAGCTGTTCTTCTGATCGACTCCATTCAACTACCTGCAGCCCTCGATCTCCCGATTGGAGCCGTTCCGCTGACTTCCTTCTGGTTCAGCACTGTCCAGCAGGATGTGACCAATCTCATTGCCAAGGGCTTTGTCTGTCAGATCTCGAAATCCCCTGCTACTACCTGTAAATAGGGAATCTAATAAATTATTTAGTCTCTCTGTCTTTGAGTGTCAAGCATACACTGCGATGGCGGTTACGATTTCCTGGTCAAATGACGAAAGAGAAATTTTAGAACGTTAGCTTAGACTGTTTCCGTACAATTTACGATCTGCGCATTGTTGGCTTAGCAAAGCTATATAAACCTTCCCCTTCACCCTATCTGTCTTCTTCGACATGCCAACAATGTCCTCCAACGCTGTCCTAGTATTATTGATATTGAAAATGACCAAGAAGGATTTTGGGAAATCTTTTGTACTGTTTTGAGAAGGATGAGCAGACTGACAAGCCACTGCTCTCATCTTCGACGAAGAAAAGATGCAACGCTTTCTGCAAAGTGTTCATTGCACTTCTGGCTTATGCTTTTCGTCTTCGTAACAGGCATGCTTCTTGGATTCACTATTGCAGCAAACAGCCTGTTATCTGCACTGCATGAAGCACTGGACAAGCTGGAGACTGATATGAATAACAACCTTTGACATGCTTCCCAGTATGTTACTGCTTGTGTTTCTACTTTTTTGCAGTCGTCTTGCAACCTCATTTTGTTTCTAAACGTAATAAACCTGCAATCTCTGGTTCTGTCTCTTTCCAAATCCTGTGAAATGGACGACACTTCCTAATTTCTCTTCATTTGTCACAACTCTACACAAACACAAGCCAAGAGTACAATGATCAAAACAACAGCAGCCACCACGAGGAAGAGGAGCATTATAGGTACAAAAAATGAACAAAACACGAGACTGAGCAGCAGTATAGTAAACAAGGTCATCTTGAGACCAAAAAGAAGGTTCTGTTTGCATTCAGCACACTTGTTGACTTCTTCATTTCTCACTGAACAGGGGGCCTGGTGGACGAGAATGGAAGTCAGGTCATTCGGTTCAGTACACTTTGGAGGGGCGCAGTGGAGCGCCTCCTGAAGGGAATCAATGAACTGTCTCTCTGTTTTTCTGTTTCTCTGTCTCTCTGTCTCTGCCTCTCTGTTTCTCTGTCTCTATTTGACTCTATATCTCTATCAGCTTACCGAATAGCTCGGAAGAGCTGGATCTTCTAGAGAGTCACAGAGATGCACAGCCTCCTGAAAATGAGGTACTTACTCAGGAACAGGGCAAAAGTTTCTGTCTCTCTGTCTGTAGTCACTACCTTGTCCACCTCAAAAATTATGGGAATATAGAATCGAACGGTTTTGGTCATATGAGAGACTACGATGGTTTTGGGAGAGAAGCGCAAGCACTTGGGAGATCATGGACGAGAGTGACTCATTGATATTAGGATGAGTCGGAGCACACAAAAGGAATCAGTTTCCTGTCTCTCTATCCTCACCTCATAGCTCGGAGGAGGCAGAAAATAGACAGACTGTGCTGGAGGCTGCATCGCGAATGATTGCGAAGCTTCCTTGATTTATCATGTTATGACCAATGCATCCAAACAAGACCGCGAGGAGGAGAAAAATTTCACAAGCTGCCAAAGTCAGACCATGCGACTGAAGTCAACAGGACCGAGGCTGCAAGACAATTTGTCTCGGACAGAGAGAGAGAGAGAGATTTATCCAATGAACTTTTATTTCAAACAACAGCTCTCTGCAAATCGAGGAAATAGATAATAGAGAATACAAAATACATATGGAATTGGGTGATAGAAAAGTGAGGACATGAAAGTGAATTTTCCAAATATATCCACAACTTCTTGCATTATCATAGTTGGCAAAGGGTCACATAGGAGTCTGAGTAGGAAGATTGCAGCAATCACCAGAAGTCCGTAGAAGAGTTGACGGTAGTCCAGTGGCATAACATTTTGGTTATTCTAAGTTTAAACATTACGAAGAAGATATGGGTAGCCTACCTCATTTAAATCAGTATCAATGTCAATAACGGTATTAGGAATATTCTGGGCATAATATTTTTCATTCTAAACTCAATAGTACACAGGAATTAGAAGGGACCTACCTCAAGCGTTTCCATATTAATAGTAGTGTAAGCACGGCTGGCAGGCATGACGGTAGGGGTAGACTTTAATGAAAAAGGGTGTCTTTTATATGGCACTGTTCGTCTTGCGAAAAAGTTCGTAGGCGGCTCATATTTCTCACCTATTGCTTCACCATTGTTTCGAGAGATCGTAACTTTGAATTTTGCAATCGAGGTCAGACTACATTGAGGATCCCTATATCCAGCTTATGACCTCGGGATAACTGTTCACAGAGTATTTTGTCCTTGTTAAAGGTAACATCGAAGTTTCAGTAGTTTCTGAAATCGGCGCGCAATCTTATCCGCATAGCTCAATCGGTTATTGCTTCGACTACGAGTCGTGCTCGATTCCCGCGCAGATTACGTCTTTTTCCTTCCTCGAGACAATCGGAAACACCTTCCTAAGTGTTTTTCTATCACTAGTAGGGTCCGCTCTGGATGAACTTCTTGGTCGTTTAAAACTGAAATCTTGCTTATACCAATTTCAGTATTTTGAAAGCTTATTCTCTAGATCAAACAACTGAAACATATGCTGGGAAATGGGAAGTTCAGGCCCTTAAAATAGAAGTTACGATTTTGGCAAACAGCGCTTACGCGATATTGCCCTAACGGTCTAACGGAACTCAACCTTTTCCTTTTCCTGTCCCCACGAAGTACCGATGGCCGTCATAAGAGCTCATAAGTCTACAGATATTAAAAAGAATGAGTAGACATTGTTTGTCTCATCTTATTCATGTCTTTTTCAGGGTGACAATCCTTCTCTCATCGACTCCGACATAGATTTCAAGCTCCGAGCCTTGAAGAAATGCGCATTGTGTTTTGGCGTTGTATTTGATACTGTCAAGGAAAAGTCTCGCTACTTTCCTCCTAAGATTCGTAATAGGAATCTTCTGCACACTTTACATCGTACAAAAGGTTGTGGAAGACGTCTACTGACCGGTGCAGAAAATGTTATAAAATTGTTCGAAAAAAAATAAGGTTGGGTTCTGTCTCTCGACGCTGTCAAAGCATACAGCTTTTGACTGTCCTGGCGATGGAATAATACCGGTCTCTCAAAAGTTCTTGATGAACATCTTCAGCTATTTTGAGGACAGAGATTGAGATATTAAGGCAGAGAAAGTGAACAGAGAGACAGAACGACCGAGAAAATTGCGTATCCTTGAGACATGTAGAGACATTCTTATACATATTTTTTACATGGTCATATTTTCTTTACATGCTCAACAAAAATATGAGAGCCACTGGCCAAGATCCGAGAGAACGAGATACAGATCGTTTGGGACGGACTTCAGTCTTCTTTACGAGATAGTACTCATCATTTACGACCGCTGGCAGCTCCTTCTTTAGCGCAGAGGTCAGCTCGACGCTAACAGTTGAAGCTATCTTCTTCTGTACTGCCGCTATCAGCTTTTCTGTCAATGTCGCTGTTAGATTGCCATTCATGGTTAAGGCTATCTCCTTGTTGACAGTCGCTGTCAGATTGCCTTCCATGACCTCTAGTTCCTTCTTCACAGCCGCTGTCAGCTCGACTGTCACTGTCGGTACTAGCTCCTTCTTCAGGTTTTCCATCTCCTTCTTCACAATCGACCTCAAGTCAACTTGCATGGTAGAGGCCAGCTCGGCTTTGGTAGTTGAAGCCAAGATATACATCCCGACTATTGCTCCCAGTAAAAAGATGAGTACAATTGGCCATAAAAAAAGACAGCTCCAGCGTAGGTTCGGTCTGGAATTGTGTCTTTATCTCTCTGTCTCTCCCTGTAACATACATCATACCGTACCTGCTCCAAAGTAAGTTCCAATAGTTGTTCGGTGTCTCTTGATCAACACTCTCTGTTCTGACGTCATTAGAAAAGAGCAGCGGGTCGTCGGTGGGGTCAACCTGTTGCTAAGGTTACGAACAAAGTAGAAATAACCTCACCGGATCATGGACGACATCGGGCGGAGAACGATTGATGGCTTCTTGAATAGCCTTGCGCTGTAGTGCAGTTTGATCCACGGGAAGAGAAGGGATGGTAGTCATTTATATGTGGATTGAAGGATTGAAAGTGAGGGAGAGGCGGAGCATGAGGCTCACTGCTCATTTCTCCCATCAGGTGCAATCTTCACACGGTCTAATTGAATAAAATATGTAATGTTTTGCAGAGTGTGAGAGTCCGTGCTAGTTTTTACCAGTTTCAGGGAGACGAAAAAGTGAGTAAGACAGAGAGGCAGAGAAGAAGTGTATAACTAGTCTTAACGGTAACAATGACTCTTTTTAGCAACATAGAAATACTTATCGACCCACATAACTACTAGCACGATACTAATAAGAAATCCAGCAGCAAGACCACTCACGAAGCCGTAGATGCACTGTGCAGTGGAGCGGTTAACAGTGGTACAGCAGACCATCTCGGGAGCTGGCTGAGAGTATTGCTGTCCGCATTTGAGCACAACAAGAGCTTGACTACCAGCTTGGAAGTCCTTGGGTAATCTTGTTCTGTAACTGTCTTTCTTCCGCGCTGTTTCCAGTCAAGTCACTTGGTCGTATCCATTCGAAGCAACAGACCGTAGTCACGGTTACCTATTTCTGCAGCAGTCTCGTCGTAAATATCTTCTCTCACTGTCTTTCTATTTTGAAAATTTCAGCAAGCAACACTTGAACCTGCTGATAGAACAATTCCTACCTCCAGCAGTTCACATTAACCACCAGCTTGAGCCGGCAGAAATCTAGGTGAGCTTGACCTTGAGACCGGCCCTCGACATCCTACTTCCGGAAAGACTGAGCAGAAATTCAGAGAACTACCTGCTTGGGCTGGATTTGTTGCTTTGTAGGTAAACATTCAAATTTCTCCTCGACGAAATGTGTCGTCGTTATCTCTTTTGCATTTCTCCACATGGAGGATAAGCGTGACGGTCATTGCTAACCAGACTTTTCTCCAGAATGAACGATCGCTCCACCATTCAAAGCTGTTCTCCCAGCCCATCCGATCGACTGTCGTCTTTACCCACCTACGAAGAAGTTCAAAGAAGCGCGGCAGAGTCTGCCACGACTATTGACGAGACAGAATGTCCTAGCTATGAGGTAAATTTTCTGCCTCTCTGTCTCTTTTTGTCTTTCGAATCTTCTCCAATTAAAAACTTTCAGCAAGCAATTCTTCAACCTTTCATCGCTCTCAACGCTGATAGAACGGTTCGCGCTCCTGTTCCAGCAGTCTATGTTCCTAGTCCAGTTCCTCAGATTACAGCCCACAGAGCTCCAGAGAACTCAGAGAACGGACCCCTCAAATATTTTACAAATTACAAAGTATTCTGCTATATGCCCATCCTATTCGTTGGATGGCTGGCCTTTGTGATAGTGTATTTTGCTATTGTCGCCCCTAAATATTTCATTGTCCATGGGTTGATTGCATCTGCTTTATACTTTCTCTCTTTTGGGATCATCATAGCTGCATGCCGTCACTGTTTTTCTAAATAAAACGAGAAAATCTAAAAATGACTTTTTATACATCCTAACGCGTCTTGTACACAAATCAAATAGATTCTTGAACTGGAGTTCTTGTACTTTCTATATGTATGTGTGAGTTGTTAGGCAGTCATTAAAAAATTATGATGCTTTACGGTTAAAGAAGCTCTGTCGAACATTTCAAGGAAGCAAAAAGAGGAAATGAAATCAACCTGAGGGCGGGAGATCAAATTTCATTTCAATTTCTCATCCAATCCATCTTGTGAAACAATTTTTCCTAATTTCACGCTCTTTCTTTCATAAGAGTTTGACGCGGTTGGAAGGGTTTTGGAGGCCGATTTTGTTACGCGAACAAAAATACAAATGATTGTACGCATTATTTTGAGCGTCTAGGTTATCATCACCTTTTTATCTCTTGCTCTCCCTAAAAAATGCCGATCGACCGTCATGAATATTTTCACCCTTCGTTTGGGTACGTTCTCAAAGCGGACATCGAGGTAAGAATGGTTTTTGGTACAGGCTACCGTTAGTGATATGTCAGCTTCCAGAGGTCGAGGACCCACATTGACAGACACCCGGAAAATGTTGGGTATACTGAAGGGGGATGTGACAGTACAATAAAGACTGAGGGATATTAAATTGACAGAGGGAAGATCGGCTGGCCGCAGAAGCCAAATAATTATTGCGGTCGAAACAAATTATGTACCTAATTAGAGTATTTGTAAGTGGATTCCGATTGCTTTGAAACTGGTTTGGAATTCACTACAGTTACTTATTGCTTGGCACTTATTAGAGTCTGGACCCCAAGGCGAATAGATAGAGAGATGGTGATGGCCAGATGGAGAAAGAGATACCCATTATTTTCCAGGCTATTCATCGTTCAACAGTCTCGCTGCTACTCTGTGGCATAGACACTTGTTCGTCCACTAGATCTCAAGATCTATGGATCTTCAGATGTTTCCTATATCTTCCTTCTGTTGTTAGCCTTGCCGTTGTCCTTCTATTTCTGTGGATCGATCGTAGTTTTGAGACGACATTTTCTTATAAACTCCATTATGCATATCTTTACCGATAAAGTTATATAATGTCAAAACCGATAGACAGAGACAGACTCTTTCGACCTGTACTGACACTAAAAGCTGTCCAGTACAATGGTTTATTCAAAAAGATTAGTGCTTCTTCTTGTCCTTCTTTCTCTTCCCACTCCCAGAACTCTCGATTTCGGCCGCCAGCTCATCAACAGTTTTACCATTGTTCTGTTCATGTTGAGTGTACCAGCCCTAAAAACGGCATGAACTAGAAAGAAAGCGTAAGGCAACAGATAAGGAAAGAGTAAATAGTCACCTGCGCCTGTTTTTCCTTCTTGGCAGTTTTCTTCTTTTTCAGAGTGGAGTAAATGGTGGCAGTAGGCATATTGAGGGAATGTCAGTGACAATTCAAGCATTCAGCAGCGCAGTTTTATAGTGGTATTGGAGAAATTGCCTAGAGGAGAAATTAGAGAAGGGCACCCAATTTCTGACTGGTCACGTGGGGAAGGTAAGCTATAAACAGGTGTTAGTAGAAAAGAAGAAGAGACAGAGAGACGGACAGACAAGGCACCAATAGCACCGCTTCATTTGTAATATTTTCAAACAGAACTCTTCTTTGATCCCTTTTACACTAGACCTCTGACGAAAAGTTTCTTGAAGCAGAGTACAGTCAACTTTCCTCCGAAGAGCAGAACAATGAGAGGCAGTGTACAGACAATAATTCCGCTATTGATTACCGGCCCTATCTTCAGGAGTCGAAAAAGAGTAGTGAAAATTCCATAAGACGCCAAAATCTCTATATTACTAAAGCGCAATGGTCCGTGCGTCACTACGAGAAAAAGCTGGCAAGCCATGGCATGTCCTGAATTTAATTGCAAGTCGGTTTCGGGAAAAACCTGAGAACTTCTTCTATTGGAGCCGCCTGTTTTCACTACAAAGTCAAGACAAAAAGCAGCGAAGCCGTCGGAGACAGCAGGTCTGCGAAGTGAAGTTTCTCGCAAGCGGAACATTTTAACCGTAGAAGTAGGTAAGTTGAAGTTTTGGGGAGGATAATGTCTAAGGATGAAGTCATAGTCAAGACGAAAATCCAACTTACGACAAATAGACTGGTGAAGACATCCCAAGTCAGACGCCAAGTTGACCATTCCTTTTCTCTGTCTAGGCCGCTTTATCGGGTATTTGTTGAACACAGGCGAGGCATACAGTGATTAAAACATGGTTTACAACCGGAGAAAGGAACATAGAGGCAGGAAATAGTCGTGGCAACAAAAATGAGTACGTAAAATTGCGTCACAGCCTGCCAAAGCCTTCGTCTTTCCAACTTGTTAGTGTTTCCAAAGCCTTCCATTAATATTTTCCTGTTCTACTTCATGTTTTCCGTAGAAACACAACTGTTGAGTGACGCTCTTACCTGTGTTTTCTCATTTTTTTTGTTAGACCTACATTTCACTTCCAAAAGCAGCCCACCGGCCTGTAGCGCACCTAAATGTTAGTTTCCCCTTTATTCTTTGTTCTTGACAAGTAGTTTTGTCAGAAATAGCTCAGTATTTTGAAGACCTTCAAACCAGTGGAAAACAGCTATTTACAAAAAGTACGCAGAAGTACGTCACGGTTGCAGTGACCCGACGCACTATTGCATACAACACGGGCAACACACTTTTATAGTTTTTCCCGTTTTGTATGCATATTCCTAGTATTTCGTATTTCCATGTATTTCAGCCTAATTACTACGATATTGAATTGATTTTTTTTGCTTTCTACGCCCATTCTGTCAATTAAAAACATGTTTACTGGCTCCCTATTGCTACGAAAACGCGTGAAAAAAGTGTTTCAGCGAAGAGAGCTGCCAAAAGGTTTTTTTTTTTTTTTTTTTTTTAACAAAAACACGACTTTTGGGTTGATGCTGTAATATTAGGCTGGAAAAACTGCTCATGACAGTTTAAAAAGAGTGCTGACAAAATAAACTAGTCTCAATGCTTTAGCAGCCAATTTATTTATTCTTTCTCTCATCAATTTTTTCCTGCAAAAGCTAATTTTCAGACGCCGCCGAGAAGGAGGAGCGAGCAGGTTGGTTCAATTTGCCTTTTTTTGCGATGCGGGTCGAACTTGAATCGTTCGGGCAGAGAGCGAACACGTTGCCATTTATAGTCTATTTTCAATGTCCGCATACGAATTCTTTAAAAGTAGAATGCGAATGGTCTCGCGGCACGGTCTCTAAAAATCCGGCGCAAATTCAAATTTTTTTCGTTTTTTTTTTTAAATGCCAATACACGGTATTTAGCAAGAAAGCGGTCTGAAGCCGGTTGTTCTCAATGTTTTCTTAAGCCATAGTTACTAATGCAGTATTTTTCAGATAATAGCTTCGTTGATGTGTGTGAACTGATATTCTGCTGAAAATCTATTTTTAGCTAGAAACCTCCCACAAATCGGCCCGTTCTTGAATGCCGTCTTGTTCAAGAAGAAAAAGATAAAACGGGGCACCAGACTCTGTGCCAAAACTGTAACTGTCGTCTCTCGTGTCCACCGCTTCCTGACTAAGCTCTCCGCCGCTGTCGGTTCCTCGTTTGCTGATCTCCGCAATCCTGTTAGTCTAACATCTCGCGCCTGTGGAATCAGCGTGTAAGCAGTCAGGAACACCATAAGCATGCCAAGAATAATTCTGAGTTCTCTGACGATGAGGTTGCCGTGCTTCCAAAATGCAGCGATCACGCAATTGTCTGTCAAACTCCCAGTTTGAAGGGCAAACATTTGTTCAATAAGGTCCCGTCTGATATCTTGGGAGAAATTCGCGTTGAAATTCATGCCCAGTACAAGGCCGGTCAACGGATCACCTTAACTGCTTTTTCGAATAAGCTGAAAGAAGAACTTGGAGATGACTTTCAGTATAGTGTGCCCAGTCTGTGGGGAATGTTGGGTCCTTTGGGATTCTCGTTCCGTAAAGTTACGGTCAGGGTCTTCATTTATGAAACTCCTTACCTGGTCCGCCTCAGACATGCATATTTGAAACGCATAATTGAGTCGAGAGACATAGATTCATTTGGACGTGCTATATGGACGAGACCTGGCTCTTCCAGGGGATGCGATGCATCCAGGACTGGGTGGATCTCGAAGCCCTCGGTGAGGATAAAGTTTTTTTTTTTCAAAACCGACAGTTTTAGCCACTCCGAAAGAATACCTCGATCGAGGTTGGACCGACCCCTGCTCCATCACGCGGAAAGCGAGCGATCGTCATTTCAATGCTCATCGAATTGGGAATGTTTTCCGGCACGACAAAGGTTTTTAAAAAATAACTTGTTGATAGGCTGACTTTCTCTAGATATGGCAGAATGCCGGCAACATCGACAATGGTGATTATCATCGTACCATGAACGGTGAGCTCTTCCTAGAGTGGCTCAGCGGTGTCCTGCCGAAAGTGAAAGAGGCAGCTGGGGGCAGAAAGCTTGCGATAGTCCTGGATAATGCGGGCTTCCACTGTCAGGCTATCGACGAGATACATTTTCTTGATTTTCCTTGACAACTCATTCTCCAGATTCCAATCAAAACCGATAACCGTGAAAAAATTGCTGCATACCTGAGGAAGTATGGCCAAAATCTTTGGAATCACGTGAAGTACCGCATTGTATTTCGCGTCAAGAAAAAAAAGAAACAGAAGAAGAGTGTCGTCGACCTGGTTTCTATAACGGTAACACCGGGCTCAGGGCAAGTGTGAGACAATTTCTCATTTACACGCCTTATTGTCATGCTTATTTCGTTCACGTAGGCGTAGTTATTCTTTCATTACGTCTTCCCATTTCAAACGTCGGCAGACTGCAAGTTCTGATTTCTCCGTATTCGAAATTTGGGGCCATATAACCCCTCAATATCACTCCTTTCCGCGCCCTTATCAATAATGAGTGATCGCCATCCTTTTCGAAACCATTCTCCCACTTCGTCTGAGCGTTTGTCCGGTCCACCGCCTTACGACGAGATACAGAGAGCTGCGCCACAATGTGTCACGGACATTGATGGGACATCATGTCCTAGCTATGAGGTGAGTCCCGTCGCAAATATCTTCACTCACTGTCTCTGCCTTTCTATTTTGAAAATTTCAGCAAGCAACACTTGAACCCGCTGATAGAACAATTCCTGCTCCCGTTCACGTTAACCGCCCTGTTTCACAGGCTCGAGCTGGCAGAAATCTAGGAGAGCTTGACCTTGAGGCCGGCCGCCGACGTCCTACTTCCAGTTCGGAAAGACTGAGCTTGGGAATGCGTGGCTGCTTGTGTTGTATTTGTTTGTTTGTAGTACTATTGCAAGCTTTTGTGATGCTTGTTATATTTGCAGTTAAGCCTGTAATGGAGGATTTTCTTACCACGTATGGTTACGCCTCTGCATTCTTCTTTCTTTTTAGTTGTATATGTCTCTGCTCGTTCGAGGAAAATAAATAATATTCTCATTTTAGGCTGGTTTAATTGTTATTGTCATTGTAAGGGTAAAACAAAAAGAGGCTGTCAATCTGTACCTCTCCCTCCCTATGGCTCTCCCGATACTGTTAGAATAGTCTGCACACGCCATTTGTTATAAAAGACTTTCTCCTGACCTGTCCGTCCGTTGAAACGACAAAAGCAAATTTATTACCCTCTGACAAAAAAGAACTTTAAAAATGTTCTTGTAGCTTATTTCTAGAAAAGAAACGACATCTAT
Source organism: Oscheius sp. JU75 (assembly GCA_037178855.1). Classification (NCBI taxonomy): domain Eukaryota; kingdom Metazoa; phylum Nematoda; class Chromadorea; order Rhabditida; family Rhabditidae; genus Oscheius; species Oscheius sp. JU75. The sequence goes on from JASJZC010000003.1 coordinate 1,393,133, forward strand.
CGAGTAAAGGATGACGCCGATTCCGCCACCCAATTTCATATACCCTGGAGACCCGAAAATATCTGTCTTACCGTCTCTCTATACACACACCTACTCATCATCTTCATTCCTCCTCCTTCTAATCAAAGGCATCCAGCAAGGAAAAGAACATATGCCCATTGGTAAAAAGAACAATATTGTGAAAATAACCCACGCAGCTATAAAATTCCTGGGCTCAACAAAATGGAAGGCGAGACCCATGAAGACTAGCCACAATACTATCACAAGAAATAGGCAGCAACAGCCGTAGCAACATGCCTCGACACACTGGCCATCTTGTTCTGAGCTGTTGTTTGAATTGCATCGCCCATTTTCCAGGGATGGTCCTTCTCGATTCCAATCGGGAGGAATCTCGGGAAGAGGCACTCGAGGAGGATCATCAGCATGAAGGAGATCGTGTAAGGAAGAGGAGCGGAGCATTGCTTGCTAAAAAAAATACAGCAGCCTAAATAGTACGGGGAAGCTGACCTCGTAGTTGGGTAGCGGGGTTTCGACATTTGAGACGGATTGTGCCGTATCCCTTTCCGATTCCTCATAGCTTGGTGGAGATAGAGCATTCAAAGAATTGGACCTTCGGTACTGTTGAAAACGGCCTCGGGGTCTCGAGTTCGGGTCTCTCATTTTGCGGAAAGAATAACAGGAAAAACAGCAGTGGGGAAGTGTGCAGCCTGCAGTCTCTTCACCATTTGATAAGAACCTACAATCAATGGGAAAATGCGAGGAAAGACAGGGGATGAGTCAAAAGGGAAAGACAGAGAAACAGAGAGACAGAAACAGGGAAACAGAGAAACAGCGAGAGACAGAGAGACTGAGAGACTGAGAAATAGAAAAACAGAGAGACAGAGAGTACTTTCGTTCCCCAAACCGATGATTCACCCTCCAACACCTTATCTGCCTTTGAGAAAGTCACCCTATCGAGGTGCCCGCCCGCAGGTTTCTTTCCGGTTCCTCTCTTCCTAGAATTTTCTTCCGTAATGCGTCCGCCGAACCAACCGTCCCAATTTGAATTGACTACCACCAGGACTAGATCTCACAGTTTTGCTGGCCTTGCACCGCCTCCATATGAGGTACTGTTTGAGTCGTTCTCTCTCTTTATTAAAGCGAGTGTCTCGCTATTGCGCCCAAGCGCCCAAAGTTGGTGCACAGCTAAAAAAAAAGAGTTGATAAACTCGTGATTTTTAGATAAAATGATTTAGACCAAACCAAAAACAGGAGGAAAATGGTCAGAAATAGTTAAATTTCAGTATTTTAGAGCTTTACCCGCACATTTACAGCCCAATTTCATTTTATTTTCTTGTATGTATATTGTTCATATAGGTATAGAGTAGTGTTTTATCACAATAAGAGCTACAAACGTCGACAAAAATCCATTTTTCTTGAAACTTCAAAGAATAATGGTTGAAATTGCCGCGCGAAATACAGTAGATTAGCGCCGAAAAATTTCGTAGCTTAAATAATCTTTTCAGGAATCCGAAGACTTGCCTACGCGCAGTGCTTCAAGTCTTGCCATCCCTATCCCAAGCTATGAAGAAGCTACCGGCTTCGAGACCCCTCCAAACAGGACAGATACCATCGAACCTGGCATTTCGGAAGCCTCTGCTTCTTCTGTAATAGTCATTGAAAATGGCAGAGAAGAGAATGAAGAAGAATCGGATGAAAACTCTCAGATTCTGATGAATATACCTCTAAGAGCTGCTCAGTCCCCTTCAACCCGTTCCGGTAGTTCTTCAAGTTCTTCTTCTAGTTCTAGGAGTAGATTCAATCCTTGTAAAGGGCGTTTGAGAAAAACTGTTATAGGAGCAGTACTAGTCACTCTCTACGTTGTAGTTCTGTTCTTTTCACACACCCCTATACTCAATTGGCTCCAACCAGCGAATGTTGACAGCACTAATACTAGAATTTTTCTTATTGTGGCCTTCTTCTCACCAGCTGTGGCATTGTTTTGTGTTTTGCGATTTGGAGAAGACTGGTGGAGGGAATAAATTTTGAACCTACGGAAAGACAGAGAGATAGATAGACAGAGGGACAGAGAGACAGAGGAGACCCATGAAAAACGAACCAACAAGGCTCACCTTCAAATAGTTTATTATCTTTTCTTCACCCCTCATTGCTGCCAGTATTCTGCAAGAAGGCCGTCTCCGGATTGAGAGAGTAGAAGCGAACGAGATTCTCCTAGCTGCGGAAGAGCATCTCCGGTTGGCGTCCCTGCAACGAGGTACCATAGCTCTTCTCGCTGCCAATCTGCATCTCTTTGACGGTCATCACGTTGCGGACTTGGTAAAGCACAACAGTCAGCTGCTGATCTTCCTGGAAGAGTACGGCCGTCAGGCGATTCCTCAGCTTGGCAACGGCTTCTCGTCTGGTGCACTGTCCCAGCAGAGCGTAGGTGTCTGGCGTTCCGTGGTCGGTTCCGAAGAGCTATTAGTCGTCCCAGTTGAGGCGACTGCTCTTTGGCGAGTAGATCAGAGACGTCGGGATGTGGTAGCACTCTTCGCTGTCCATCGGCAGATCCGTACAACTGTGAGCCGGAATCAGAGTCGACGAGCTCTTGGTCTTGGCCAGCCGTAGCTCCTCTTCTCTGCTACCACATCTCGACAGCATCGTTGGCCTCGTGACGGTCGTCTGGGACCTTCACACTAGGCAATTCGAATAGTTTACTTTTTTGTTGTTTTTGTACTCAATAAGTGTAACTTACAAACCTTGGAAACAATTAAAAAACAAGGGGCAAATTACCTATGACAGAAGTAGCTACAGATAAAGAGAGACAGACACAGATATAGGGAAAGAAACAGAGAGACAAAGAGGAGAGATAGAGAGACAGAGCGATTTCCACCCTTTTTGAGAGGAACTCTGTTCGCCAAATCCCCCACTTGATCTTTCAAAAAGTCCCTTATCAGCTGTGTGTTCCCCATTTTCTTGCACTGCAATCAATTACTTCAAAGAGTAGCCGCTCATCTATCAGGCATACATGTTGTCGACGGTTGGTGGAGGAAAGGACGCCACGCTGCTTCCGTCTCTGCCGCCAAGTTATTCCGTTTGTTTATCACAAGAGCTTTACAATGAGCAGGCGCATTCAGCAACTCTCCTCTCGGACTCAGACTCTGTCCACCAGGCCACCGAGACCGCCTAGTTATGAGGAGGCAACAGTTCCGGAGCTGGTTCAAGAGGTACAGGCTCTGCTGAACTTGACGGGAGGGGGGCCAGCAGCTCCTCCGCCCTCGGAAATTGGTCAGGAACCGAACTCGAATGAAGAGGTTCCAGACTCGGTGGGTACTGTCTCTGTCTCTCTGTGTCTCTATCTCTATATTTCTCAGTCTCTCTGTCTTACTGTCTCTCAGTATCTCTTTTTGTCTACGTCTCTGTTTCTCTATCTCTTCGTCTCGTTGTCTCTTCTTCTCTCCCTTTCCAGTTTGACCACTTTTCAGCCAGTCTTCGGAGAACACTACTGGACTTCTGAAGCTGGACCTTCCATCCCTGTCAATGACAATATTCCTATGAGCCGGAGAGGGAACATAGGAGTAAGTGAATCGACTCTCAACCATACGCTCACTTTTAGGCACCTTCGGAAGACCTTCTTCCCCAACCACGCTTCAAAAAGACATGGTTTTCTTGTCCCCGCGTCCCTTGGAAACCCACAGTAGTCTACGGTTTCTACATTGGCATAGTCACTCTCTTAGTCGTTGTCTACACCGTCTACTTGATCCTTGCAAACCGCAAGCCAACCATTTTCACTCTCCTTGTAGTTATTTTTCTGTATGCTGGCGTCGGTTTCCTGCTATGGGTCTGCTACGTGGTGCTGAAAAGTGTTGTACAGAGATATTGGAGCAGGGAGTAAAGTTGTTTTGCAAACTCACAGGTGGAGAATAAGATTCGCTGCCAAAAAGCGCGCCGACTCAGCAGCGTGGCGCAGTGGAAGCGTGCTGGGCCCATAACCCAGAGGTCGGTGGATCGAAACCACTCGCTGCTAATCCCTTTTTTTCTCCTTTGACAGATTGTAACTTCCCAAGACATTTTTTTCTGACCTGAAGAAATCATTTTTCAGGCCTTTAATGTTCAGCAAAGCTGTAGAGCAGATCAAAATCTACAATTTTGTAATATATCACTAAAAAATGCTTGTCAGAAAAATGGGCGGGAAGTGGCGGAAAGACTGGTTAGTTGCCCCTCAGAGATTGGTGTAGTAGGTTCAAGAAGTATTTTCCCCTGGTCTAGACCCAAGGTTTTTTTTAACACTCTGTCCCACAAAATTCCCATAAAAACTGACAGAGCAAACAAAGCCCGCGCCTTATCAGTTGCATTTTGGATGGCAGCCCACGGTTTCGTTCAAGACCTCTCTCCCGTCGACTATGCGGTATTTTTTTTCAAATTCCAAAACAACCAAACCCTTTAGCATCTCCTGCAAGGAGGCCGTCTAAAGAATGGACAAATTAGTGGAACAGTCATTGAAATCGGCTCGTATTATGTTGAGACAACCAAAGTGAAGGGAACAGTCGTTGATGGAGAGACAAAAGTTCATACCACGACTCAGCCAGGCAAGCTGGACGAGCAGTTTGTGAGGGATAGTTTGTGGTTTTTCTAATTCAGATATTCAGAAACACGTATATGAGGCAGCTTCTCCAAAGAAGAAGGAGGAGGATGGCGATTCTCAGGAGACGAGTGAAAGCGCCAGTCTGTTTGGAGATGAGGGGAAGGAGAAGATTGTGAGCTATTGTAATTACCTTGTTTGCGAGGGGCGTTACCACATCACAATGTCAAACAAAAGTTCTACTTTTGCTTTTAATACTACTTACAAAAAGTGTCATCCTGTCGAGAATACCAATGCCTCTTTTTGACCGAAGTTTTCCGGCGCATCTGTCATTTCAACAATAAGAAGTTTTCTACGAAATTATAGAGTCTACACGAAAAAAATTGCAGTGCATGTCCCTGCTACTAGATGAATCTTGTGTCCGGAATATAGAGCCTCATTGATTAGCCAACTAGAGCATGACCGGTCCCTGAGTTTGCATACAAATGACACAGAAAGACAGATAGAGAGACCGAGACATAAAAGCTGAATACAAAAAAAATTTTTATAGACAGATGGTCTTATGCATAGCATAGTTCCAAATCTGTCAAACTCTATCAGCAGTTGATCTAAATTATTAAAGTTCCAGGGCGTCTGTGGTTCTATCACTTTGTTTGCTTGTTTGTTTAGCTGTCCATGGCCTCGTACCCAAGATGGTAAGTCGAGAGTTATTGAGGATTAACAGCTAATTTCTGAGTGAAGGACAGAACGAGGTTGTTGCTTAATTTGTGGTAGTTCAAAGAAGACGGCGACAGAATCAGAGAACAGATTAAGAGGACAGATTAGAAATAAAAGGAGAAGACCGGCCAGTTTGAAAAGTCAACTGCGAGAGTTCCCTCAAATAAACCTTCAAACTATTACTGACAACCCCAATTATTTCTCTTCAGGTAAAAGGCCCCCACACTGTCCTGCTCGTCTCCAACAACTACGCTCTCGGAAGCACAGAATCCTGTTGTCACAAGATGAAACGCTATGCTATCTATTCAGTCATAGTGCTCGTTCTTCTTCTGCTATACATTGGTTCGACACTGATCGCCGCCAAGCTTCAAATAAGTCTGTTGTGGTTCAGTATAGGTTACGTGGTATCTGCCATTTTGATTTTACCGCTCATTTTGTACTTACTAAGCTTCTGTATAAGTGTATAACAGTTTATTGTGGAATATGTACAGTTTTTAAAAATGATATGACAAATTAGTGTTGGGAGAGCACTGGGGGAGGCATTTGAAGATGCAGGTGTAGGAAAGTCTAGGAACTCAATGGTAATAACTAACAGTCACTGTCAGGGAAATCGTTGCTGGTAAATTTCCCGTCCATTTAGACAAGAGACACAAATTTCGAAAAAAAAATTTAATCCTGCTGTATCGGACCGGATCAAATGGGTAAAGTTTTAGAGCCCGGAAAGATTGCTTTTTTTCGCATGGTACCGCAGACGGTCAAAATCGCAGACTTCCTGGTATTTCTGTCTAGACAGACGGCTGTCCAGTTAGACAAAGCACTAAAAGGCAAAAAAAAGATAACCGGCTCTGTCGGACCGGGTTCGGCCTAGTTACAAAGCCGGCTCCGGATGGTGTTTCCAACAGTATCTTACGTACCTTTCACCAGAATTGACCAGAACCGTTGGATGAAAGGACGCTTACCAACACCTTCGATTGTTCCAGAAAGAAGTTTCTGAGACAAAGAACCCTTCGAAAGGATCACAGTTACTCTTGTTTCTATGTTGATCCCGAGAAATCCAGAGCTCAGGTAGCTTTTTGGATAGAGAGTCAGAGAGACAGAGCGACACAGAGACAGAGACAGGCAGAGAGACGAAGATACAAAGCGACAGAGAGACCGAATGACAGAAGGACATATTTTTGAATTGTACAACTGGCGGGAAAGCGATTCTGATAAAACTTGAAAACTTGTCGAGTCATGTCAAAGGTAACTCCCGAAACAGTTGCATTTGCTCGCTTCCATCAGTTAAAAATGGACGTCTCTCTGGCCTCTTTCCAGAATTCAGTCGGTTAGTTCAATATTCAGTAGCCTACCAATGGCAAGCTTTCAGACTGTCCTCTGACTTGTCTCTCTGTCTCACTATTCATTTCTAGTCAGACCTCTGAAGATCGAGCCAAGCGTCGAGCTCTTCAGCGCGAACGATACCGTAATAGGATGCAGAAGTAAGCTATCTACATTCTCCTTGCAATGCCTAATTTACAGGGAGACTCCTGAAAAGAGAGCCGCCCGTCTGATCCGAATTCATGCCAAGAGTACCCAGAAAAGAACTGACCAGACGCCTGAACCTGCTCCTACTGTGACTAAACCGACGAATTTGCTTTCTGCAAACTCTTGTCAAGATCCAGTCGGTTAGTTTCTGTTCTGTAGTCTACCAATGACTAGTTTCTATACTGTTCTCTGACTCTCAAAGATGAGTTTCTTGCCTCTCATTCACTTTTGCCTGCATCCTTCACCAATATGCCAACGGACTACGAGGAACAGAGGACGTTGTTGACCACCATCAAGAAGATCCTATCTGCTCTTACAGTGCCTCATTGGCAGAACCAAGCCAAATACGTTTCTGCTCTGACATCTTCCAAGAAACCGACTGCTCAGATGAAGAAGAGGAAGACGTTCAGGGTGTACTCCAGTCAACTGGTTCCGGAAAAAAAGACAGCACTCCATGAGCACAGCTTAAGAAGACATCTCTCCTTTCAGAACTACTACACGAGGAAAGAGATGTAAGACACTGTCTCTGTCTCTTCCTGCTCCAATTCTTCCAGAGAAATGTGGATGGATCAGTTCTACAGTTACGAGCACCGAAACGTCATTCTGCCCACGTCCTCAATCGACTATGTTGCCAAGAAGCTGCTCTACTGGCCGACGGTTCGTCTTCATCTCTAGTTCTGGGCCTATTCCAAGATTTATAGTGGTCTCTTTTTCAGTCAATAAACTATGTCTTTGGAGTCGCTCTCTCCTTTGATCCTCCTAGTCGTCTCTGTCACGACTTTCCAGACACTAAACTCAATGGGAACGCCGTAAAACGCCTCACTTAAGACTTCCATTCTCTCTGTCCACGCATAGTCAGAAGATGCGGGCTCTTCTCATTCTTGGGGCTGCCTCAGCGGCCGGGATCACCTCATACTATGGTAAGATGCCTCTCTGTCTCTAAACCATCTTTCAGATGACATCAAGAAGTTCAAGTGCTACTCTCTCAAGGGAGGAAACAGTACGGGGGGAGGAGGAACTGTGTTCTTTCGCTCTTGTGGAAGATATCTTCCAGACAATGGGGACTGTGGAGGTGGCCACAGTCCCCATTGTCTTCAGCAATGAGTCAAAGGGAAACTCTTTCGGATACACAACCAGTCGTCTAGCTACTGAGAAGTGAGAGACAGAGAGACGGTGGCTTCCGGAATTTCAGGCACTCCTACGTCTGCGCCAAGAAGTGCGACCTGAAATTTGTTCCTCCCACGGCCTCGGTCGCCCAAAAAAATCCAATTCTCTCTGAACCCATCGTTCATACCCCTCCGGAGACCTGTATATAGCCCAACAGTGATCAAGAACGGCTACCAACCGCTGAACACCTATAGACAAGTTTGCATCCCTGGTGGTCCCCTGGGGAGATTGCCAGTGTGACTGTCACCAGAAAAGGAGTCAGTACTGTTCTACCCATCAGAACAAATCTGTCACACTGGTCTTGCCTCCTTTGGAAAACTGACTACCATAAACTGTTTCACTGTTCCCAATTTTTCCATTTTATTTCCCGTTTGTCCCGTCTGCGTCAAGCCGTCCTCCCCCCTACTGGGCAGTCATGAACTACACTGTGATTCCGACTCCGGATACTGGTTTGGAGACTACGACTTTCCGTGACATGTGACCAGGGAGTTGAGTCTGTTGAATAGTTTGCCGCTGTTTCACAGAGCTTCAATGGTTTTTTCATGGTCAAACGTGGGAAATGGAAAAATGGAGAGAGAGATAGAGAGACAAACAGACTGAGAATGACAGAGAGACAGAGATACTTAGAAAAATTCCAAGATCACGTTCACCGTCTAATAGCAGTCGACCCGTTCTCTGCTCTGTAAGCGACCATCCCTCTCGGACCTAGTCCGGATGACTGCCGACTACAGCGCCAGAGGAGGACCACAAAGAAGAGTAGAATGAGGGGAAGAAAAGCTAGGAAAAGGACGTAGGGATCGTAGGTCGAGCGAGCTTCTTGATCAGTGAACTGACCGTGATTTGTCTGTGGTACTGTAGGTGGTCGAGGCAAGGGAATGGGAACTGAAAGTACAATCTCTCTCTCCCTCTGTCCGTCCTACCTTTAGGCGGTAAATAATTAGCGAAAGTAGGGAGAGCGGAAAATGAAGACATTCTGATGAGACAGTAGTCAAGGTAACTGCTTGACTCACTTCGGAACTCCTTGACTTTTTGTCTGTTTTGGAGTATCCCTACTCTATCCCTCAGGAAATTGTCGCGTCATTAGGCACTTCCACAATAAAGAACCTTTTTGAACAAGATGTATATTACAGAGACTTCCTTCAAATAGACCTCGCACCAGAGATTGTTAGATTGCTATGAACGCCACTGCAGTATACCAACTTCTGCGAAAGTTCGTGGAAGAGGATGCCGAAGTGGTTTCGCTGAAGATGATCAGCGAGCCGAAGGCCAAAACTATGGGAATCAAAGTCCATTGGATTGGAAAATCCGTGAATTCGAAGAGTTGAAGACCAAGAAATGTGGAAAACGTGAGTCACCGTCCCTCTCTCTGTCACTTGACTCATTCCCTCTTTAGGTGCCAACGTCTCCTGTGACGAACCCTGTGGCCGTCGCTTCCAATCCTCTGAAATTATCTAATTCGGTTTATGTGATCACAACATTTGTGAGGATTGCATCCAGTACAGCTCCCTCCGTCTCTACAACCGATCTCTTGGGTGCTGTGTGAGAAGACCCTAAACTGCGATTTCCAGAAGCGCCAGTACCACCTCCCTGCCTGTCTGCGGACCCTCAAAAAGCATGACGTGCGGTGCCACAATCAATGTCAGAGTTCAGATCTTCTCCCTGCTCGACAGTCAAGAAGCAGATCAGCTTCCAGCTTACTCTGTCTCTCTGTTCCCGTCTCTCTCTGTCTCTATCAATCAATGAAACCTCAATTCAATAGCTCGTTCTCCCCGGGCTCTCACACTACGCTTTGGTCATAAACTTATGGGAAAGGCGAGAGCGTCCTCAATGTTTCTCTTCAGCCTCACGCTTATCTTTTCGATTGCAAATGGACGCGAGATCAGTTTTGGTATCCATATATTCAATGAGAGAGATGATAGACAGAGAGATAGAGAGACAGAGTGACAAAATGACAGAGCCACAGAGAAAGTTAGAAAGAGAGAAAGAGAAAGACAAAGAGGCAGAGAGCCAAAGAGATAAATAGAAGAAAGACAGACAACAATAAAGAGACCAACTTCTAGAAGAGATCCTGCAGCTGAAATGTGAGACTCTGCCCTTTCGCACCTTGTTCAAGGACATGTCCTGTTCCATCTCGACCACTACCACTGAAGACTGTTCCAGATTTTTGATCTATGACGGCAAGTTAAAAGTCAGACAGGGAACTGAGGAGGTCTATCGGAACACCATGTTTGAGGTGCTGACTTTTGTTTTTCTCAGTATTCAAATGTTTAGGGAGATGACAAGAAAGTTTGCATCATTTGTAGGTCCAAGTTTTTAACAAAACTAAAAAGTTTCAGTCTGGAAAGGTCAATGCGGCAGGTCAACTACGAGCTCAGAGTTTTGTACCAAAGTAGTCGCTACTAGTGGGCTCTCCCGTACTCTCTCAGTCAATCCAATTTCAGAGAAAACGTTCTTCGAAGCAGCGGAAGACTGTACCAACATGGGTTACACTCTTTTCTGTCCCCATTCCGACAACCAGTTGCAGAACTTTAGAAGTGGGTCTTTTTTATGGAATGTTTCTATTCTTACAGATTTGGTTGCTGAATACAATGAGCAAGAGTTCTGGACGGGAGTCGGTACCTACCAGACCAAGTGGCTGTTCCATGATCGCACCATTCTCGACTTTTATAGACTAAACCCGAAGCATTGTAGGGCACTTTCTGTTATTCTGTTTTATTTACTCTTCAGATTTCACTGGGGACAGTGTCTTGGCTTTAACCTTTACCTCAAAGTCCATAACTCATAGTTATCTGGGCTATTCCAAAGTATACCCGGCTTCCAGTCTTTTCGCCTATGTCTGTGTGAGACGTCCTGTCAATCCTTATGTGATAGTCGAGAAGCCTGAACCGTGAGTTAAATGAAAATGACAGTGACAGTCCAGGTTCCCGCAAGTGACTACGACAACGTCCACTACGACCACTACTACCAGCACAACCAAGGTCGCTCTCTCTGTCATTGAATGACAGTCCTTCTTCAGAAATTGTGCTGTCCTCCAGGCGGAACCTGGTCAGAATGGACTCAGACTCCCGAACAATGTGTGGACTTTTGTGGGGCCTGTGGTAATGTCACAATGACCAGGACCTGTCTCTCTACGAACGACGGATGTCCATGCACGTAGGCAGTCTGTTGACCTGAAAGAGGAGAGCTTTCAGTGGTCGGACCAGCTTCCAGACTCAGTGCAATACCGGTGTCTGTTTCTATCCCAGACTTAGCTGTTGTCCGGGCTACAAGACTGGTGTCTATAATGGAGTCATTAGTTGTGGAATTGTGGTAAAGATTTGTCCCTTTAGGTAGCCTCACAACTGTTTAGCCAACTCTGATTGAGGTCAGACCACCCCCAGCACCAGGATGTTCTGTCCGTGTCTGTCATCCAGGTACCATATCTAAAAAAAAAGTGTTCCCCATCCTAAAAGTTTCTGAAAATTCCTTCTGAAATAGTAAAAGGATTACCCTATGCGGGAGTCGAACCCGGCATATAGTCTATTTCCAACGTCCAGCGGCACCTGAATTTGAACGCTGGTGGCAGTATTTGCGCGCGAAGAACAAATTCCAAATTTTTGAATTTTCTCTATTTTCCGTATACTTTTGACCAAAATATGTGAGCAGAGACCCATTTTCGGCTTCCATGCTTTTTCAGGCGTTTTTCTGGCAGTTTTTCCCACAAAATTGCTATCAAGTAGATTTACTTAGGCCCCGAATCCGATGCCAATGTTAAAACAACTAAAAAATGGCTGTAAAGACATAAAAATAGCGAAACTCTGACAGTCCGAGCCCGGGTTACCGTAATTTCGTCGCAAGACCTTTCGCACTCTACCTTTAAAGAATTCGTAAGTGCCGCTGGAGGTTGGAAATGGACTATAATATGTTTTGTAGTCGAAGTACTTACCGACTTAGCCACGTAGGCAAGATCAAGCTCCGAACTTCAAAAATAGATGAGCTTCGATAATGCGCAGTAGTACTGAGCCAGCGTGATACTGTCGCTTTGTCTTCTTCTTCAGATAGTCCAGGAGTCTGGAACCCTTGGGGAGCATGGTCACAGTGTTCTGCTACCTGTGGAATGTGTGGCACAAGATCGAGAACAAGGACTTGTAACTCCCTGAGTCTTGGATGTCCATGCTCGTAAGCTGTCCATCTTATAGTAGAAATCAGTAGTTCAGAGGGTTAGCAGCAGAGACAGAGTCCTGTGGCTCAGACATTTGTAATATGGCCATACCATGTTGTGATGGGAAATTTCAAAATATCGGCTACGATGGATTCCGTTTTTGTCAGGATTCTCAGGTGGGTAATGTAGCTGAATCTCTGTCACTTTCTGTGTCTTTGTGTCTGTCTCTGTCATTCGCTCTCGCTCTACAGTATAACTTCAGACTGCCCACTGCCCCGGAATGTGGACGGCATGGATAAATCTTGCTGGAGCACGATGCACTGGCGGGAAAATTGCCCAGAAGAGATATTGCTTTCCAGCTGGCTGTCAATGCAGCAGGTAAGACTAGTTTTAAAAAACAACAGTAATTTTTAGTGGTCAATTTGAAGCGTCGAATCCGTGTTAAAGAAGACTATTAAATGAGACAGTTGCAACAATCTTTTTCATATTAAATTTATCAGAGCAAAAAAAATTCAAAAAACTATTGTCGTCCGCAGGATTCGAACCTGCGCCCTCCGAAGAGGACTGCGACCTGAACGCAGCGCCTTAGACCACTCGGCCAGAACGACTTGTATCTTGTAATTTTGCATTTTTGGGAGAACTTACAAGAGAGAGAGAGAGGAAATAAGAGACCGCTCTCAGATAAAAGCTTTATTCTAGGATCAAGTGTTCAATAACGTCATCCACAGAAAATCTACCATCTTCTCGTCTTGATCCCTCTTGACAACGTACTTCCGTCACTCTCCACTAACCTTAGCCTGATCTTCCATCTTCTTTTCATCAGTTTTCTCCTGCTCCAGCTTCCTTAGAGACTCACCATACGATTGTACCAGTAGCCATTGCCTGTTACGCCTTCTGCTGTTCCGATCTTGCTATGGGCCGTGTAGGATAGCGATGAGAGATTCAGACTGTCCAATTTCTCCTGATCTGTCAAACAACATTTTTTCGTCTCCCTGAAAATCAGAAATTCTGTAAAAAAACCAAATTTACTATCTCGAACATGGTATTCCGATAGATCGCCTCAGTTTCCTGTCTGACCTTTAACTTGCCGTCATAGAGCAAAAATCTGGAACAGGCTTAGGCTTATTCCTAGTGGTACTGGTCGAGATGGAGCGGGATATGTCTTTGAACAGGGTTCGAAAGGGCAGAGCCTCACTTTTCAGCGGACTTTTAAAAGACTCTATTTCTCCGTCGCTCTGTCTCTCACTCTCTCTCCAGTACCAAAAGTAATTTCGCGTCCATTTGCAATAGAAAAGACAAGAGCGAGGCAGAGGAGGATCATCAAGGGTCTCCCTCTGTCTTTTTACGACCGAAATATAGTGTGAGAACTGTGTGCGCCCGAGATGATCTCGGCTGAGATCATCTCGTAAAGCTTGAAATTGAATTCTTTGGGGAAGGTGGTGACAAGTCATCTTTGGAAAAATGTAGCCGTGCTGTCTCTTGTTTGGCGGTGTAATCAGCAAGGACTAATTCCCATCACCCTATCTAAAGAGACTTAAAAAGACTCCCCAACGTGGACTGATAACTCCAAAATGTTCACTATTTTCCTCTTTGCTCTGGTAGCTGGAAGTGTGCATGGCCAAAACCCTTGCCCAGAGTATTACGATCTAGCTCCTTCTGGAACCATGTAAGTTCTATGTCTCTGTCTCTGTATCTGTTTTCTCGTCATACCAGTTTTTAAGCTGCTTCTACTTCGAAAAGGGAGAAACATCCAGCTATCTCGGAGCTGAACAAGCCTGTATCGCAACCGGAGGCCATCTAGCAACTATTGTCAATGCCTATGATGGTGACTTCTTGACCAGTCAGTTCCTCCTCCATATCTCTTTCATGTCGTTTTCAGGACTAGTCGAAGGCAAATCCGACATGTCAGGAAAGCCGAGCAACTACTGGATCGGAGCCAACCTCCTCATGTCTCCCACCTGGGCATGGTCAAGTGGACAGCAGATGTCCTACAGCAACTGGGCTCCGAACCAACCAACCGATCCAAGTGCCAATTCTTGTGGAGCTGTGAATGCTGACAATAACTTGTGGACGTGAGAGAGTCAAAGCTTTGCGGTAGTTGTTAGTTTAGGAAGGAGCTGTGCTACAGTAAGAAGGTCTACGCCTGCTCGGCTGTCCCAAACAGTGGACAGATGAAGTTCAGGGGAGATCGTTTCTGAACCAGAGACAGTGACACACAGCTCGGCATCTCTGTTATAAGATTTGCCCAATTTTTTGACTGAGATAGAGACAGTCAAAAAGTTGAGACTGTAGGCTTCAAATTTGACCATTACATCTTTTGTTTTCCTCGAAACATTGTTCATAAAACTGCAACGGTGGATGGGTGTCGATAACTGACTCTAAATTCTGGACCCGTAGCTTTATCCAGAAAAAATTTCTGAAGCGTGACTTTATCCAAAAATTTTTTTTATGGAAAAAGTTACGTGTCCTAAATACAGTCAAAGCTTTGGAACAATATTTTAAAGAAATGTAGGGAAGAGAGATCGGGGCTGTTATGCTACAAGAAACGCACTTTCCTCTAGCACTAATTGCAATCTCTCTACTACGGCGCAATAGTGTCCGCCTGTCCGTGCGTCACCACGAAACAAAGGCTGGCAAGACATGGCATGTCAAGATTTTAGTTGACAAGTCAGCTTTATGGGAAGAGGACTTCTGCTATCGAAAAAGCGGTGCAGCCGTTGTTTTCGATATATATATATATATATGTTGCAGTTCATATTGAACGGAACTAGTTCATATTGAACGTTCAATATAAACTAGTTCATATTGAACGGAACTAGTTTGTATTGAACGTTCAATTTGAACTAGTTCATATTGAACGGTTTAACTCGATTTTTTTTTTTAGAAATCGAAGCAGCCAAGCGAGCGCGCGCGTTTTGTTAGTGTTTTTTTCTCACATTTCCCCGTTTTTCCCTGTGTACACAATTTTTATCCTTTCTTTGTTATTTTCTCTCCATAAAAATTTGACAGTATAAATAGCCGTGTTTCAGCGATGGGCTCACAAATTACGCCTCAAGAGCAGCTGAAACTCGAGCATAAGAGACGATTTATCGCTAAACTGGAAGACTATATAAGCCAGAGGAAAGATACTCAAATCAAACCCGTTGAAAATTACGAGAAGATTCTTGGAGCCGTTCAGCAACGTCAAGAAGGGGAGAAATTCCTTAACGATCAGGTCAGGAGAAACTACGCTACAAGGTTAGTCATTTTTGTAATCTGCAGCTTTTTCTAGGTTCGAGACTAGCATCATAAATGGAAAAACGGAACTTCTACACAATGGACAGATCGTGTTGACGCCGATACGAGCATTCGAACTTCTCTATGTCGCCCATTTGACTGGTGGATGCTGTGGGCGCGATCTGATGTGGCCGAAAGTGAAAGGGTTCTATGGAATAACACAGTTAGCTTTCCTATCACTCAAAAACTGGAATAATTCAGGAAGCTCGTAACCGAATTCATCTCCTGCTGCTCTATTTGCCCCCTAAAAAAAGGAAAATCGAGGAAAGGAATCGTTGTCAAGCCTTTGCTGAGCAGCCGAAGAAATCAGCGTTGCCAGGCGAGTATTTTTTCATTACAAATAACAAATTCATCGTATTTAGCTCGACCTCATAGACATGCAGTCGAAGCCAGACGGAGAATGGAAATTCATCGCCGTTTACCAAGACCATCTTACCAAATACGTCATACTGAGAGCGCTAAAGACAAAAACGGCTTCTGAAGTAGCTGCACAGGTCAGCACAATCTTCGCTCTTTTCGGTGAGGATTTTTTCTATTTTACTAAAAATATTATAATTAGGACCCCCTGAAATACTGCAAACGGATAATGGGCGGGAATTTGCAAATAGCACCCTGGAATCACTCATCGCCTTGTGGCCAGGATGCAGGATCATACACGGAAAACCCCGCCACAGCCAATCCCAAGGCTCCGTCGAACGATGCAACCGTGATGTGGAGGACATAATGTTTGCTGAGATGCTGCGACGACAAACTCCTCACTGGGCTAAACTGTTGGACTACCTTCAGTTCGTAAAAAACACTAGATATCATCGAGGAATCGGGAGGACACCGTATAAAGCTATGTTTGGTTAGTTTTCTTTTTTCTCCTACATTTCAAACCGTCAGGATATGATTATAGACTCACAAACGACACTCTGAGCATAGCCCATAATCAGGAGGTTCCAATCGACGATAAGCTAGAAGACTTTCTTCAAATCGAATCCATTGAAGAAGCTGCAGCTGACGAGAAAGAAGAATACGTTGAAGACGAGTACGTTGAAGAAGAGGAAGAAGCCGAGAAATTCTGGATCGAGCAGCAGAGAGCAATTGAAAAGGAGAGGGAAAAAGCCAGCCAATCGCTCGAACGACAAGCCGAAAAAATGCTTCGAGCATCAAATACGCAGTCAGTTTCAATTTCATCGCGTATAAAAAAGATTTTCTTAAGATTTGGTACCGTAGATGTTGGAGTTAGCGTATTGGTGGCGATCCTCGACGTAGATCGACCCAAAATAGGAGCTCGAAATCTAATGGCAGTTGTTCTCGAGCAGAAGGATGGATTCTATCGGTAACTCTTGAAATGATGGCGGATTTAGTTATTATTTCAGGCTAGGTACGTCCAAGGGACGTCTCACACAATGGTACGCCAGGAATCAACTAGATCCACTTCAAGAATCGTTCCTTACTACTTCAGACGTGCCCGATATCGAACTGCAGTCGTTCCGATCTGCAGTTGCCCGAGACTCCATTTCAGGAGGCCAAGGACACCAGCATTGTAATTGCAATGGCAAATGTGACACTAATCGTTGCTCCTGTAAGGCCCATAATGTTCAATGCAACAGCCGTTGTCATAAATTCAATTCAGCTTGTAAAAACAAGTAGCTTTCTTTCTCTTTTCCTTGTGTGATTGTCATTTGCTCAATAAACACTACTTACAACCACAGTTGCAGGGGGAAAACGGGGAAATGTGAGAAAAAAAACACTAACAAAACGCGCGCGCTCGCTTGGCTGCTTCGATTTCTAAGAAAAAAAATCGAGTGAAACCGTTCAATATGAACTAGTTCCGTTCAATATGAACTAGTTTATATTGAACGTTCAATATGAACTAGTTCCGTTCAATATGAACTAGTTTATATTGAACGTTCAATATGAACTAGTTCCGTTCAATATAAACGGCCGTTCAATATGAACTGCAACATATATATATATATATATATATAGACTAAGAGACGGCTGGTCTAGCTATAAATGACCAAAAGTCTCTGTATGTGTGTGTGTGTGTGTGTTAGGGATAGTTAGTTTATGTAGTTTGCAAGTCGAGTCAGTTTGGGAGATAACTGGGAGAAAGTTGCTTCTGTCACGGTAGCTCGACTAGAGGAACACATGCGAACAGGTTGAAGTGAGAGGGAAGGATCAGGACAAGGTGACAGAAAAGAAAAGAAACAGTTTAATGGAAGCGATGTTTCTCTATGTTTCTCTGTCACTGACAGAAAAGAATAGAAACAGTTCATATGAATCAAAGGTTATAACTAACACTTGAGCCCCGTAGGGGTGATACCATTATTTGTCTAAAATTCTACCTTTATAATTTGCAAGAGGCGTCTGCCACACAAGTCAACGAATAGTGTCTGTCCCCAGACAATTTTATAACCTTGCTCCTCTTCACACAATTTCAATTCTACTCTACTTCGTTGAGTATTAAACCGTCGGCTTACGGCGGTAGATTATGCAGTTTTTTCTCGACCTTTTGGTCTCAGTAGTTACCGAAAAACCACCGAAATCCAAACTCTGAACTGACTCCCACTAGTATATTTACCAGACCAGATCAAATCAAAGTTTATCATAGATCATCAATTCATTCTTTGGTACACCTATGTGCCGAATCCTATTAGACGTTTCAAGGCAAATCTAAAGCTTTATTCTACTTTGAGTTCTCATTTTACATACAGAAGAAATCACCAGAAACTATCGTTTTCTTGTAAGGAGTACAGCAGGAAGTTCTTGGGTGCACACAGACTTTTGTATTGCATGGAAGGCTCTGGGTAGCAGCTCCTCTGAACACTACTTTGCTTTGCTAGGGCTGATACTCACGAGCAGAGACAGTTGGCTGGAGAGCATGTTCTCGTCTGCGTCATTGTTCCACAAGAGCCACAGGTATCGGAACAGGTTCCGTTGACCCATGGGCCCCATGTGCCGGAACACTGGGTCGTCACGGGAGCCGGAGTGGTGACTGAGGTAGGCTCACAGACAAATTTGCTGTTGGATATCACTTTTGTGTAGCCAGCACAGCAGGAAGTTTTCGGGTGGAAACAGACTCCAGGCTCACAGATCTGAGACTTGGTGAAAAGCTGCTCGCCACTGGAAAGAGAGATGGTTAGGAACTGTCACTGTCACTATCTCTCTTACAACTCACGGGCACGTGCATCCGGCCGGCAAGCACTTCCTTTCCATCTGCTTTGTTCCACACATTCCACAGTCCTGAGTACAAGTGGTCAAGTTTGTCCATTCTGTCCACTGGCCAGTGCATGCACCAGCTGTCGTAGGGGTGGGAACTGTGGTAGGGGCTGGGGTAGTTGTGGGCGCGGCAGGTGTCGTCGTACTGGAAACCAAGCGCTGTTTCTCTCTGTCTCTGTGTCCCTTACCTAGGGGTTGAGGGCGTGGTGGGATAACACTCTGGATAATCGAAAGGAGGAGTTTGACTGCTTCCCGTGAGGGGGGCCTCGGCTTCGACTACAAACAGCTCTGTATTTTATCATCCAAGACAAAACGAAAACCTTGGCAAGTAAATGCATTTCCAATTACGCCATCATCAGCCGCGACACCCCAAACATTCTCTGTACATGGAATGTCTGCTTCAATAGTACTGAGCGCCGTTGGCGCTCCCAAATTCATGTTAAGAAAATTGTTCGGGGAAGACGGAGTATCCATCATAAGCAGTACTGCTCCATAGCCAGTACATTTGAGGTGGAGACTGTAGCAGCCTGTAATTTGGAGAGTCAGATCTCTGCATTGATTTAACAGACCGGCGGCGTCCATTATGTAGCTGAACTGTAGATTCTGAGACGCGGCTCCGACTGATCCCGGGAAAACACTGTTTCCAATGACGGGATGACAGCATCTTCCACAAGCAGCCCTCTGAAAGGGAGACAGTCAAAGTAAAACTGTCTCCTGTACCTTGTTTCTACTTTGATGCAGTTCTCCAAGACCGAAGCCATTGACTAGCACAGCTACCAGAGTCAGCTTGACCAAGAGAGACAGCATTATGTTGTGCTGAAAACTCTTATTGGTGCTTGACAGAGAGACTGAGAGACAGAGAAATAGAGAGACAGGAAGAACTAGACCCACCGTAATCTTTGCGAGACACCGACTGATCCAGACCTCAGAACCCGCCCTTTTGAACGGTTCTGCTTGGGCCTCTTTTGGTATTTGCATAAGTTTTGAGCATTTTGTGTTCGGCCCAACTTTTGGTCCATTTCCGTGCAGTATTCAAAATGCAAACTTAATCTACTTATTGAGTACACTAGGGAGTCTGCTCTGTACTCCCAGTACCTTCCCTGCGACAAAAGCGAAGTTCTAAGAAGCGTATCCGAAGTTGACTTGCCACTTCTTCTGAACAACCCAACTTCTGGACAACATACTTTGCTCGCTTTTGTTTCGTGCTCATGAACAGACAGACCCCATTGCATTTCAGTAATAGAGAGTACCGTCTTTTCGATTGTTGTGCCACGTCCACTGCCTAAGGTCTGGGACAATATTCTTCTGACAGACATACAGGGTCAAAGTTTGTTGCACAATTGCACCCAACATCAAGGATCGAAAAATCAACTCTATCGAGGAACTGCGTGACCGCCTGAGACCAATTATTCCGAGCGCATGGAACCGGTCGAAAATTATGTTAAACCCTACTGGGACGGGACTACTGAACCAAACTGTAACTGTTCTGATTACTCTTTTGATCAAGGTGTCTCTGTCACTCTCTCACTCAGGCTATCCAGATTGTTTCATCAGCTTTCCAAAATAAAACATTGCAATCTCATTCTGATTATTATAGGCAGTGAAACTCAGCTCCAACGTCTTCTTATCAGAGCCACATCAAGAATTTCTTGGATAGAGACAGGCTAACGTGTTACATGCCACTGCCTGGGAAGTTGGATCCCTGAAGTTCGTTTTTGATTGGTTGGAGATGAAACCTACGTGCAGATTCATCCAGGAGTGCATGTTCTTGTCTGCGTGATGGTTCCAGATCAGCTACAACTGTCCAAACGCGTTCCCTGATTCACCTAGGCGCTTCATGTACCCGTACACGCAGCTGGAGCACATACAAATATCTACATTCTTCTTGTTGTAACCAGCGCAACTGGACGCTTTCGAGTAGAGACCTTCAGCTCACAAACTTCCGTTTTGGTGAAGAACTAATCTCCACTAAAAAGGTCAGTAGACAGAGTTTATGTCCTGTCTCCATACCTCTCTGATGTCTCTCTGTGTCTTTGCCTGTTTCTCTGACTCGCTTGCATCCAGCCGGCAAACGCTTTCTTGCCTGCGGTTTCTCCACACATGTCGCAATCCTGAGTACAGGTAGTGACACCTGTCCAGTTAGTCCACTTTCCAGTACAAGTAGTCATATTCAGCTTCGAATCACTACAGTAATTCGTTCCGTCCACTTCGTTGAGCAAAACAGAGCCTAACACAATACTTGGTCTGACAGCCCAAATGTGAGCGTCCGGACACGGGCAAGTAGAAGCAGTAGTACAGGTTCATGTCCTCTGGCCTGTGCCTGATATTCCACAGGTCGCGCTGCATGCTGACCAGGCTCCCCACTCTCCCCAGAAACCGCCGGCTGAAAGAACTTCTTATAAGTTCGCGTCTCTCTCTCTCTCTCTCTCTCTGTCTCAACTCACTGTCTCTGTCCTCAGCAACCAACTCACGCATGGAACAAACGGTAGCATAAGGTGGTTGATCAGCAGGCAAATGAGTAATCTTTTCATAGTACTGGCCCCCATCAGTTATTCAACATTTTTATTCCCGGACAGCAGCAAACTCGTCTCCGTATCCGTGTTTTTTATGGCAGACATCTTGGTCTCGCCCCTACAATCTTGTCTTCTGGCAGAGGAATGTCTTACGTGCATGGACAGGCGGGTAAAGATGCGCATGTCCTGTCTCCGAATCAATTCTTTTAGGAAACTTTTATTGCCTGAAAGCGTTACAATTTAGCTTACTCCAGTTTTTGATCAGAAATCGAGACGATACGGGAGAGACCATAGGATTTTAGTCAACCAATCGTTTCTCACAATCAAGGTTGCTGGTTCGGATCCTCTGGCCAGAAGAAGCATTTTAGTGGGAAAACTTTGTTTTCCTATCTCTTACCTCTTGACAGGTTCAATCCTGTCAGAACAGTCGAACCCAGTTTAGTCCGTCCCGATGTCTCTCCGCCAAAGGGTCGTCGATCTCTACAAGACGCTCTACCATCTGGGCAAAGACTACCCGGCTGGAAGTGACTTCTTTCACAAAAGGCTGAAAAGTGCTTTCTTGAAGAACAAGGTATCTTTCTGCTTTTCCCCAAAGAGTAAGTTTTAGGACGAAAAAGACCCGGCAAAAGTGGAAGAACTGTTCAGGAGAGGCGAGTTCGTGGTCAAAGAGATAGAGGCCCTATACAAACTGAAGAAATACCGCGCCATGAAGAGTCGCTACTATGAGAGTGAGGGTGAGAGGAAATAAAGAGTTTTCGAAAAACCTTTAGTTCAAAATTAACTCAATCTTTTTGAATTTGTCATCGCAATCAGTTCTGCTATCAGCTCTTTTTTATCAGATGCCTTACATAAAACCCAGCTATAAGCAGATAAGAAACCCCCAGCCGCCGCTCTTTTTTTTGTCTTTTTGCAATAACCAATGAGATTTTCAGTAGACAACATCCGAAGCCTGGCATGCCTATTTCTATTCAGGAAAAAATAAAAAAAATACCTACTCAAGGTTCAATGATCTCAATACTAGCCTTGGATCGTTGGCGCATAATGCCTGTTACCTTTGACAGCACAAATTTTCTGAATACAAATTGTATGGCTACGTACAATCACGAACAGCCGTAGGATTTCCAAAGGGCAAAAACAAAAGAAAACGTTGCAGCAATGAAACTGCCCACTATACTCACGGGTTTTTGGTCAAACTCCCGAGGTATTCGCCAGCCGACTATCAGAAAATGTATGACGCGGATGGCTTTGTGCCTCCTCTGAATAGTGCCAGGAACCTGGGACATACTAATATACTTGATACACAAGGCTATATCATGTGTGACGACCAAATTGTCGGACTCTGCACTTCAAGAATCAAGGAAAAGTTGTCTGACGGTACGACAAAAAAATTGAAAAGCGTCATTGTATTTTATATTTTAGTCCACATCGGGGACGATAATAAACGTATTGAGTTGTGTAAACAATTAGCATATGGTCTCCAATTCCTGGAATCAAAAGGAATACTCACTGGACCATTAACATACGACGAGTAAGTCTTTTCGAGTCTAATACATTTCATTATTTAGTCTATGTCTCAGTGACAATCCGAATCCAGATACTTTGAAGTTCCCAATAATTCCATACACTGGAAATCTCTTCCAAAGGTTAATTTCTGACAGAGCTAATGTTGGAGACTTCAACGAACACAGAGAGACTGATAGATAGAGACCAGGATACCCTAAAACGTGCCCGCATGATATTTCAATAGTAACTGGTTTCAGCACGGCTAAGAGCCGCTTCTTTATTGAGCCAAAAGGAAAAAACTTATTTGATTACAATTACTCTCACATTTCGTATAATTGGGCCAAGCTAGTCCTCTGTATTCTGTATAATGGGTGGGTTTACTTATTGTACGTTTAAAGGACTACTATACAGAGAGATCGATTTTGAAAAATTCCACTTGGATGACTACAAAGACAGGCTTGGAGTTTTCGGGTCCCTCATTCGTAGATGTCTCGAGTCCGGTGATATTTATTTGTGTGATGTGGTCTACGACATCGACAATTTCCTTTTCCCTCTTTCTACTTCGATGCCCAACTAGCAATATTGCGCCATGGTTTTTTCCTCGAAACAGGCTGACTCTTTCTCTCACCAAAAAATAGTTCAATTCGAAATTTTCGGCCAGGTTTACGATGCTTGCTCATGCCAAACCTTCATGCTGCGTGCAGGGGATAAAGTTCAATTACGCGGAATGACGTACACGAATTTCATTTAAATTCTTATATAAATTTCTACGCAATTTCTTTTAAGAAAAAGTGCTCTCATATAGCTGCCTCCATTTCCAATCCTATCTTTTGAAATTTTGTTTCATTTATAACGATTTGTAATGTTCGTTTATTTTTGCAAGTTTTGTTTATGTTAAGTGTTTGAACGCTTCATCTATCTCTGTATTTGCGTTTTTAAAGAATAGAGTTTTAGAAAATGTGTGCTGATCAGGTAGTTCCACAATCCAGGCGCGTCAATCCAGGAGAATTCCACAAGTGCGTGAGCGGCTTTTTTTTAATAATTTATTCCAACATTTCAAAAAACGATTTTCAGGGCCAATCTACGTTTTTATCTAGAATGGACTTCCAAAACTATGTGCTTCGTCGAAACTGGTATCCCTCACAAGACTTCATTTGCAGCATTTTTTTCAGACCCTAAAATTGTGCAGACGGCATTGATTTACGGAGACTCAGAGATAACAGTACTCGGAGAGTCCTTGGAAAACGACGTGCGTGTATACTTTTATCAATTACAAGAAATATTTTTCAGAGCCTTTTGAATTGTCAGAGTTCGGCAAAGAAAAGACGAATGCTACAAGGGTTTTCAGTCGAAGAGCTCGAAAGCTTACAGGTTGCTGTTGGCTTTATTGGTATTCACGGTCTAGTTCAGAGACTGCGTCACCCGAATATACTACAGATGTATGGTTTCAGTTCTTCGAGCACAAAACAGTTTGACGGAATTTACGCGGAATGTCCCGGACTCGTTGAAAATAGCGATGCATTTACCATTCATGACAGTATGAGGGTAATTTTTTATTCCACTCGTCTCTTTTCAGACCATTTGAGTAAACTTTTTATTAGTGAATATGACCATCTTCTGTGGGCCCGAGATATAGCAGCAGCAATCGCCTTCTTAATTTTCAAGAAAATCTGGAACATTGACGTGACTCCCAAGAAGTTAGTGTCAATTTAAGCTTCTGAAAAAATGTTAAAATTTCAGCTGCTTCCTTTTCGACAATGGAAAAACTGTAAAGCTTGGGCCGATCAACTCTACACGAAATCACTTGAAAATGTACAATAGAAACGATTAGTTAACAAACATTTTCAGAGACATTTTTGCGCCTCCCGAATACGATGAAGACGAAAATCCTTGTGCTAGTATGATCTACTCTTTCGCGGTTACACTGTTCTTGATATTGACAACCGACCCGACAGAGCCTTTCAACTACAGCGAGAGGCCACAGTTTGAGAAACTAACAGGAACTAATTATTTGGAACACCTTTTTACTACGACGGCAAGCCACAATTTGAGTAACGTGGCTCACGCCTGTGGAAGGAAGGATCCACAGCAGAGACCGCAAATACGGGACGTCATGAATTTTATCCTCCACAACCACCCAGAATTGAGTAGCCTCAAGCTCAAAGGCCCAGTAACATTGTAACCTTTTATTTTTCTTGCCATGAACCTGCTTACTATAATCTTGCTCTTCCAATTTCTCGCCAACGTTTGCTTAAAGGTGCCACCTGCTGATAAGGAGCGGGAGTAGACGCTTGCAAATATTTTGAAGACTTCTAACCAGAAAGAGGGAGGTTATGCACAATTGGGAGTTGGGTCAAGCACTAGTGCATTTTTGATTACCACGAAGGAAAGGGTAGGTAAAATACGGACGTGAATGACACGGTTCCAGAGAGACAGACAGAAGAGGGTCTAAGACGCACGTTGAGCTCGGGGACAAGGAGACCTATGCTCAAAACTTCTGGAAGTCTGTTGGAGAGTAGACAGAACTGTCTCATCGATACAATGCGAGAGCTGTGGAGGACAGTATCTACGCGACTCTTTACCTGGACAGTTGTTATGTGGACAACTGCTTCGTCTCTTATAACCAAGTCGTCTGTGTCGCGACTCATCACTATCATATTCCACAGTGCGAGGTAAGTCACCCTGTCTCTGTCTGTCAATCACTCTCTTCCAGAAGCCCTACTCTGACGAGCTTCGCGAAGAGCTTGTCCTCGGTGAATTAGAAATTGAATTCACTATTCCAGCAGTCTCAACTTGAAACTTGATGTTCATTTTTCAAAAATACAATACAATGACACGGGGTAGCTTTTACAACAGACGAGTACTGGGACCTATAAAGGATAGAAAGCCAAGGGAACCATGTTAGGTCACAGACAAATTTTTCATCGACCAAGGTGTCATTCAAGAGCCTTTTGGATAAGGATACCGGGGTATACGCCCAAATTAGCTCATTTCCTCCCTGAGCCAAAATAGGACAATTTTTGGCATTCCGGAGCCGAAAAAGGCAGCTGGAACTAGACGATCTCGCGTTGTGAGCGAATGGCAGCGACTGGTGAATGGCAGCGACTGGTGAGCATGTAGTCTGTTTCCAACGAATAGCGGTAGTAAGGCAATTTCTGTCTAGAAGAATTGATTCAGAACTACTAAGTGTCAGACCTATATTCACTCCCATTCAAATTGTTTTATGTAGGGACTCCTTAACCTCGCCACCCGGACAAACTTTTTAGCCTGTAACAGAAATGTACATCTATTGTTAGACATAAGTCATTTATCGTCAGATTACGAGACAAAACATTTTGCAGAAGGCTGTCAACGACGGCTTTCAAGTCAACTTCGCGCCGCAGAATCCCTTTAGTACCACTGTAACAATCTTTTTGAAAGGCAACCGATGCCAGAAACATAGAGAGGAAAAAAAAGACCCGACCAGGACAATTCAGTGCTCCACCAGGACCTGGCCTCCAGGCCCTGGAATTCAATAAAATGCAACAAAAGCTTCAAAATTTATTTAAAAAACTGCACGCTTTCTCTTGGTCAAGTGAAAATTATGTCTCATATGAAGTGAACAACTACAGTGGGCTGATATAAATATATCTACACAGCTCTGTTATCATGTATGGAGGCTTAAAACTGGGAATGTGTGTCTGGGGCAATATACAATCTCAAATTACGACGAATCTGTTAAGAATATACTAATTTTGGGCAGCCTTGACTCCTCCTCTTGGGTAGTACTTTTCCAGAGTACTGTTCGGAATACGTTTCAACATCTCGCGAGGGAAAATTCGAAGAAGTTGCCAGCCGATGTCCAGCGAGTCGAAGACGGTGCGATTTTCGTAGTTTCCTGAAAAGACGACAATAGATTGGATTTGGAAACGGTTAAGTCTCAAATCAGGCTCTGGGAACCCCAGACATTTCACTTAGTTTTCTGGAAAGGAAACGAGTATTTAGGCCGAAAAGAGAACAGTAAACTCGAAGTAGCCTATTGTAGACACAAAAATTTTTGACGAGAGGCTCCAGGGAATCGACCTTGCCCGAGGACAAAATTTTTGGGCTGTACCCAATGGTCAACTGATCTCTGCCATCGCGCAAACTATTTGGTACGCCAGAGATACAGTTGACCTCTGAATGTACAATTTTCTAGAGACTAAGGGCTCCCGGTCTTCAAATAAAGTTGTTGCAACCCTTAAAGGTTATAGTGAACAAGTTGGAGTTTTTTGGTTTATTGGTAAGTGGCGCCACTCTCGAACCAGACGACCCAGATTCGATCCTTGTGGGACAAAATTTTTCAGTTGGCTATTTTGAGAAGAAAAAGACGTGGCCAAAAACTCTCAAGACAAGAAGTCAACAGTTTTAAAAGTTCCTCTGCTCTAAAAGGGTGATAACCAGCCTCGTATAGGAAAATAAGCCAAAATTAATGGAAAAAGTGCCTACCTTGAGTGATGAAAGTTTTCTCGAACTTGGTCAGGAATTCCAAATAGAGCAGGTCATCTGGTGATAGAGCCTCCTCTCCGACGACGGCCTTCATAGCTTGGACGTCTTTTCCGATGGCGTAGCAGGCGTACAGCTGTAATATTTTTAGACTATTTTACCCTCCTTCCAAGTAAGTTAAGTTACCTGATTCGAGACGTCGGAATGATCCTCCCTCGTGAATCCCTCTCCAATGGCCGATTTCATCAGACGAGACAGTGAGGGAAGCACATTAATTGGCGGATAGATTTGCCTGTTGTGGAGCTGTCGATCGACATAGATCTGCCCCTCGGTAATATAGCCAGTCAGGTCGGGTATCGGGTGAGTGATATCTGGAAATTAGCAGTATTTGCAGGAGAGCTGCCACATGTGAAGCACCAATGTTCAAAACGAAGGAGAACAAACGTCGACGCTAACTTTGCATGGATGGTGCAGTCGGTTAGCAATCCGACTACTAATTCAAAGGGGGTGAGTTAGAATCCCCGTGGGATCGGAGTTTCTTCTATGACATAAATTCCTCAAAAATACATTCAGAAGATATATTGCACCATCAGTTTGGTCAGAATCAACAGTTTTCCTTATTTTTCCATTCGCTTTTTCTTCAAACTTGAAAACAAACGAATCTTACCGTCATTAGGCATGGTGAGAATGGGAATTTGGGTGATGGAGCCGTCTCGGCCCTCAACACGACCGGCTCTCTCGTAGATAGTCGCCAAATCCGTGTACATGTAGCCGGGGAAACCACGTCTGCCTGGAACTTCTTCGCGCGCAGCTGAGACTTCTCGAAGAGCCTCAGCGTAGGATGACATGTCCGTGAGGACGACGAGGACGTGCTTCTCACACTGGTAGGCGAAGAATTCGGCAGCTGTCAGAGCCAGACGCGGGGTGATGATACGCTCAATCGTGGGGTCGTTAGCCAGGTTGAGGAAGAGGCACACGTTCTCCATGGAGCCTAAAACATTGGGTGGTTTTAGATCCTCGAGACTATCTTTGTCTCCCCTAGAGAATTCGGGCGCGTGTGCACAGGGGTCGATTCCGCCCGTGGTCTAATTCTTTGTAAAGTAACATTGTAGTTTTTCACAAAGCTTATTTTGAGATCGAGAGAAGAAATGAGCAGAAAAATGCTTGGGAGGGGGTCCTAAGGTGGGAAAATGGCAGGTTTAGAAAATTCTTAGCTTCAAAGTGGCGATAATCAACCTTGTATCGAAAAAATATATCAGATTCTCACCATTTTCTTCGAAATCTTGTTTGAAGAAGCGCGCAGTCTCCATGTTGACTCCCATGGCGGCGAAGACGATGGCAAAGTTTGACTCCTGATGATCACGACCGGGCAGCTGGACGAGACCTCCCTGTCGGACAATCTGGGCGGCGATTTCGTTGTGCGGCAGTCCAGCAGCCGAGAAGATGGGGATCTTTTGTCCTCGAGCAATCGAATTCATCACGTCGATGGCCGAAATCCCTGTCTGAATCATCTCTTCCGGGTAGATGCGCGCCCAGGGGTTAATTGGCTGCCCGTTAATATCCAGGAAGTCTTCAGCCAAGACGGGAGGACCCTAAATTTTTTATTAATACACTATTTTAGGGCAAAAACCTTGTCGATGGGCTTGCCGGAGCCGTTAAAGATACGGCCGAGCATATCTTCCGAGACCGGGGTGCGCAAAATGTCGCCGGTGAACTCGCAGATCGTGTTCTTGGCATCGATACCCGAAGTTCCTTCGAAGACCTGAATCCATACCATTTTAGGAAACGAAGAAAGACGAACTTGTACGACAGCCTTGTTTCTCGAGATCTCGAGGACCTGTCCAGATCGTCTGGTGCCATCGGGCAACGTAATGTTGACAATCTCACTGAACTGCGGGAACTTGACGTCGTTCAAGATGACCAGCGGACCGTTTACTCCAGTTACCGTCTTGTAAACTAAAAAATGAGGGTAACTAAGCTGAAAAGAACTGTTAAGCACTCTAATCTGGCAGAAATTCGAGGGAAAACGCTTACTTAGCCGCGGCTGAGTGTTGTAGTTGCGAATGGTGGCCGTCTTGTGCGACGTAATGCCTTGGTTGACGTCCACGGAGGCCATTACTGTAAAAAGTAGTGTAAGAATCCAATTTTGGGATAGAAACGACGAGATAGACATGCTTAGAGTCCAAACTGCCTCAAGGACGCAAGTTTCCAAACTACATGAGCAAGTTAGGGGCGGTTTATCGATGTAATTGTGTCGATAGACAGGAAAAACAAATCGAGATAACTTCAGTGACATAATGGGGATAGGAGGGGTTCAGAAACAGACGAAAGTAAGCAGAATGAGATAATGGAGGGAAGGGCCGATGTGTGAGGTCCCTCGGACCTCCATTCACGCGACCAACTATCGGTTTTCGGCCGCCGCCGCGCGCTCTATCCGCCATATTAATCCGATTGACTCAGTATAGGATAAACACGTTTTTTGAGTCAAAACAAGCACAAAGGCATGTCAAATAGCACCTTTTCTCTGGGCAAATATGCCTAATAAATTTCAAAGTTTCAAAGTATGCATGTCAGTAGAAGAGAATAAGAGATGCTAGTGTGGCAAAATGCCATCTGTGGGGCTCCGGGAAGGATCAAGACGAGGCATTTTTGGGGTCTCGGTACAGGAAGTTTTGGTTGTAACAAAACTTTTGATAACCTTACTTGAAGATATTAGTACTTTTAATAGACGTTTTGGGATAAACTATTTCTCCTGTTAACCACGGTTAAGTCTCAAATCAGGCTCTGGGAACCCCAGACTAGGATTGATAAATACGTCAAAATAAGAGGGTATTATTGGGAAAACAAAACATTCCAAATACAATATTACACTTTAGTAAGCTTCGGTATTACGACCGAATTTCACATGAACTATAGCCAAAAAAGTGTGAAGAAATGAATTTATGACATGAAATTTGTGAAGAAGAAGAATTGGAAATGTTGCATTTTCAGGCATGGAGATCTTTCTCAAGAGATGAGAGTTTAGCCATTAGTCTGTCGACCCTACTGGCTTCTTCTTGCGCGTCAGCGCCGAGATTCTGCTGGTATTGGGCGGCAATCTTAACGCAGTTTTTTTTAAAGTAAAAAACATGTCAAAAATACCGGGAAAAGAACCTTGGAGACCCGCTCCTGCTTCAGTTTCATCGAGAAGAGCTTCGAGGTGCGCTGGAGCGCCGAGTAGGTGTTGGAACAGACGTCGAGGAGAATGAGGGAGACGGTTTGGAGGGTGAAGAGACCCGCATCCAGGCGGTCAAAGTATTTCCTATATAGTTATGCTATTTTGGCCAAAAGAAACACTCACTCATCGTCATTCTCCTGCTCATTATCGGACGCCTCGGCGGCTTTCGCCTGCTTGGAGTCGAATTTGTTCATTCGTTCTCTGAAAAGTACCGTTTTAGCCCATTTTCTACTAAACCAGTTTTTGAAATTGGTGTATTGCTAAGATATGTTCTTTCGGCCCGAACGATACGGCTTCAAATTTGCTCGGCGGTCTACCATCAACTTTTTCTCTAGCAAGCTCAAAAGTTTGTTTTTGGTGGGGATTTCTTTTTTCAAATCGTCTTTCCAGAGCAATTCTTGTTTTCTTTGTACAAGAAGGAGGAAATAAAACCAACTTGTATTTGAGGAAGAGTTCCACAGCCCTGTCAACCTTCTCATGCTCATGCTCCACGAATTTGTTGAACATTCGCTGTCGTGATTCCTCCTCGCAGCTGCGCAGAAGGGCTCCGAGGACCTGGAAACCGGGTAAAGGTTAGTCGGTACTTGTTAATATACTTGCGACCGAGCAGTAAATTTGCTGCTCGAGCGGATTTCGAGCTGCTCGACGGTCTGGTTCAAGCGAGCCGGTTTAGCTCGAGCCAAAGTATATGTTTTGCTCACTTCCACATTTACTACTTCTAAAATGGATTTTCTTCGAAGGAATTGTGAAAAAAAGGCAATACTTCAATAATTAGTGCTAAAATAAGTGGAAAACATCGTGCGGATTCACATTGTAACTCTAGCAGGTTGAGCCGAGCCGCTCGACGAACTCGATCGAGCCAAGCTGCTCGACGGGTTAAAAAACAGCCAACTTGTTAAGACACATACCGAGCAGACATGCTCCTCATGCTCGTCCGGATTGCTGTCCTTGGACTTCTTTTTCGTCGTTGTGGGTGTCTTCATGAACAGAGGAAACAGGGTGCGAAGTCCGAGGATATCGACAAACTTGTTGCAATTGTCGCGCCCTTCGGGACCAGCCGTCGCGTGATCAAGTACCTAAACTTTCAAATTACTACACCCAAGATGCTGTCAGCCTACCTTCAAGGCACTGTTTCGACTCTGCTTCTTCTCTCGGAGCATGAGATTCATCAGCTGGAGTCCCTCGCCGTCCAGGAACTTCCCACGATTTTGCGGCCAGATCAGGGCGGCACAAAGCGCATTGAACATGTTCTCCATATGCTCCTTCTCTGTCGGCGAAGTCGGGTCGTTGCGCTTGTAATGAGCCAGGGCCTGGAAATGAGTCTGTTTGGATCAAACGAGCAATTTTGCACTGTCAATAATGGAGAAACACTTTTCCATCTCGGAACTCTAACGATCGACTTTTTTACGTACTGTTCCCAAGGGAGCAATTTACCGTTGCGCCATTATAGCAAAAAAAAAAAAAAACAAAAAAATGGCATAACATGTGGGTAAATCAGCTTTGTTACGACCAAAACAAGGTTTGCATTCTTTTTTTGAAGATACCATTATCCTCAACTACTTGAGTCCAAGAAATCAATCAGTTCAATCGCTAGAGTATCTATTTGAAATGACTAAAAATGGCAGCAGTGGCTCCAAGGCTGTCTAGCAGGCCTCACAAAATTACAGCTTTTCAAAGTTTCAGCGAACTATATAGTTGATATATTGGTAGAGACGCAACCCTCAAACCAGACGATCGGGAGTTCGATCCCCGTAGGTGTCTAACTTTTTCAAAAAACTATTTTGAGAAGAAAACGGCAAGAGAGATGTCCCCCAGATTAGAATTTGACATGTTTACAAGATTCTTAGCCTGTAAGACAGCCTCGTTTCAGAAAAACTCACACGAAGTATCATATCAATTCCATCCAACTTCTCCGTCAACTTCTTCCTGGCAGCCTCCGAGGTCTGGAGCAGAATGGCCAGCAGTTCGCTGGCATATTCCTTGTTAGCATCCATGGTTCCTTTCTGACATGCCCTCTTCAGTAGCCACAGGAAGAGTCCCTGGCTGACGCACTCATCGGCCATCTCCTTACGCACTTCTATCATCTGAAGCTTCTTTTTATTGCTAAACAAGAGTCAAAAATACATTTTCTACGACTGTCAGGGCTCCGTGGAGCGCATCAGCATCATCTTTCTTGGTCTCATCGAACTTGTCGAAACAGGTGACGAAGGTCTCGATGATGCGTCCCTTGATGAGGTAGTCAATCAGTTCCAGGGCTCCTTCGTCGCCCTCGTTCAAGACATCCACGTCTGTCAGCTCCTACAAATTTTTTTTGTATTGTGAAAAGCAACAAAAATTACAACGAGACATCCCAGTGGCTTCAGCTTCCAACAAATTTTCTTGATATGTATTCAACCAGTTTCTGGGTGCTTCAGCAGCTGTTTCTATTTCAACTATCACTTTGCCAGTTATAAAAAGCCGAACTATTGAAATTAGAGCTTTTTGTGGAGGTTCGAGGACGGCGGAAATGTTTCAGCCACACAGCTACCATGTCTAGAGCTGCGCAGACTAGGGTTTTCCAAGAAGTGTACATGTGAAGAAATCAATAAAAGCCCTCAATCCATCAGTTTCAGCACTCACATTAATTTGTGTAAAGGGTCTATTATTTTTTGGCTTTAATCTCATTTCTGTTTTCAGGAACTGTTCTGCTTGCCAAGTTAGCTAAAGTATTGAGCGGGAAATGTAAAAAAAAAAAAAGACCCGCAAAAAAAAGCAGAATTACCTGTAAGAGATTGATGGTCACACCGACGATGTCACTATTCTCGTGTGCCAGAAGCGAGAGCAGAATGGTCGGTCCTCCGATCTCAATAAAACAGCCATAGAGATCGGGCTGGGTGGCCAGCGAGTGCATTTCCTGAATGGCCGTGTCCAGCTCAATCTCCGACTCCATGAACTTCTGAGGCTCGTCCGAGTGCTTGATACGCATCTCACGATTCCGCAGGACTTTTTTCTCCAGCTAAAAAAGAAAGTTTTGCTATAAAAATGACTTAGAATTACCTGTAATGTGTACTTTTTGACGTAGACCTCGTCGACCGTGACGGCCTGTCCGGCATCCTCCTCTAAGGCGGCCAGCAGCTCGTCTCTCGAGGCTCCGGCTGGCAGCTTCAGTCCATTCTCGCCGTGAGAAACATCAGAACGGGCCTTCTTTGGCGGGGGCTTAATTTTGTTGTTTATTGGGGGAAAAAGACAGAAAAACTTACAGGATTAGTAGAGGAGCCGCGTAAGATCTCACTGACGTCTATGGAGGACATTTTTGGAGCCTAGACTTCGTGATTTTTCAGCTAAAAATGAGTGGAATGAAAGCAGGGGAAAGACGAATTTAAACAGATTTCGTTCGTTCGGGAGAAAATGTGATACGTGGTTGTTGAAATCGCAGAAATGAAGCGGTGTATAAGATTCCAGCAATGATCTTTTTACTTTCATTTTCTCCAAATATTCATTTCATTTGGCGACTGAATCTGTATTTAAAACGTTATCCCTTACAAATCCAAAAAAAGTGACGTTAAAAAACAGGTAAATGGTGGGTTTGACAAGTTTTTAAGTCGAAAACAGCCAAAGCGATTCAGCACAGTGCATTGAGGACAAAATGGTTTAGTACTATATATTTTTTAAAGCGAGCCTCGGGCGCACAGAACTCATTGCCCAATCTCGGCACTTGTTACGTTGAAGCTGGAAGCAGCTCGTCGAGGAGAAAAACTACCAGCTCAGAGAGCTAATGTCAACAAGTAAGGCAAAAATTTTTCTGAAAACATGCAAAAAAGGAGCGATACCTTGAAGCAAATAGAGCTTATACATTACATGAAAAATAGGTTAGAAAACGATGTAATAACTTCATTTCAACGGTCAACAACTTGGAGGAGAGAATGAACAGAAATTAACGATTCTTCGAGTTTTGGGGGCGATAAACAAGAAAAAACAACAACGATAATGAGAGCAAAATCAACAATTTTTCTGAAAAAACAAACCTAACTTTGCTGCAAGTTTTTGACGATAGATTTGACGACGGCGAGGGGCTGTTTTCCACAAATTTGGACACTGGCCGAGTTGGATTTCTTCAGCTGCTTCCACAGGTCGTCCTTCTCGAGCATTTCCTCCAAAATCGGCGCGGTAATCTTCTCAAATTGGTCCTTGGCAGAGTCGGTCAAGCCAGAACTGGCAGCCACGAGAACCTTGAGAAGGGTGGCAAAGAAACGGGGCTTGACCTTAAATTTTCAGAGAGTTAAGAGTAAAAAAATTGGGTAAAAACCTCAGAAGGAGCAGCTACAACAGTCGTGAGGTAGTCAGCACAGCGTTTGGCCAACTTCTTGGCGGAACTCTTGTCCACGGGATGAGTCTTGACGACGGCCTTGTTCAGAAGAGCTGCGACACATTGGAGGGCTTCCATCTGGAAAGGAAAAATGGATTAGATACGAGAGAGATTGATTGAAAAATGTCTACTGGTCATTGAATAATTGTGCCTGTCGTAGGCGTCAAACAGGCCGAAAAAGATCCTCCGATTCCAGACGGATATTGGTTTTTATTAGAAATCTACAAGGCTCTCTGGCATCGGACAATGAATTAAAATGTCCGTTCAGAGGGGTGAACAATTGCATCAAATTCTCATTCTGCAAAAGCACTGTCTAGAACGAAAAAAATCTCGAAGATTGCCGGTTCCAAATGTCACTACAAACTTCTATGCTCAATTCTCACTCTCCATTTTCCGTCTACTTCGGCTCTGAAAATCACCTTAGTTCTCAGCATTATATCACTTTTCAAGGTTAACAGTGCTCACCCTTCTAAAGATCCTAATCTCCTCGTTGAAGCCTCCCTCCAAAAAGCTGGTCATCTCGCTGACGAAATGCCCCGGATACTTGAGAATGGCCGAGGTGGCTAGTTCAGAGCTCAAACTACCCTCTTCTTGGACCAAGAACTTGTTGAAGACTTCGACAAAGGCGCTCTTGACTTCCGGGAGGACTTCATCGTTCGAAATTCCCAGGGAGAACTGGAAAGAAGTGGTCATTTTTGGATGGGATCCAAGACTCACAACAAAAGCGGTCAGCGAGGCCACAGTCGAGTTCAGGAGCGGATTGCTGAGATTGGGGGCCTCGTTGACGAGATGGTCGAGCAGGGAGCGGATTTTCTTCGGGCTGGCCGTGATCTGAACACGGAAAATCCCATGAAATAGGGAAAGACACACCTTTTTCTGCTTGCTTAGCATTTCCAGGAGCTCCACGGTGCGTTTGCTCACCGTGCCTTCAGCATTGCGCTTCAGCTGGACCAAACTGAGCTGGAGCAGAGGCACAATCAGGTCGAGTTTGACGTCGGATGGGGTCTCGGGGGCCGAGACGGTGAACAGAAGGAGATCCGTGACCTTGGAGCGGAATTCCTGCATTGCTTGCGACTTTTGACCTCTGAAATGAAAAGATTAAAGTAAGGAGATAATGTTTTAGGCACTTAATTATTTCTTTCTGATGTGGTGAGTCAGACCAGTGGCACTCATGTAATTGAACAGGCCATAGGCTTATTTACTGGTCCCGCCTTCATAACGCTCAGTTTGGTCATTGTGAGAAAAAATCTAGGGCCTGAATGATACTTCCTAGTCCTATTAGACTCCCACAGAGCGGGTAGTGCCCTCAAAATCCCATTTTTGCTCAGAAAAAAGGCGAAACTATTGAAGGGCTTCGCGCACTCATAATGCGAAACTTAAAAACCAGCGCTCGCACCCGTATCATCTCGGCAGCCCGGGTACAAGGCGTTATATAAGTAAGTTCGCTTTCTAGGAAAATCACCGGGAGGCACGCCTCCCGGCATATATTGGCTATATTTGGTTGTAATTGGTTCTAATGGTATTTCGGTCTATCTATAATGACTATGTCAAAATATTTTTTTGCCTTTTTCCATGGTATTTGGCTAACCTATAGCTCTCAGTAGTCCATGCTCGTAAACAGCTGATTTCTGCTCGTGTTTTTTCCCCAAAAATGTAAATCAACTCACCTTTCCTTCTTTGGATTCATCGCCTTGAAGACAGAGCTCAATTTGTCGTCCATGGCGAACATTGTCTCATCGTCCATATCGCTCAGAGAGGCATCGCTGTCGTCCTCCTCAAAATCGCCATTTTCCTTTCTCTTCACCGCGGCTCGTCCGAGGGCCTGTTCCAATCGGGAGACCAGCTGTGGATCGACATCTTCTTCCTCGTCATCGTTTTCTTCTTCTTCTTCTTCGGATTCAGCTTCAGCCTCCTCCTTTTCGTCAACTTCCATGTCCTCATCCTCTTCCTCGTCCGCATCGTCTTCCATCTCGGCGTCGTCCATCATGAGAGACTGAAAAGTACAGCTTGTATATATCTAACTCCTATTTTTAATCAGTTATTATCAAAAATAAGCGAGATTGTTCTTCTAATTTTATCAGTTTCCACCACTACGACCCAGGACTTGTATGCAAACACCATTGTTGTGCTTTATTGATCACCTTACACTGCTTTCTAGGTAAGAACTTCTAGAGATAAAGTTAGAAAATACAAGATAGTTCTAGTTTATACAGAAGCTCGATGTAATAGGACTTGTGGTTATCCGCTCTAGGTAGGTTTCATAGATTTCGGAGCATAGAAAGAGGTGTAGACACGGTATGTGTAAGACTAAACCGTTTGGTTTTTAGTGCTAGCTGGGTATATACCGCTATGCTAGAAACGAGCTGTAAACTGCAGCAACAATTGAGACAAAACTTTAAATTTTTGGTTTACAATTGACAAAAACTAACCTCGACAATATTCTGGACCTCCGTGGCCTTGATGCTCGGTAGTAGACAGACATAAACGTAGTAGACGACCGTGCGAACAAACTTGTGCGTCTGGCTCAGAAGGGAGATTAGGAGATCGATCAGGACCTGAATTCCTCTTATTCCTGTTCAGAAAAAAAATGGACTAACCGAAACATTTTCCTCGTCCTCCGAGCCGGCAATAGTCTCAATCTCCTTCAGCGCTTCCTGGTAGGCCTTCTTCTCGTCGCCCTTCTGACTCAGCTGCTCCCATAGATAGGCATTCATGTAGAGAACCGTCAGCGGAGCTCGCAGCTCCTCGTTGGCGAACTTCTTCACAGCTTTCTTGGCTTCCTTGTCGGCCAGGGCATTGAAGGCAGCCTTCAGTACGGCCAGATTCTCCTCGGAGAGCTTGATCATGGCACGTTCACCGGCTCGGACCTTAATTTTTTTTGTTAAATCTCCATATTAAGGTGTTTCTGTTTGTTGTCTGCCTGTGGTCTATTGTAGACTGTAAGGGTTTGGACGGAAGGTCTCCTCAGGGAATCAGGACTTCGATCCCCTTCAGGGCCAAAATTTTTGATAGAGTACTATTTTGTCGAGTTTTTGAGCCCAGAGAGAATATCTTATTATATTTAGGAGCTTCCGGTCTTCAAACAGTCTAATATTAGCGGCTGTGGCTTTAAAAGCTGTCTAACTGTGGTAGTTGTGACTTCACAAAATCACAGTCCTACAATGTTTTAATGCAAATGCTGGTATGTTGGTGAGAGACGGCACCCTCGAGCCACAAGACCCGGGTTCGACTCGCGTCAGTGACAAACTTTTTCAAAAAGCTATTTTAAGACGAAAAAAGCATGAGAGTGGTTCATTAAGCGAGAAATAACACGTTTACAAGATTTCTAGCTCCAAATGGACAATAACCAACTTTCTCACTACAAAGAAGCCCTACCTTGACATAGAAGAGTGAATCGACAGCGTTGGCCACCGTCATGAGGAGATCTTCCGTCTTTTCGCGTGTGAGCAGTTCCTGCAGGACAGCCTCCTTGACGTCGACTGGCCAGTGGGAGAAGACATGTCCGATACGACGAATACCAGCCTGAGAAAGATTTTGGGTCCATTTGATAGCCGACGGCTGATCCAGACGACTGAGGAGCTTCTCCACGACGTTGCTGCCGGTCAGTTGATCGAAGGAGCCTGTAAAATGGGGTTACAGCGGGAAAGTGGATGAAGAAGACGTCCAAACATATCAGAAATCGTGTTTCAGGCTTCAGCCACGTCTGAACCGTCCAGTAGTCAGTAAAAACTTTCTGTTAGAGGTCGGTAGAAGTAGCCATACTGTCAATAGTATGAGTAGTTCAGTTGACCTGTTGGTAGACTGAACCCTGCAACAGCGAAATGTTAGGTTGCTGACTATGAATAATAAACAGATTTGCCAAGAAGAGAGTCTGTGCCTCTAATTGCCACTTCATCAGTAGATTGAGTTACAGTACAACCAAAAGACAAAGACTAGTTTTCTTGCAAGAAGTTACAGTACTCTCCCGAACAGAAAAAGTGGCTATTAGCTCAGGTAGTCTTCCAGAACAGACAAGAGGGCACAGTGAGAGAATAGAGTAGTCAACCCAGTTCTCTCGGTACGGTCAGCAATGGTACAGGGTGTTTTTTATGAATGAAGTATCCAAACCTGTATCCTGGCTTCTTTTTGATGAAAGAGGCAGTAGAGAACGACATTTATTGCAGAGCGATTTTGCTACTTTCTTCGTGGTCCCTCTACTTGGCCACGGCGGCAGCAACAGCAGCTGTTCGGAACTTCTTCATTCCATTGCCTTCTTCTCCTCCTCCCTCTTGCGAATTCGCCGGTCCAAGACGAGCTTCTTCAGCACGTCGACGTAGACGAGGACACTGTTAACGGACATGAGCAGCAAGGCCACGGACAGCAGGATGATGATGATGAGGATGGGCCAGTTGCGCGCAGACTCCAGGAGGCAGGTCGGCGAGTCGTCGTCCATGTCGTCGCAATACTGACTTGGAACTAATGTCTTGGCAAAAGAGATTAAAGTTGACAGGACGAGTTGGAACTTTTTAAATTGAACAAATTACAGGAGCAACTAGAGCACCATTATCAATAGGATGTTTGACGCTTTGAATCGAGTTTCCAGGCAGATTCCACGATCTCATTGTCAGTCTCAGCCGTCCAAAAGGCGACAGCCGAACTTGGACTTTGGAAGGCTGATTCAAGGGTCCTATTAACCAGTAACGAGATGGACAAATTATGTCAAAAGATGCCAAGAAGTTTCGGCGGAGGGAATCATCTAGACCTTTAGATTTTGAAGCTATCTCTGTCGGCACTCAAGTAGCCTCAGTTTGTTTTGCTCTTCTGTGGTGACAACCTCTTTTTCGTACGGTTGCTCCAGAATTTTTTTACCGTGTCCCTTGCTAGATTTTAGGGCAGTAGGAGCCTCTAGCTCTAACTATCCGGCAATGTTTTTAATGCTAGCGGAATTTAGGGTATTGTGGTAGCAGACGGTTCGGACGAGCCTATAAACTTGAAAAGAATGACGACTCTTACCTTTCCTGTCCAGATGCCCAATAATCTCCAGCAGGGTCTTTGAATCGTCTACCTTGGCCAGCGTCTCGGTGATGTAATTGCAGAAGGCCGTGATCTGGAAATTACTGGTAGTCTCTCTGTCTTTCCTCTCTTTCAAAGTAACCAGTAGTCCAAGAACCAGTCCCTCCTACCTTCTCTAAGCCACGATTTCTGTCCAGATTCCCCTGTGGTGTAAATTACAGCCAATCGACCCCTCGGCGACCCCTCAAGAAGCCGGTTTAGACGCATGGAAAATCGCGAAAGTCTCGCGCCTTTTTGAGGATTGATCTGTTCACTTTCCCTCCCATTTTTTAAAAAATCAGGAAATTCAGGCTTAAAAATGCTGAAAACTACCACCATTCTTCTCGTTCTACCCTTCCTCTCAGTTCAACAAGAAAACGCAGAGTTTTTAATAGAAAATGCCAAAATTTGTGAGTGGTTTTAATTGGTCCATGAAAAGTAGCCTTTAGGTGGTAGTCCATTCGCTGATCCCATCTGGATTCCAGTTTTGGATACTTGTACAGAAAAATGTGATCAGGCTAGTGAGTATTGCGTGGAAAATGAGGAGCTCGTGCAGCAGTGTAAACCTTGTGAGTTTTAGGGCAAAAATAGAGGGATTTAGGGTCATTTTAGAGACAAAAAGACCTAAAAAAACGACTGGTTTCGTCCTCAAATAAGTTATAAATACGGTTAGTCAGTAGTAAGCAATAGACCACATTTTTGAGAATTTAACACTTCAGATTTGAGCCATCAATAGGACATTTTTATCTAGAAAGAAATCCTGAAAAAGGTATCTAAAGCGGCAAAATTGTGATAATATTTCGACGAAAAAAATATACAGCAGTTGTCTCCCTTGTGTCCTTCGCCAAAAATTTCGGAGCCCAGGACCCCGAAAATGTGAGAAAATCTGCAAGTTTACAGTACCGGAAGAGTGCAAAAAGCTTCTGGCTCTTCGTCTACGCGCTCAACGACGACAGGACAACTTTGCCAAGAGTCTCGGAGCCCAGAACAGGTATTTTTTATAACATCTTAGTCTAAAATCATGCATCGTTCCTTTTGTGAGAGCTTGGTCAATTCTCGACCTACTAAATCCGGCTCAACTGCTCAAATACTACAATTTATGTTCCTTTTATACCAAAGCTTCAGAGACGCTGCACCAATCAACCTAGAGGACAAGGTTGTTGAGAATAGCGGTCCCAAGAAAGTCAAGTTTTCAGTGAGTCATGGGCTGAAAAAAAAGAAAAGACCAATTTTTAGGTTCAAGGAAACTCCAAGCTTCGAGCAGAGCCTTTCCAGGTGAGAATACTGACTACTATGCATCAAATTAACAGTTTTAAGGTCACCGGAGATGTGAGGAAATCCCGAAAATCTGACTCTACTAAGCACAGGGTCAAGCGATTCTAGTCTCTTTTTCTATCGCTATTTCTTTACATAAACCCCAGATAAACCATCTTACCTTGCCACGGAGGACTCTCTGCTGTGGGGACGGTTTTCCGGTGGCGTTTCCTGCGAGCCGTTTCATTAGAGCGTCAGAAAAGATAGAGATGACTTCTTTGTGCGACTGTTCAGTTTGGAGAGCCAGCTCCGCGGTGGAGAAAATACGCTCGAGGACCCGGGACTCGTCGCCGCTAGCAGCCCATTTCTCGATGATCGCTGAAAATGGAATTATAGGAAAAAGACCACGAAAAGGAGGAAATGCTGAACACTACGAGTGTTTTTACAGCGCAAAATTTTCCTATTTCTTTATGGTTGGCCGGCTTTCACGAACGTCGTCTCGAGATTCGCACACTGATCGGTTGATGCCATAGAAATTACAAGCATTTCTAACCGGATATTAGCGTACTCTTGTCCCCCCGAAGTAAGTTGTTGCGATGCCAACTATTACCAATATTCGAGTCGGGAACCAACTGAATTTTTTTGTCGCGTATTGTGGACTCAATTATCTCTCATTTCGCGAAAGTGGTGTTGTGTGTACGACAAGAGGTAGGCTCAAAATTATTCTGCGTTTAGGAGACAGGCTCTTTTCAATGGCAGCCAATTTCTAGATGGCTAATTTTAACGCCTGATTCTTATATTTCAAACAAATTGTAGATCTCTAGAGATGTTTATCCCAGCTATAAGTCAGGTATTTGATCCTGGATCCTAGATCCGGCCGCTTTCGGGCACCCGAGGCTTTTTTGGTCTGATATTTGAGAAAATAGTACCGAGATCACGAGGTGGGATGTCGGAGTAATCGCTCATACCTGCTCACAACGTTTTGTAAGCGGGCGTTTGTCGGAAGTTCGTCACAAATTTTGACAAACAGTATTCTCTCATGATTTTTTTTACGAAAAAGATTTATAATAAAACCCACTCCTGTAGACAGCATCAAACTGTTCCCCGCTCCTCGCAGCCTCAAGAATCTCCTTAATCAGCTGATTGACGACGCTCTTGTCGCACTTTTTCAGGCTGGCCAGGAGAGCTTCCAGATCCGTCTCGCTGAAACGACAGCTGCCGTCCTTCTGGACAAAGGAGATCTGCTCATTAAGACTGGCCTAAATTTGAATGTTTTTAGGGTACAAACATTGAAAATTACCGCGTGTTTACGTCTAATTGTCAAGAGAAGGAGAAGAAACTCGGGAGTGCTCGAGGTCAGAGCCGTCTCGAGGTAGTCTCTCAGAGGAGGCAGTAGGGTCTAAAAAGCTGTCATTTTACATCAATATTCCACTTTTTTGACCCCAAAACTTAAGAAAAACAGACCTTAAACTGCTTGGCATCGACAGTCTGGAGCATGGCTCCAACGGAGTGACAGATGGACATGGCCAAGAAGGAGAAGCGGCGGTAGAGGACGAGTTCCTGATGCAGAATGACACTGTAGGCCTGGAATTGGGTTATGTTATCTAGAAACTATAAAAAAAGGTCTTACGTGGCTGTAAAGACCCGTGTTGATGAGAATAGTCGCCAGTAGGTGATGAGCGATGGCTTGACCGTTCTTCTGGGCCTGAAAGGAAGCGGTTATTGTGATAGTTTAGGGCGCTCAGCAAAGACTTTTAGGTACAAAACAAAATAAATTATGAGATTGACTGACAGCCAATGCTGATTCACAACTTGCAAAATTTGCCTTTTTGGGGGTAAGACGATAATTTCTTGCTTTCCTGTGTACAGCAAAGTTGTAGTCTTTAATCTGATCTACAACTTTGCAGAACATTGCAAAGCATCAAAACTTCATTCTCAGTAAGAAAAAGATGAAACTAGTGGAAGTCCCACGCCCTACGACCCTAAAGCGATAAAAATTCAGCGCTCGCACCCGTATCATCTCGGCAGCCCGGGTACAAGGGGTTATATAAGTAAGTTCGCTTTCTAGAGAAATCGCCGGGAGGCACGCCTCCCGGCATATTTCGGCTATATTTGGTTCTAATAGTATTTCGGTCTGTTATATTGGCTATATTGACTATGTCAAAATATTTTTTTTGTCTTTTTCCATGGTATTTGGCTAGCTAACTTAATGTTCAGAAGTGTTACATCAGGGTTTTGCTAATTTTTACCCAAAAAAAAATTTCTGTATAATCGATCTACCTCATCCTTGAAATCCATTTTCTTCTCGGCCAGCTCGTAGAGACGCTCAGCTGTCCACTTTTCGTGGATTGAGGGCAGTAGGAGGCTCAAAGCCGTCGAATAGCCAATTCGGGCTGCGGCTCTAGGAGACGACAGGCCGACTACGAGTCTCTCCACACAGTAGTCCATCGCGGCACTGTCCTCCTTCTAAATTTTTGGAATTAAAGGTTGGAAAATTGGAGAGGAACGAACCAGTTTAGCGAGCAGGGAAACAATTCCCGCATGTCGTTTGGACGCGTCAAGCTCGGGCAGCGAATAGAAAAGATCCATGACGTCCTTAGCGGGACGATAGGTCTTCTCCTCGTCAGCTGGCGCGGAGGTGGTGGCACTGGCCTCCTTTTTACCCTTCTTGTTGACCGTCATTGACTGGAAAAGTAAAGATCAGCCAATAAAATGAAGCTCGATGGAAATGTTGCTGAAGAGACACCAAATTATGACAGGAAGTGAAACATTTTACCGCGACTTTCAGGTGCTTCTAGAAAGTATCCAAACGAACAAGTATTAAGGAAAAAAGCCTTTAACTGCACGTGCCATCATTCTACCAGCAAATTTCGAAAAAGCAGCTCAAGCCGTCGAGCCGAATAAACTTTTTGTCGACCGTAGCACCATTTTCGCTGGGGATTCAGTAGAGCTGAACTGACCTCTAACAAAAATGACGCCAGGGATTTTACAAGCCATTTTCGAGAAAAACCCTGTACGGTTGCCCTAAACCGATAAAGTTTAGGAGCAAAAGTAGGGAAATCAAAAGGGAACAGAAATTTGTATCAAGCGCGTTTGATGGAATGTATAGTGCAATGCGTACTTTCTCTGCTCTCCAAGGCTCTCCTTTTTAATTACCTACACAAATAGCGAGCAAGTAACAGAAAAATGTAAACAGAAATAATAGATTTGGTCTACGAGACCATTGTGAGGTAAAAATTAAAAAAAAAGACCACGAAGAACACTTTATGGGCTTGGATCTCAATATGCCCGTCAAAAATAACAAGCTAATTGCAGGAAAATAACAGAAAATCAACAACTTCGACGAGAAAAAGGGGGATAAGAAGCTCTCTAGTCATCCTCATCAAAAATGACGCGTTTTCCCTGGGGCTGAATTTGGCCAAGCTGCTGTTTCTTCTGTACTCGAGCTGCCCACGATGGATGCAGAGTTTCCGGGTTTTCTGGAACTTTTTAGTTTATAAAAATTATGATATATACGTGGATTAGGAGCAGGTTTCTTGGCGCTACTCTTCGCCTCGAAAATGGCCTTCTTCTGGTTTTGGAGCTTCTGACGTCGGTCGTCACCGCGTCGTTCCATCTTCTCCTGGAGCTTGACACGTCCTTTGGACAGTTCTCTAGAAAAAAAAGAGGTTGATTGTATCTGACAACTTTGAACAGAAAACGGGAAGAGATACCTAGGCTCCTTCTTCCGAAGAGGAACGGCCGCAAAGTCCTTGTCGTCGTCGACACTTTCTTCACCAGAAGACTCGTTTCCTCCTGGAAAGACAACGATTAAAACTGGTAAAGAGAGTGTTAACAAGTTGACAAGTTGATTGGATGCTAAATGGACAAATGGTCAAGTTTCGGAGGAGACAGGATTGGAAAGAGTTTTTACTAGGAGGGGAACAATTGACAGTGTAATAAGAACCGATTACGCTCTACGCTAGTCGCAGACTTAAATAACGTAATAGATAGTAATAGTAGTAATAGGAAGAACCGATAAGTCGGATCAAGGTAAAAGTTTGTCGAAGACGGACAAGAATTG
The DNA here is from genome assembly GCA_037178855.1 of Oscheius sp. JU75. Lineage (NCBI taxonomy): Eukaryota > Metazoa > Nematoda > Chromadorea > Rhabditida > Rhabditidae > Oscheius > Oscheius sp. JU75. The sequence goes on from JASJZC010000003.1 coordinate 1,438,119, forward strand.
CGACACTGGCTGACAAGGTGATGGGAGTGAAAGACGGTTTTGCAAATAAAAAAACTACCTTGAGAGTTGGGATTCAAGAAGAAAGAAGACACGGGCTTGCTCTCATCCTCCTCCTCCTCCTCCTCGTCATCTTCACTGTCCTCCTCGAGGCCAGCTCCAGGCTTCTGTAGATCGACCAGACCACCTTCGGAGAGCTTGACTCGTTTTACCACGGATCCACTAGTCGTCGCTTCTTTGGCATTTTTTACCACCCGTTTAGCGGGCTTCTCCTTCTCCTCACGGAGCGCGGCAGCCAATTTCCGTTGATCTTTTTTACTCTTGGAGGCCTGGAAAAGGCGTCTGTTTACATTGACGTAAAATTTTTTTTTGCCATTTTCAGCCCTATCAAAAGGCTTAACTTTACCAGAGTAAACGATAATGTTCTCTTGTTATTCTTAGTCAATCCTTAGCTTCTACAAATGTATGAGCAACTGAACAATTTGATGTTTTTGTGTAGTTTACAGTTTAATCTCGTGCTTTTTCAAACAATCCGGTCCAATATTTGGTGAAAAACCGGTTTGTCAGGCTTACAATCGCCCACCTGAGTCTCGATGGTCATCTTCAAGAGTTCCTTGACCGAAGTGTCGGCTTTAACTCCAGCCGATCCCTCATTTTCCTCCTCATCCTCACTCTCAGCCGGTCGTTTCTTGGACTTCGGGGCTATTTTGGGTCTCGACTTGTCCTCCTTGATGCCGCAGAGACCGAGCAGCTGGTACAGGCAGTTTTTCTCAAAAAGTGAGAGAAACCTACCAAGTTGCGTCGATTGGCAATCGTCTCCTCGTCCTCACTACTTGAGCCCATCTCCACATCCGAGATTTCTCCTTCTTCCTCGTTGGATTCGCTCCCGGAAACGTCCTCGTTTTCGGGATCGGAGACGTCTTCTTGGCCAATTTCTGCGTCAGACACGACTTCTTCTTTCTCCTCCTTCTCGGCAGATTTCTTCTCCGACTTGGACTTTTTTTCGGGCTTCTGAACTTTTGAAGATTTTAGAGAAAACTGATTTACGCAAATAGGATGCTTGTCAATCTAACACCTTGTCAAATCTTTTACGTGAACAAGCCCTCTAAAACCAATCAGAATATGGCATATTCCCGCCAAAATGATCTCGTTTTATTCTTCTTGCCGACACAACATACCGTCTTGTGTGAGCCTAGAATACGCATGCTCATGTCAAACTATTCTCATATTATCCTACCATTCTGTACAGGCTGTCTCTGCCAATCTTTCTTCACTAATTAATCCAACTTCAGTAGCGCTGCTGCGAATTTGCTTTCTATCAACCTGTCCTTTGCAATGCTGACAGATACCGGAAAAGTGAACTAATTGACAGGCTCTAACACCATCTCATCTGTCCCACTCACGCAGTCCATGTCATCCTATCAAAGATGCTGTCGCTACTGCTTGTCATGTCAGTCACCTTCGGTGTTCTGTCCATTTGTGCTACTAAATGATTCATCTAAACAGGTCCGCCAACTGTCAAACATTTGGCAGCTCTTCACATTGAAGAATACAGATCTCGTTGTCTGGATTTCGGATTCAGTTAGTGGTACCGGACAACAAGATTCAGTAACGACAAAATTAACACTATACCTTTACCAGGTGACTAGCCTTGGCCTCCTGATATTGCTTGCCGAGACGCTGGAGGAAGTAGGCGGTTCTGGTCTCCCAGTCCGGATAGGTCTCTCTGTATTTTGGTATAAAAAATGACAAAAAAGGTGGTACCTGAACTTGTTGACCTCCTTCTGAACAGGCTTCGAGGTAGCCAGATGATAGAGACAGCGCTCGGCGACTGGTTTTGTGGTCTAAAATAGTCATTTTTTGCATAAAATTCATGCAGAATACGGAGAAATCGAGCTGATTCTTGGGCGTCTTGCTCACGAGGGCGTACTTGACCACCTCGTCTCTGTTCAGAGTCTCCATGGCCTCGAGTTCTTCCTTCATCTTCTCCATCCGCTTCTGTTCTTTCGGATTCGACTTCTTCTCATTCTTCTTCTCCAAATACTTGAGCTTCTTCTTCATCTCACCCTGGAGGAAAAAGGTCGCCTTGTCGACGACCTTTCGCATGTTCACGATCTGGAAATTACAAACTTTGGCTGATTTTGGTGTCATCTGACGAATCATCTTTTGGTGAACTGTGACAAATAGGTCTATCAGGAAAAGTGATAGAAGATAGTTGAAGTAGTTTTTGCGATGCCCTAGCTGTCATTCTGTTTGCTCAGTCGTACTTTTTTTTTGCTATTCGTCCTTCCGTATTATTTATTATCGGACTTTCGCAGTTCCGTCAGACTATTACAGTCACCAGATACCCCCACGTTTCTAAAGGCAGCACGATTTCGAAAAATTACCTGATTATTGAGCAAGTTGGCAGTCAGGGGTCTCTTCTTGCTCTCATCTCTCCCCTCCTTCTTTCCGCCCTCCTCAGCTCCTAACTTCGGCATTTTGAAGCCGATTTTTGGGGTGGGGACGGCGGACAAGTCCGCAATCTGCTGCTCCTCATCCACATCAGATTCGTTGGCCGTCTTCGAGACGAGAGCCTCAGCCGCCTCCTTGTCGTTCTTCAACGAGGTCTTCTTCTTCATCTAGGGGCTTAAAATTAGCTCAAATTGACCGAGAAATAGATAAAAGTTTTGACATAACTTAATAAATACGATAACAACATAGAAAATGACACATTTTATTCTGAAAATCTAATATGAAACGAGTGGAAAAAAAGGGGGGCTTAAAATCCTATTCAAGATCCATCGCCTCGTCGTCGGTCTTGCCGCGCTTCGGTTCGGGCTCCTTCGGTTCCTCGACCTCGGGCATCTGTTCCTCCTTCGGCTCTTCCTCCTTTTGGGCCTTCTCAGCCGTCTCGAGCCGCTTGGAAAATTCGAGAATGTCTGGAGTTCATGATTAAAAAGATGGGAAAGACCAAAAACCTCCAGAAAAGGCAGCCTGAATGACGTCGGGTGGGAAGTTGAACTGCTGCAGGACGGGACCCATCTGGCCGGTCTGGAGAGCATGACCGAAGCTGCTAACGACCTGCTGGTAGATGGGCGAGTGGATAGTGGCCAGGACCTCCTCGGCTGGGCTGTTGGGCTCGTTCTGGGGCGTATGCTGCTCGAGACGGGCTATAAATGATCTCATTTAGCCTATCCGATCGTTTGTTTCTCGTGTTTGCGTGTGGCCTATTGTAGATTCTAAGGATTTGGAAGCGAGTGACCAGGGGGTCTATTTCGCCCAAAGTCCAAAGGTTTGTAAAGTACCATTTTGTATAGTTTTTTTTTAGCTGACTTTCCGATATCCAAACAGTCTAACAACAGCGATTGTGGCCTCAAAAGCTGTCTAATTGTGGTAGTTGTGGTTTCACAAAGTTACTGCCCCTCAAAGTCGTAGCAGCTTGGGTATAGGTAAGAGGCGCCACTCTCGAACCAGACGACCCTGCTTCGATACCCGTGGGTGACACTTTCTGAACAAGCTATTTTGAGAAGAAAATAGCTTGCAACAAGTTCCTGAGAGCCAAATTCACATGTTTACAACATCTTTAGCTTCAAAGAAGCGATAGTCATTTTTTGGATCCAATTTGGAGGCTCCAAAACAGTCAGAAACCTACCAGTATTGGCCTTGGCAGTCTCACTGACACGTTTTCCCGTCGCGACGTGAGCCAGATCGACTTCTACACGTACACTTCGAGCAGTCTGACTGGGCGCGACCTCGTTTCCGCTGCTACTACCCTCGTTTCCAGTGCTCGAACCTGAAGTATAGCATGATTTGAGCGTTAAAATTACAAGTACCTGTCTCGGCACCGCTGGAGCCCAGCTCAGCATTGGCGACTGCTTCCTCATGATTGAGCTGATTGTTCCAGCTCCGGAGACTCTCGCGGATATCGGGATTGTTTACGTTCTAAGCGTTTACCTTTACCATAGATATTGAGATAAACTGACGGATCCGAGCATCTGCATGAGCTGACGGACAGCCTCACTGTTCGCGTCCGAGCCGAACTGATCGGGAGCACTGACGCGGCTAGTACGGCCTCCTCTGCTGCTGAGCTGGTCCGTCGGGCCGCCACGAGCACCCATTCTTCCCTCGGTGACGGCAGGAGAACGGTTGAGGGCCTTGTTGATCTGGAAATTTTGGATTTTAACCGAAAACGAGGCTCTGCGAGTATGATTACGTAGCAGGGCAGCGCACCGCTAGACCTAAAAGTGCAAGCTACGCTCATGGCCAAGCGGTTAGAGCACTGGATTGCGGCTGGAATAAACGAGATTCAATTTCCAGCTGGTGTTATCGGTATACCAGCACGAAAACACAACGCGATCTGACCTCAACGGGTCAGAGTAAAATGGTGGGGCGTTTCCAGATTTCTAACAATCTATTTAAAGCTGATGTGCACATAGTTTTAGATAAAATTTGGCACAAATAATGTGGTTGCAGCTACTTTTTGAAGAACATGAAGCAATAAGTGACTCCCTACCTCCTTGACAACGCTGTCCTTGTCAGCATTACCGTCCTGGGCCCAGTAGAGATGATGCGTGTTGGTCTGCTTGAACTTGAGCATGAAGACCTGTCCATCCGGGCAACCGTTGACCGCCTTGAATTCGACGTCAGTAGGAAGAACAGTGAAATCCTCGACGACGGCCTTTGTCTCCCTGTTCTTCCAGCAGAAGTGGATGAGTCCGTCCTTGGACGTCACGTAGACGAGTCCCTTATCCTTCTCGGCGACGATCTTCTTCTTCGTCGGACTGCTTCCGGCCTCCATTTTGCAGCGACCGGCTTTGAACTCGTAAAAGTTGGTATTGGCGGGGCGAGGAGCAAACATGGTCGACATTTCTGAAAGAAATTGTACAATTTCATGTCCAAGAGCCTATGGTGCGAGTTGAGAAGACGTTTAGGACATTTTTGATCAAAATACAACGTAAGACCTATCAATTACCTTCTGATAAAGCATTTTCAGTCAACTGGAGTTGAAATAAACTGGAAATAGACGAAAATATGATGATCTTTCGTTACAGAAGGCTTGTCATCGAGATTGTTCGAATGTTGCCGAAAGTCTTGGCATGTACGCAATAGGGCGTGAATAGGATGTGAAACAAGGGATTGATAGGCTAAGAGAATGGAAATAGAAAAGAAGCAAGGTGATGAAGTGAAAACCTGAGAATATTGTTCGATCGATGCAGCACACGCATTTTCGTAGTTATAATCAACTTTTAGGCGACTTAAATCGTTGAACTCAAATATATAGATAATCAGAATAGAGCCAAGAGGCCAGAGAAAAGAAAATCGGGACAAAAATTGGTGGAAGGAACGTTTCATTCTCAACAAGGTGCTTATTACAGTTTCAGTTGAGCCAACAATTCTCCAACTTTGGGTATGTTTACCAAGCATTTCTGTTCAGTTTTTACGGCAAAATGGTATTCATACAGCAAGAAAATGAGGAAAAGAATGCAACAGCGAAGAAAAGACTGGAAAGGCAACAATTTTAAATATGCGCCGAATATCATACGGTACTTTTTTTGTAGGAATTGCGTGCTTTCAAACAGGGTAAAACACAAAATAATTGGCCTCTCCAAGACTTGCCATGTTTTTCTATGAAAATCTCCTTTTTGTGTGCAGAGTTTGACGCCAGAGACCAGCTGCGATCGGTAACGAGTCAATTGAAAGCTTTTAACAAGAGTCAAGCTTGGAAAACCACTGATTTCCCTCCATTTTTGATTAAAAACTTCTCCCAACACCTCGTAACTCTTTGTATTTGTGTCTACTCTTGTCTTTCAATCGTTGTAATTGTCCCAATCTCCCCCAAATGTTCACCTGCGGGGGATAGAGGTCAAGGCGCGTGTGACTGCCGGTCCGAGAACACAGTTCTTCCCGATTTCTTCCCGGTCCCCTGGCGTTTTCTCGAGTTTCCCACTGAGAATTCGCTTTTCAGAGCCTGCAAACATGAAATTTTCACAAGAACAGGTCATAAAATTCACTGCGGGAAGTGTTATTTGGGGTATTCGGACTCTTCTGCTCGCCACATCCTCCTATGCTCTTTCTGCAGTCCTCTACAATCCAGATTACATTGATTCCATGGACTGGGTGAGTTAAATAGGTAGCAAATGACATTCTTTCAGTATTCGCAGTCCATTTTCACGGGAAAATCACCCAGAATCCGAAAAATGGCCCGACTGTGGCCCCCATTCAACATCCACTATCTCTGGGTTCTTTATGCAGCTGCTGTGATGTTCATTTTTGGGTAAGAGTTCGACAAACATCCTAGGAAAGCGGAGTAAAATGAAGAGAATTGAACCCGAATCGGTCTATTCCACGTAAAAACCCTGCCCGAGGTCCTATTAAAGGCCCGCTAGTCTACCACCACTGCGTCCGTGGTGTAATGGTCAGCATGGATGCCTTCCAAGCATTCGACGGGGGTTCGATTCCCCCCGGACGCAAATCTTTTTTGCTTTTCTTGATACGTCTTTTTCAGTCGTTTTGTCAAAGAAGAGCATCTTTTGGAGGCTGTCAGGCGTCTAGGGTTCGTAAAAGACACTCCCTCTCCCCTTCAAAACCTATTTCTTTCTGGAACTATCTGTCTATTCGTCTCCATGGCCCAGTTTCAGGTGAGTACAGGCGAGAGTTGAGATACAATAATTCAGTTCCTCTTCCCGATGCTTAGATTGGCCGAAATGCATCCTATGGTCCTGATTCTGGACTTTCTCTACATGCTACAGGTTGCCGTTATGGCAAAGGTTATAATCAAGGCTACGAGCTTCTCCTTTAAGAAGAAGGTCGAATAGATCTGTACTATAATGAAGGTTTTTGATAATTTCATCGCAATGCTATCCTCTGACTATCTGTCTCTTCAAAAACTGTCAGAAAGAGAGATTAGAACTATAGCTTTTCTTTTGCCGCATAGTGAAGAATCTTTGTTTGAGTCTTCTTCTTGCCATCCGCTCCACTCGTCACTTCTTCTTGTCCGGCTTGTGGATGGTGAAGGAGACGTTGAGCTCCTTGCTGACCTGCATGACAGCTGCCGAGTTGTCGAATTGACCACAATAGTGCGGGGCCGAGAAGATTGTAACGAGATGACGGTCACCGAAGAACTCGTAGCCGTCTTGGACGACCTGGAAACGTCATCGGATATCTGTCTCTGCCTACCTGATGAGCCCGCACGACCAGATCCAGACTGTGCATTTTGCAGAAGGTTTTTAGGGCCTCAGGTCCGAAGATGCGAGCAGCTCCGCGTGGCGACTCCTCGTAGTACTGGATGGTCGGATCCGGATCGGCCCAGGTCAGGTCGGCAATGACGCCAATGTCCGGAATATCACAGGGACGCTCGATTCTGTCCAGCTGCCTGAAGTCATGTAGCTCCTCGCTAATTCCGCCGTGCATGCAGAGAATTCGCTTCTCGATGCGAGCACAAAAGGGCATCGTGTAGAAGGCATACTGGAAGACCTCGTACAGGTGGCCAGAGTACCTGAAAGATATGATACGATTTTTCGGGCCGATGACGTCATCTTTTAACTTTTGTATGCTCTACAAACTTGTAGCCCATGATTTGCTCTGCAGAATATCAAAAAGTTCCAAAAAGCCGCTCTGAATCCGAAATTGATCTTGCCGCGCAGGCATTTCAGCGCTGAAAACCGATGTTTCACCCGTATCATCTTGATGCGCTGTATACAGATGATTATATAAGCAATCTCGCATTCTCTAGTTTTCGATACAATCAAAAAACAAAAAACACAACCTAACCTTGCTAAAGCGTTTACCTGACGGAAGTCTTCTGTTCTGATGCGAACTCAAGGTTGTCTTGTTCGATAATAAGACCACCCGAAAAAAAAAGTTTGGTTTTTTTTCACTTGAAATGCTTATAGTTGGTCTTACAGATGAACTTCTTAGGGCGGGACAGAGAGAAAGAGACGCGGAGACAGACTAACCTCTTTTTGACCTCAACAAAGAATCCATACTGCATGTTGACGGGTCGGGACTCGTGATTTCCTCGCAGTAGGGTGACCTGGTTCGGGTAGATCAGCTTGTAGGCAAAGAGCAGCACAATGACTTCTAGACTGTAGGGTCCCCTGTCGACGTAGTCGCCCAGAAAGAGATAGCTGTTCTTGTCCGAGGGGAAGCCATTGATGCTAAACAAGGCAAGCAGATCCTCATACTGACCGTGTAGATCGCCGCAGATTTGAACGGGAGCCGAGACCTGGAAAAGGAGAGTCAGTTTAAACGAGATAGAGAGACACCCACCTCGATCATGTTTTTCTGGCTCCAGAAGACTTCCCTGACGCGGTAGCACAGTTCGAGCAGTTCGTTTTCAGTGAAGAGTAACTGGCAGAGAGCCGGCTTCCAGTCCTTGGTCAGTCTCGTCACTATCGATTCGGCCCATCGGAGAATCTTGCTCTTGCGCTGGGAGCCCTTCTTATCCTTCTCCTTGTCCTCGGCTGACATCGTCGGAAGGCTGGACGAGAGACGACCTTTTTCTACAGGGGCAGCAGAGTCCAATGAGCAGGAGACGAGGGCAACTGGGTCAGAGTGACAAGTTCTGGCAGGACAAGCGATATGGTAACAGCGATACAATAGTGTTGCTAACAGTTTAATTACTTTGTTTTGCGATAAAGTTTTTAGGTTCTTCACGACCACCTTTCGGCAAGATCATAGCTTTAGGTCTGCTCAAACTATCTGCCCTACTCCCGATTATCGCAGAGTTAACTATTGCTCGTGTATGCAGAGAAGTACAGGAGTGATTAATAACAGCCTAATACTACCATCGCTACAAAATGTTTCTCACTAAGTGAATTTGACAGATATAAAAAGGGTGATTTCTTTGTGATCTTTGCTTAATCCTGTTCAATAGAACAGGTGATTGAGCCACTACTTTTTGGCCTTTTTTCGCGAGAAACGTCTGTCAACAGACCGAGAACAAAGTTATACGACTTCTTAGAGTTCTGTCTGTTTAAGTACACGTACAGTTACAGAGAAAAAAGGAGACCGAATGAAACGTTGGTAAAAAGAACAATCGACTAGGACAGTTCATGCACATGTACCGACGTCTTGAGGTACGATTCTAAGCGACCTAGGTGAACTGGAAACAGTTTTGAGCGCGTCTTTAAATCGAAATATTGGTATGAACTCTGTAGCAAAACTGTAATGAGCGCTATATGAATAACTGCTTGTACTTTCCCCAGTATTCCAATCGCAATAAAAGGACTTTGAAGCTCTACGGCGATATAAAGCAGCAATAGACGAGGAGAGGCTAGAACACCAAGATGTAGAACAAAAAATAATTGAAGTACTCGAACAGCAACGTGAAAATATGGTACACCAATAGATATCTGAACTGTTTAAGTAATTAGTATGAGTACTATGGCAGAAATAGCCCCAGCCCTGAAATCAGTTTTTTGGCCAATTTTGGAATACAGGTTACTTTCAGAACGAAGGGCATTCATTTGGAATGACCCGAGTAGACATATATGGGTCCAAACATGGATTGAACTGAACAAAACTAATCCACTCTAACGAGGATAGGTGGCAGGGATGTCTACTGAGGGGATAAGAAGTTTTTTGCTTATTTCAAACATAGCTCTCTAAACTCTGAGGTCCTTAAAGTGATTTTTTTGGTGCAGCAGTAATGGGTTTCCACGGGTACTGTCTTTGATCGCTTTGAACCTGAAAAAACTGTTGAACTAATGAACTGATCATTTGTTTCCACTACAATAAGATAACGTCAGATTTATCTTATCATAACACACATTGAGTACAAGGCTACGGAGAACACACAGCGTCATGTCAAATCCTATTTTAAAAGCTGCCAGACAGTGTTATCGTTAACAGACCATGTTGTTGTTGCTGGGATTGCTCCTCGCCTCAGCCTCTACCTCTCAGGCGGTATGCCCGCCGGATACAATCTACGAGAGCTTGTTCAACAAGTATCAATCTCATTTTTTGCGCCTTTTATCTGAACTTCAGATGTTACAAATACTATAACAGCCCAATGCCCTTTCTGGCAGCCGAAAGACAATGTAACTCGATTGGAGGGAACTTGGTCGCCGTTCAAAGCGGCTTTGAAAACAGCTATGTTACTGGAATTGCTTCGGGTGCCTCCGGGAAAACGCCAAATTTCTGGATTGGAGCCAATCAGCTTCTGTCTGCTTCATGGTCGTGGACCTACAATACTTCAATGTCCTACACAAATTGGGCCATCGGTCAACCGGGAGCAGCTTATCCTTGTGGTCTGATAAGAAACTCTGACTCCAAGTGGATGTAATGTTCATAAGAGCAAAGAATCATCAAGTAAGAATTTCAGATCTGGGGCTTGTAACAGTGCTCTGCCGTTTGTCTGTACAGTTGATCCAAATGCAACGCAGTCTGGTTCTTGTTCTACGCAACCACCTGTTCCCACAAGCCCTTCTTCTATCTGTTCAGGTATACAAAAACCGTGAATAAACTGTAAGTTATTATAGGCTCTTGTTCGCCAGGGTACTCGCTTTATGTTGATAACTGCATGTGTTACAAGGTATGATTTAACCCTAAAAAAAACATCAATCCAAAACATTTTTCAGTATGACAACAGTATCTATTACAACTATACTGATGCGGCAATCGCATGTGCTCATGAGGGCTCAATGTTGGTCAAAATTGAAACTCCGGAGCTCAACAATTTCCTAGTTAACTTACCCGGCTTTAACGCTATTGGAATAGACTGTCCTTGGATTGGCGTAACATGTTTGAATACCACTGTACCTCAATCGTGTAGCTGGTCAGATGGCTCCGCTGTTACGTACTGGGGCGGCTTGAGTCAAGGGTAATATAGGGTGGTGCACTAGTTAGTTGCCTTTCCGAGATTGCGCCTCACACGAACATCGGACAAGTCTGATTTTTTGAGGAAAATTAGTCATATGGAAGGTCGATATTACCTTATTATCTCTTCGGAATATACTTAGCAACATTATGAAAATTTATTTTAAGCTTTTTCAATACTTTCAGCTCTGAAAGATATGAAAAAAAAATCCTCGATCCATGTACCAGGGTTCTTGATCTTTTTCACTGAAAGTGACAAAAGTGCAGAGAGTCAAAACCCATGTAAGAAAGAACTTTCCGACCTTTTGATGTTCTATATTCTGATAGCTCTCGATGAGATATTTTTTTCAATGCCGTCATCAAAACCGAGCTAGCTTTAATTGCCATAGAGATATGTGGCTTTAAAGATGCCCACTAAGGGTAGAAAGTGACCAAATAGAGGAACTTTTTAACCGACGAAATCAATTGAGCTAATACTGGGTGCACGGGGACACAATATTAGGAAGTCGAGAGGATGCGTTTATGAGGAAGTGCCAAAAGTTCAGTCAGTAATTTGACTTGTAAAACCAGGTAAATAAACCAGATTGGCGGAAATACTAGGGCAATACCGGCCTTCTATATGACTAATTTCCCTCAAAAAATCAGACCTGTAGGGGGTTCTGCGTGGCGGAATGGCTACTAATTAGTGCATCACCCTGTATATAACATCTGAGTACCCAAGTAAAATCTGCTTCCAGAGATGCGGGCGATCAATTTGCCTATGTTTTAATTGCCACTACTGACAAAAAGAAACATCCGGACGCCGGACTGTGGGAGAGAACAGAACGCAAATTCACCTATAGCAGGTTGTGTCAACAGCGTAAGTTAATTCAGAGCAAGGTTTCAAAAAAATTTCAGCCTCAAGATATACTCCATTGCTAAAAATGACGCCTCAAATGAATGATGAAGGAATACTTTTTCAGAGAACTGCTGATATTGGAGTTTACTAATTTGTCTTGAAAACAAAATGTATTGCAGTTTTTTTTTTTTAAAAGTCACAGGTCGTGTCGTGATACAATTTACAATTTATTGCGTCGATATCAAAAGGGGTTTCTGTCGGGATCCCTTGCCCCTCCCGTGATCCAAACCCACTCTTCGCCTTCCTGGCCTGGCTTATCCACGTCGTCGGGACTCTTTCAATTCTGATTTCTCCTCAAGTCATCCTCCCAGCGTTGACTGGGTTTGCTCAAGAGCCAGTGTTGATCCAGAGGAACCTATCTGTCGTCGGCCAACGGCCCCCAGCTGTTTTACTATTATTCCCCCCACTTTGATTTCCCGATCTTCAACATTTGTGTAGATTATGGACTCCCAGCCAATTTCCCAGCACCTGTTAATCAACTACGATCTCATCAGATGTGGGAAGATCACTATGACAACAGGTCCGCTAAAACGAAACTTTTTCGCCAGCTTCGAGAATGTTGAAAGATATCATGACCTTATCTCCCCGTCCCTGTCTGCCTGTCTCTTTCTGTCTATCTGTTTGTCGAAATTCCTGACAATGAGACAAACAGACACATGTTAGTTTCGACCGCCAACGGTAACAATATACCCTTGTACACGATCGAAAACCTCAATTGGACCTAACTTCAAGTTGTCATTGTTTTCTTGCCAAGACTTGTCGAAAAGTTAACTAGGCAAATCACTGGAAAAGGGTCCAAAGAAAAGGGTTCGAATAACTCCGCCCCAGTGTTGTCTACTTGCTCGCTCATTCGCAGCGGGGCCCCACCGTATTGTTGCTCTCATGTCGACTTCCCTTGGCCTAAAAACACAATTTTTCATTGCTCTCTCCACCAAGCACTCATATTTTTGAAGACGACTTTCAACATATTTCCTTACATTTGTGAAAACCCTGAGTTGCGTTTTACTTTGGAGCTACTAGTGCCCGCATCACCTGTACTTGGGAGAAGGATTTTTTGGTCAAACAAGAGCATGTCTAAAGTTATATTTACGACGGAACTGCCTCTTCCCCGGAAGCCCCCATCTCTGCGCTGTTTAGTTGCTCACATATTCGGAAATCTCCACCGTATTGTTGCTCTACCGGTTTTGAACGGTTTTATACCTTGAGTTTCATTAACATTTTTTATCTGCTCAAAACTGTATGTACTGCGTTTTTTTGGTTTGGAGTGACAATTTCATCCTTCCCGAGTTGTGAGAATGAGTCAGCCGAACAAACTGGAAACGTGAGTGGTTCGATATTTTTTTAGTGTTTTAGTGACATAGACTCCAGAAAGGACGTCGACCAGCTAACTGAGAAGTTGCGCTCGTCTCATATCGGGGATGTGCCTCCTCAAGATCAGACTGTGGAGCAATCTCAAGTTGAGGAAGCGGAGCGCCGAGGTGCTGTAGAAGTTGCGCCTGTTCCGGAAAAGATAGAAGACAAAAAGGAGACCAAGCGGTAGTTAAGAACATTTTATAGAATTGCGACTTTTTAGACGATTCGAAACATACGTTTTCATGGACCTGGAAACGACAGCTTCTTCTATGCCTGGGCTTTCTGAAAACTTGCTTGAAAAAAAAGCTGAGCAAAAAGTTTTGGGACTACTTTAACAGGCTTGCTGGATCCAGAAATCCAAAAGACTTCGAAAATTACTTTAACTGTTGGAAAAAGCATCGTGAGTTTCTCATGCGGAGCTGGTGTGAGCCATTTAGTTGCCAGACGTTGGACTCCAACTTTCTCTGAAATAGCATTCCTTGCCGTTTCTGCAGAACAGTTCGAAAGTCTTATCACTTTGAATAAAGAGGTAATAGATTTTCCTCCTCTCTAGCAAATTTTCTTCTAGGGAATTCAGCAAAGGGTGCAAGGTCTCAGCGGTATGAAGAAAGCACTCGTTATGGATGTTTCAGAAGACACCCTTGAGCCAAAAGAAATTCTGGAAAAGAACGCTAATAGTCCGTATCGTAAGCTCAAAGTAAAAAGCTTGCTACAACAATTATAGAATTCTACTACTGCGTGAAGCAAAAGGTGGAAAACGTAAAGAAGGTCCCGTTTCAAGTCGCGTGGAACGGTAAAAAAGGACTCAGAAGCTGGCTGGAGAAGTTTCCAAAGCCTGTCTGCCTGGGTAAGAACAACAATGAGTAAACCAGCCGCTTAGGCTCCTGCCGTAGCGACCAAGTTCTTATTTTGCAACTCCTGACTGTCCTGAATTGACTTGTCAACTAGTCTTAGGTAACCCTTGACCGAAAAGGCTACTGAAACTATCTAGTGTATTCTCAGAATAGCGCCAACCGTCTCCGTCGTCCTTTTGTCTTCAATTTGCACCAGAGGCTGCACAGTGCTTATCAAAATGCTCCCAGCGGCTTCACTGCGACAAAGGCGAAGCTCTATACCGTATATTGACCATGGACGGACAGGCAGACACTGTTGCGCTTTAGTAGTAGAGAGACCATCCGTCTGCGCCGATAAAGTTAGAAATGTGGAAGTGTGACAACTGAGGGCAAGCGAAAGAATTTGTCAGAATAATTATCATTGCAATGCTTCACATTTTCTAACTTTGTTAAAGGTTTTAGTTGAAATTCCTCCGCAACCTGCTGCAGAACCCTGCGAATGACTCGCTTTGGCACACAGCAATTTTGCGGACAGTGATTAGAGAAATCAACGAAAAAGACATAAACGATGAGAAGATGGTCTTAAACAGTGAAAACTATTTTTGGGACGCTTTTGGGATATTGTAGCGCCACATTGCGTACCTGAATTTCCAAGTTTGCATTTTTGCACCTTTTTCTCGAGATTTTTCCATGCTTTCCTTAATTTTTCTCGTTACCCTATAGCAAATTACACATTCTCTTACGTTCGCAAACGTCGACAACCCCCAAAATAACGATAAGACAGTGAAAATCGGTGAACTTTGGAATTTTGGACGCTGCGTACGCATTTTCGTGCAAACGCAAAAGGCTTCAGATAAGGAGACGGTAGCTCCTTATATTTAAGAGTTGTGTTGCAAACAGATGAGATGCCAATTGTAACAGTAAGATAATCAGATTCAGTTGCTCACAATGGCTTCTTCCACGACTTCTGCGTCCTCTACTGCGACCTAAAACGCATTAACGCCAGCGTTCCGGATGGCGTAAGCGAAGCGATATAACGACAACGTATATGCTTAGGTTAACTATGCCGACACCATGATTGGTGTCCGTAATTACCAGGACTGGTATGGCCCGAAAGTGCATGATGTCAATCTAAATGCGAAGCTCGGATTAGTCAAACTGCATTGGAAGGTGAGTATTTTTCCGAAATCCTCCTGCGTTGCAAATATTGTACGGCGTATTTTGCGCGTCGCCACTTTTTCAAACTGGGCGCAAATGCCGCTCGTTTCCTTAAGTACAGTATCCTACACAAATCGTGGTTTAAACCGATTTTGGCACAGAATACTGTATACCCTGCATTGATCTAAAAAGCGGCTAAGAACTAATTTTGAATTCCCGCCCCTCGAAATAGGAATATGGCGCGAGAAAAATTGGCGACGCCTTTTGCACGTAACACGCCGTGATTGGCATTTGCCTTCATCAAGTTTCTGCCAAACTATTGGTTGAAAATATACGAGTAGTCGACAAACTTGCCATAATCTTCGCCATTGTCAGACCTTTTTTGGGCAGGCAACCCTTGAAGTTAAAAATCTTTGGTGCGAACTCGCTGAATCTCCCCAAACCACTTTCTATCCATCGACATTTTAGCTTTCTTATTATGTTTTTTGAACACAGCTTATAAAATAGCCTATTGAAGCAAAGTTCCGACGAAAATTCACAAGTATGAATGGTGTGAGGCATCATTCAACCAACTTCACCATTTCTCATAATTTGCCTGCACTTCTTAGGTTTCTAAGGACCTGCCGAACTATTACCTTTTTTTGTTCCTTAACGTTTGCTGATAGGGTGAACATTATCGTTACATCTCTTTACGATCTCATATTTTTTTTAAAGATTTTTGATGGCATGAAGACTGACTACGACACGTATAATAAACGCTTCCACCGCTTTAAAGGATTGCAAAGCTACCCTTGAAGTTGTGAGCGTATTTGGTGAAAAAATGCTCCAGTATATTGACGACGCTGCTGTTCAATTGAACATGACGTCACTACAGGTGAATGTTTTTTTTCAACACAGATTCGCTTTCAGATTGAAGATGAAGAGACCGACTGGACGCAGCACGCAGAAGATGTTGGACATTTTGAACGATAATTTTCCTGAGCATGGCCGAATCTTCGTCGCTGTGAAGCCTTGTCGATTTGGAGTCGTTGAACAGATTACCGAGCTATTACAGCAGAATGACTTCGAACTTGTTAAATCGAAGAAGTTAATTGTTTCTGAAGAAGGACAACAGGTGAATTTTCTTTTTTCAACATAGATTCGCTTTCAGACTTTCAAGAGAGATAAAGAGACCACGGATTTTTACTCTCGTTTCTTAAATCACTTCCATTCTGGAGAAGTTGTTGGCATGATCTTCCAAGGTCGTGGAAAATCTTCCGACTTGGGAACGAAGGGTCACAATCTTCTCTTCAAGGACAAATATTACATAACCAACCACATTAAAGTCGTAGGCAAATTTGCAAATCGGGAGATTGCTCGTTGGTTTACATTCAGCATCATAACGACAAACCGAATTACGAGTGACTTTATCTCATACTTCTCACTCCTGTTATAATTTAAAACAGTTTTCTCTTCACTTGATCGTGGTTTTTTTTTTATCAGGTATCTGGTTTTTTCTCACAAAAAAACTATTTTTCTCTCCGCCCAAGTTTACATTGTCATGTAAAATTAAACATAAAAATAATAAAGTTACAATAAAAGACAAAAATTGAGAACAAAAAGCCGAAATTGATGTAGTCGATTAAAAAGTTAACACTCTTCCAAGTTCCTATGTCTGGTCTTCTCCTATCGGGACTACAAAATGGGAAAGCTGTCTGGCGCCCTCCTCCTGAGTGTCGAAAACTAGTTTTGACTCAAAGTTCACTATATAAGCCGTAAAAGCTGAAAACAAAAGTGGACTTAATGCGAATTTTATCGAAAAGGTGGACAAAATTTGTTGGGCAGTTTTTGTCGGACATCAGTGCTAGCGTTCTAATGAGCAAACACCAGTTGCTTACGCTCCCGGCTTAGCGATCCACTGTCAGTGTAACTTGAACGCTAGTTTATCTACCAGCGACAGCAGTAAGTTGACTTTAAATCGAACGAGACTGGCAGATCTGTCCGTCTGTCCAGCGCTGAAAAGGGCATCAAGAAGACGATCTAGAGAGGGAGGGAGAGACAGGGGAGACGGGAACAATTAACTCTTTTGACGAGACAAACTTTTTTTGTTTTCAGACTTATTGTCAGACAGAAACAAAGAGTCTCGTTTGGTGACACAGACTGTTGCTCTGAACAACTGTTTCTCTGTCTTAATTTTGTAGTCCAGTTCAGTGAACAGTTTCTTTTTTTGGCTGATCCTCCTTAAACTCCCTTATTTCTCTGACACATCATCCTCGACAGTAGCCTACAGTTTAAAACACATTACTAGACAGAGCAATCCGTACAGATACCACAGAACAACTGTCTATGTCTCCATACAGTAGTCGTGGACTGTCGACATAATGAAAAGTGACTCACATTTTTTACATTTCCATTGGTTTCTAAATTGGATCCCTTGCCGCTCCGTTAAAAGTTGGTAAAAAGAGCAATGAACTAGGACAGTTCATGCGTAGCAAACGTCATAAGCTACGACTCTAAGCGACCTAGGTGAATTGATAGCAGTTTTGAGCGCGGGAGAACATTGTATGTACTCTGTGATCTTTTTGGTGCAGCAGTAATGGGTTTCCACGGGTACTGTCTTTGATCGCTTTGAGCCTGAAAAAACTGTTGAACTAATGCCGGATACAATCTATGAGAGCTTGTTCAACAAGTATCAATCTCGTTTTTTGCGGCTTTTATCTGAACTTCAGATGTTACAAATACTATAACAGCCCAATGCCCTTTCTGGCAGCTGAAAGACAATGTAACTCGATTGGAGGAAACTTGGTCGCCGTTCAAAGCGGCTTTGAAAACAGCTATGTTTCTGGAATTTCTTCGGGTGCCTCTGGGAGAACGCCCAATTTCTGGATTGGAGCCAATCAGCTTCTGTCTGCTTCATGGTCGTGGACCTACAATACTTCAATGTCCTACACAAATTGGGCCCCTGGACAGCCCGGAGCAGGTTATCTTTGCGGTCTGATAAGAAACCCTGATTCCAAGTGGATGTAAAGTTCATACGAGCAAAGAACCAAGTAAGAATTTCAGATCTGGTGCTTGTAACAGTGCTCTGCCGTTTGTCTGCACAGTCGATCCAAATGCACCACAGCCTGATTCTTGTTCTACGCAACCACCTGCTTCCACAAGTCCTTCTTCTGTCTGTCCAGGTACCCTACGTGTAAACTACAAACTGTTTTAGGTACTTGTTCACCAGGATACTCGCTTTTTGTTGGCAACTGCATGTGTTACAAGGTATGATTTTGTCTTGAGAAAGATGACACTAGGCTTAGTCGGCAAGACCTCAAAATATTTTTCAGTATGACAACAGTACCTATTCAAACTATACGCTGCGGCAATTGCCTGTGCTCATGAGGGCTCAACGCTGGTCAAAATTTAAACTCCGGAGCTCAACAATTTTCTAATTAACTTACCCGGCTTTAACACTACTGATATGGACTGTCCTTGGATTGGTCTAACATGATTGAATACCACTGTACCTCAATCGTGTAGCTGGTCAGATGGCTCCGCGGTTACGTACTGGGGCGGCATAAGTCAAGGGTAATACAGGGTGGTACATTGATTAGTTGTCTTTCCGAGATTGCGCCTCGCAGGAACATCGTACAGGTTTGATTTTTTGAGGAAAATTAATCATATGGAAGGCCTTATTTCTTCGGAATAAATCCATATGAGGCATTAAAGATATCCACTAAGGGCAAAAAGTGACCAAATGGGGAAAACTTAAACTTTTGAACCACGAACCAATCGAGCTGATACTGTGCACTGAAATGGAAGATAGATAGGTGCACGGGGACACGATATTGGGAAGTTGAGAGGATGCGTTTATGAGAAAGTTATAGCTCAAAAACATGAAAAATTGCCAAAAGTTCAGCCAGACTCATAAAACCAGGAAAGTAAACTAAATCGGCTAAAACTCTTGGGTAATATCGACCTTCCATATGACTAATCTTTCCCAAAAAAATCGAACCTGTACGATGCTCCCGGAAATCTCGGAAATTAATTAGTGCATCACCCTTTAGTTAACACCTGAGTACCCAAGTAAAATCTGTTTCCAGGATGGCGGGTGATGAATTCGCCTATATTTTAGTTGCCAGTACCGACAAAATCAATCACCCGGACTCCGGACTGTGGATGAGAGCATTTAGCTCAGGAACTTTTAGCAAGTTCTGTCAACAGCGTTAGTTGAGTCAGAGCAGGGTTTCAAAACAGTTTCAGCCTCAAGATATACTCCATTGCTAAAAATGGCGACTCAATAACGAAGGAAGCACATTTCAACGAAACAGCTGATACTAGCTAGAATTTCGTTGAAATAAATTGCGCTGTGTTTCGATGACCTACCAGTTTCTTACTGTTGGACATGGGTTTAAACAAAAAAAAACTAGTAACGTTCCAAGCGAAGGGACTTAGCGGCACTAAGCCTGAATACCCAAGAGTAAGAAACTGGTAGAAATAGCTTCTCCATGCCTCATACACCAAGAAACCACGTCACCTGGTCATTTACAAGTCATGTGGAAGGGAGAGTTAACCTGCCCGACTTTACTATCAGCATAACTTTTACGACTGTGGCTAAAGACTGATAAAAATACGTACTCTTTGCTTCTTACGGTGAATTACCCACTCTCGGCTACGTTTGACTATATGCTTACACTTCAACAGTCGTATCTGATAGAAACTACAAATAATGACCGGTTTCGAGACTTCCATCGAACTAGGTCCGATTTATCTTATCAGAGCACACACTCGTTGGGTACAAAACTGCAGAGTAAGCAGAGCTGTTTCAATGATACGGATGCTGTATTAAAAGGGAGAAGACCCTATTATCAGTAGCTCGCCATGCTGCTCTCGCTGGGATTGCTCGTTGCTTTTGCTCCCACTTTGCTGGCTGAATGTCCTCCGGACACAATCTACGAGACCTTCTTTGACAAGTATGAGCAAGCTTTTTGTTTCACTATTTACCAGTTTAGATGCTACAAGTATTACAATAGTCCTCTACCTTTCCTGGCAGCCGAAAAGCAATGTAACTCGATTGGAGGGAACTTGGTCGCCGTTCAGAATGGCTTTGAAAACAGTTACGTTTCTGGAATTGCTTCTGGAGTGACTGGACGAACACCTAACTTCTGGATTGGAGCCAATCAGTTAATGGCTGCTTCGTGGTCATGGACATACAACACTTCAATGTCTTTCTCAAATTGGGCTCCTAATCAACCGGGAGCAGGATATCCTTGCGGATTAATAAGGGACTCTGACTCTAAGTGGATGTAAAATAGCGGCTTTAAAACGAAACTAAAAATATTCAGATCCGGAGCTTGCAATAGTGCTCTGCCGTTTGTCTGTAGTGTGGATCCGAATGCACCGCAGCCTGGCTACTGCCCTACACAACAATCTGCTCCAACATGTACTTCTTCTTCGTGTTCAGGTATTTAGAAGTCAGTCAAATATTAATTTTGTAGATGATGCGATCTGTTCCCCGGGATATACGCTCTATGTTGGCAACTGCATGTGCTACAAGGTGATATTCGAAAATTGGACAACGGTGCATGATCTTTTCAGTATGTTAATGGCGACTTCACGTACTCCGATGCCTCCACCGAGTGTGCCAGCGAGAGTGCAACTCTGGTCAAAATTGACACTCCAGAACTCAACGAGTTTTTAACGAACTTGCCTGGCTTCGACACTTGGGATGGTGATTGTCCTTGGATTGGGCTCACCTGTGTAAACTCTACGTTTTGCAGCTGGCCGGATGGTTCCGTAGCAGTTTACACTAACTTTTACACTAGAGCGTAATTTTTGAGAGTACGTACGCATCATTTGCTTCCAGGCCAAACGACGTCAACTATGGTCTTGTTTTAGCTGCAAACAACGTGTGTTCTGACCCCGGAAAATGGGAATTACAACTCCACACAGGCAGTTACAGCTTTTTATGTCAAAAGCGTTCGTTTGTTCAGTTAAGTGTTGCAAAACAGTTTCAGCCTCGACACGAACCTCATTGCTCAAAATTGTGGCTCGCCAGAAAATTGATAAAAAGACTTATCAACGAACTGGTGCTACAAGCGCTCATTAGAGTTACGTCAAATAAAACTGTTGAAATTTTTGTTATTAGGTTGGCAACTAAGTCTTTTCGCTTTTTTAAATGCAAAAATGTATTGACTTTCGGATAACGGCTCGTCTCTCATCCAGATGTAATCGGTTCGAGTCCTCCGTCTGACAAATATCTTTTTTCTTATTTTTATTGAAAAAACCAGCCGTCTACGACGGCTTCGCCGCCCCTTAGTATTGACTTACAACAGGTGACTTCGCCGCTTCTCCAAGTTCCCAAGTTTCCCCCCCAAAGCTGACTTGTCAACTTAGTTCTTGACATGCCTTGCCAGCTTTTATCTCGTGGTGACGCACGGACGGACGGACACCATTGCACTTTAATAGTAGAGAGATATACATCATAAGCGGGATTAAATAAGTCAATACAGTTTCCAGCTCAATATGAGCTCTACAGGAGATCGTCTGAAGCCATTTTGAGACTGTCAAACCGGGAAAAAAAAACAGAATATGTCTCGTGGAAGAAAGAGTCTAGCACGGAAAAACTTTGTACACAAATGCGAGCAGAATTAGGTAAATGTGCTCATCCGGCGCTTCTTCATCTCCTTGAACATGGCTCGTTCGTCCTTTTCCTCATCCTTGCCGGCCAGACCGAGCCATCTCAGGAACTTATTCGATTTGCCGTGGTCGATGGAAGCTCGTCCACACTGTTCGGAAGAAGTTGAACGCTGGGGACCGTGCTGAAAGAACAGGGGGTCAGTATCTCTGTCTCCACGTGCTGTAGGTCATAGATCATTTAGGTATCATAGAAGTGAACCATGACCCCAACAACAGTAAGCCACGGTCGTAAGTCAGAGAGACGATGGTTTGTGAAAGTGACTGATGATTGTTCCAATCTGCTACTAGTTAACTGGTCTTTACTCTACTACCCTTGCAGCAGTTCTGAACTCGACTGTTTACTCCCCTAGGTCTACTCCGGATTAGCCATCTGTTCAAGAGAACAGGTACTCAATAAGGGGCAGTCTACCGGTCAGTGCTTCTGTCAAAACGACTGTGACTTGCTTGAGAGTGGCTTGAGGAGGAGTACTTCAGAAGTGGTAACTCGATAGAGAAAGGACAATCTCTACGACTACCGGTCAGTCTCCCTGCCAAAACACGAGAGTCTCCCAATGCTGTTCAGTTCTCGAAAAGTTTAGAAGAGAAGCCATTGTTATCCAATAGGTAGCCACGTCACTGGGCCCTCTGCTGATCCCCTATGGCTACTCACCGACTTTCCCCCCTTGCTATGAATTCTCAGCTTCTCCAAGTCCTCTGGAGTGATGGTCAGGTGATTGACTCCGGAGGAGTGTAGACTGTGACGATGTTTCGGGGTCGTCTGTGTCTGCTTGACCACCGGCTGTGCAGCCAGTTCCATCAATTTTGAGGCAGCTTCCTCGCTAAAGTTCAATCTACTACCAAATCCAATTTACGGATTACCATGCCGCTCTGTGCAACTTCTCCCTCTGAATCTCGATGCTTCTCAGACGTTCACGATGTCTCTTCTCCTTCTCGCGTTGCTCGGCTCGCTGTAATGAGAATGTTATTTCGGGGGTAGTCAAGAGTTATTTTAGACGTCTCTCTCTCAGCACAGATTGTTGTGGCCTCAGGGCCATCCCGTTCTCAGGCTGCATTGTTTGCAGCCAATGCCCCAGCGGTCAGCTGATGTCACAGACGAAGAGAGAGAGTCCAATTCAGATATTGTCGTAAATATGAAGGGCAACGTTGTCATGTCAGTTATAACTGGACAGAGTGCAGGAAGATCCAAGGGCAGCCTATATTCCTCTGTCTCACTGTCTCTCCTACTAAAAACAGCCTCACTCCGAGATGTCCACTACTATTCCCACGTTCCAATCAAATCCGCAGATTACTTCGGACTTCCCCGAAATACCCCTGACTATTTTCGTCTTTCATTGTCCCTTATTTTTGACGCTTGTTGCTCATATCTTCCGGATATGGGTTCGATATTATGGCGTAAACAGTCCCCAAGGAAAATATGTGACAATGGGACTGAGAGAGAGAGAGAGAGAAAACAATGTGACATGGGAATAGTAAATGTTGATTGGAAACTGAACTGGAAGTAGGCTACTATCCCTTTCTGGACAGAGACAGAGATCAAAAGTCCCCGGAATTTGTCTCTCCCCTTGTTCTTTCCTCTGAAAGCAATTTCCGAACTCTGTCCTCTTTGTTCCAAAAAGTCTAATCTTGGCTCTCATTCACCCCACACTCTGTCTCCTCGGGGAGTTCTTTAACTCTAACAGGAATGCGTGGCTTTCTTCAAAATACTTAAATGTCTCGGGACGCTTGGTGAGTTCCGAATCCTTGAGATCACCTTTCAGTGAGCTGTGTGCTCCTGGAACTTTTTGTCCCAGCCCACAGAGAAACTCTAGCCGGAGTGAGTTGGAAATAGAACAAAGAATGCTCCGAAGGACCTCTTGAGGACTTTTTGAGTCCCTCTACAGCTTCCACTTGAGAAATATCAGAACTCGCTGCGGCGACGCCATCACTTCCTCCGAACGTGCGTTCAGCCATCATTCAGAGGGGTCTAGAAGAAGGCACTTTGGCAGCCGATCACAAACGGCTTTTCGGAGAGAGTGAGAGAGAGGAGCAGAGAGACCAAATTGGCCTTTAATCCCGCGTCGACGATGCTAACAATCGTCGACAAATTTATGGGTACTAGGCTCTGTTTTCTGCAGTGAGGGTGGCTCCCGTGGGAGAGGACACGAGGGGAGGGAAAGGAGATGAAATGTCGAGGAATTGGAACGGGTATGGGAGGACTGAACTGTCATTGTCACTGTCACTGTCTTCTTGTCTAAATGTCTCTGTCTCTCTATCTTTTTAACTCTCTGTCGCTCTGTCTCTCTGCCTCTCTGCTCCCTCCCGAATACTAGGTGGTCGAAATAACCAGAGACCTATTTGTCACTAATCAAATTGTGTAAAGTGCTCCCTCAACACCCCTTGAGATCACTCTCAGTTCAGTGACCAGGCTTAAACTTTGAGGACTGACTGACAGCTCTGGGAAAATACGAAAAGTATAGTCCCGGAAAGAGTCATACTGTAGCCTATTCCCAAAATAGCCGAATTGGCCATGTTTTCATGCTATTTTGCAACTCTTATAGGTCCACAACCTTGAAGAGAAGAAGCAATTATTCTACCCGGAGCTTTCAATGTTTAGACCCGAGACCACCCTCAACAAGGCTGGGGCCCCTCTTTTTCTTCAACAATAGCCAACGAATTGGAAGGGAGAGAGTAAGTCGACACGACGCGACGATTGAAGGCCGGATCTGGGCCGTTTGGAAGCAGTGGAAGTGCTTTTTGCTGGAGAGACTGCCAAGTATTTTTGGTGATTTCTATGAGAGTCAGTCCCTGGGGGAGTAGTGTGAAGTACTAACGAGAAAAAGGGGCAGAGGCGTAAATATGGGAGGAAGCTACATCTAAGAGTAAGGAATGGTCAAAACAATCTTCTTGGAGAGTGAGAATGTATTATAGGGGCGAGACAATACCGGAAGGATGAAATGTGACTGTGTTCCACAACAACAAAAAGGTTTTCGAGCGTGGGATCGTACCCTGCTACGTTGGTTTGGACAAGAGTCAAATGCACGATGCGAGTTGCAAGTTAGGATGCAATGAAAGAACTGAAATCAAATTCCCCAAATTGTTTCATCTCCCATCTCCCCTAAAAGTTCTATTCAAAACAAGGCTCATCCAGCCAGACAAGCCTATGACCTTATGACACATCAGACCTTGTTGTCTTGTCCTTTTCTATCCATCTGTTTTCTGTTTGTCCCCATTAACGTCCCCCGAGAGCATCCGTGTGTCCTTTTTATAGCAGCCCCGAACTTTGAATCGGAGCCGTTCGCTTTACAGTAATCCCTCTTCGAGTGGTAGATGCCTCATTAAATTCCCATAATTTGGTGGATGAGAAAGAGCAAAGGCTAAAAATAGACCCGGAAATGGGTGTAGGAAGGTTATGGGACTTTCAACACTCAGACACAAACACAAAGTCCGCATAAACTGAAAGTGTTTTTGCCGTTGTGGCATTAATTTTTTATGAAACGGGACTGGGAGTTGTGAAATGTTTGTGGATCAAAAATTTGAATAGAATAGGAAGGGTGGGGGTGGATAGAATGAAATTCCAGTCATCCGTTCCTACGATTCAGAACAGGCTGTCTCTCTATCCACCTGTCCTTTGGTCTCTCTGTCTCACTGTCTGACTGTTTCTCTCTTTCACTCTCTTTATCTCTTTCTTTATCTCTCCCTTTATCTCTTAATCTCTCTGTCTCTCGTGTCTCTGCAGAGATATGACTAGAAATATTGGTAAGTCAAGTTCCCACACTCTTTTTCAACCCCGTGAGTCATTCCAAAGTAAGCCAAGCCTCTCTTTTTGGACTCCAGTCCACTGTCACTCCTAAAAAAAATCCTATGTTTAGACAAAAAGCTAGCCTGTGTATACAAAAAAGACCAGCGACTCTTGCCCTCCACCTTACCTCAAAATCTGAGAATCCACCGGCGAAGATCATCTCGAACTCGAAGGAAAGCGTCTTTAGTTCTTTGGGTTTGAGCTCCGGGGGGGCTGAATATGAAGAGAACCGAATTTAGAGAGTAGAATTCCACACACTAAGAGAGTAGAGGAGGGGCGTGGTCCGAATGGGAGGGGGGAGGAAAACACGAGCCTTGGGTGACACACAACTCTTGCCAAATGACCAGCAACAGCTGTTCTTCCTTTTGCAAGAGTCGTGAGATTATGGGTTCGAGGCGGTATGAGGAAGGTCTTTAGGGCGGAAGAAAGTGATGACTGGGATTAGCGAGTCTCGTTTTAGGAACTTTCGGACGTGAAGTAGATGTTTGCGTGAATTTTAGGGGCATTCAAGAGTCAAGAGCCCACTTTTTAGTAATAGGTTTGGTTTGAGAATGGAGTAAACATGAGAGACAGGGAGACATAGAGAGACAGAATCACAGAGAGAAAGAAAGACAGTGAGACAGGAAGACAGGAACGACGTTGCCTAGTAGCCCACTAGAGCCTAATGAATTTTTAGTAATTAGTTACTGTTTGGAATTTTAAAGCAAAAGTTAGTTACAGAACTCTCTGTTACGAAACGCTCTAATTAGGCGCAAAGTTTGTTTTGACTACTGTAAGCACAACTTCTGGGGCTAGCTGAAATTGCTACACTGAACTGAAACTTTAATAAACTACTGAAGAATTATCTCTACTGTCTAAAGTGCTATGGTTTCCGTGGCGGACTCTGTCTGTTTGTTTGTTGGCCTGTGGCCACCAAACAGAAGCGAGCCAATTATCTTTCCCAGAACTACGAAGCGGCGCAGCCGCCAATGCAAAACACTGACGAAAGGACAGCAAAGCCGTCGCAGACTGCTTTGCTGTCCTTTCGTCAGTATTTTGCATTAAGACCGGTGATCAGTCTATATTACAATCTCTCCAAGATCACCTGCCCACTCCCAATATACTAGCTCTCAACCCGAGCCTATTGGCCTGAATGCATTCCTCCAGAAACCTCATCAGCCCCCTTCGTGTGGAACATAAGAAACCTAATGATCCCACGAGAACACTCTCCTGGAAAAATCAAGGAGCACCGTGTCTTGTAAACAACGGGTGCGCTGGTTTAATTCCGTGACCCAAGGCCACAAAACCTCTGAACCCAAACCTCAGTAGATTAGGCGCGAGCTTTGGTTCTTACTGGATAAAAATAGGTTGGATCCTGTTTTGGATCTGAAGAGGGAAAGATAAATGATCTAATCTTTGGGATCTCATGAGGTTGATACTCGTTTTCCTGTTTTGGAGCTCATTGGTTTCCGGTTATCATGTATCAACAGGTTCCTGGATAATGTGGGATTTAGGAGGAAGTGGGACAAAGATACAGAGAGACCTAGAGAGTGAAAAATAGAGAGACAGTGAGACAGAGATAGATAGATAGAAAGATAGAGATAAAGAGAGACAGAAATACAGAAAGACAGAGACAATGAGACAGTGAGACTGAGAGACAGATAAAGACTTAGAGACAAACACAGATGCTTCAGTAAGAAGCGAAAATGTTTGAGCTCAGCCAATTATTAGTATAGCTGTCTCCCACTGCTTCTGACTTAGTCTCTCAGTTTATATTTAAAGTGACTAACAAGAGAAGATGCCTCGTGTCTCTCTACCTGAGAATGACCGAGTTCAACTCAAAAGAATCCATTGCCCTCTGTTCCCAAGGTGTTCCCTACGACTATTGTTTCTCTTCAAGCCCAAAACAAGCAATTCTCACGCTCTATCAAGATTCCTTCCCTTTTTAGGGTGGTTGGTGTTTGCTTCGCTAGAGGGTATATTGTTTTGGAGGCTTTCATCGGTCATTGTGACGGATTATGGGGAAAGACATTTAATTTGACTAACAAGGGAAGCCTTTCAACTTAAGCTGGCCTTTAGCAACAAACAAGGTGCCATTCGATAGCTCTAAACATGGGTATAACGGGGTATATTGCCGAATTCGCTTAACCCCTCCCTGGTCCGAGATATGACACTTTTAAAAATGGCGCCCCCGTATCATCTCGGCGCTTTGGCTACAGGATCCGACGTGGTAAGCTTCGAAGGCTCCAAAAATCATGGCAGCGTGGTATGACGGTGAGCGCGGTGGGCTGGGAAGTAATTATTGCTGGTTCGGATCCGCTCAAGTTTTTTTCTTTTTTTTTTGTCTATTATCTGTGATTATGTGCTTTTGTTCTTTCATTATGTTTGTTTTTCATAACGCGTAAACTTTTTAGTTCCCACATGAACCCATCTAAAATCCAACTCTATGACAATTGAAGAGGAAGAGCCACTCTTTGGCTTAAGTTATTCGACTAGAGAGGCACCAAGTGGACGTCTGTTCTCCTTTTTTGGAAATTAGTTTAAACTACTTCAACAGGAAAAACTTTGTTTTTGTGAACAAATGCACTTTAACACCAATGATATTGAATAATGTAGTGCGAGAAACAAAAATACTGGTCACAGAAGAGACAAAGCATGAAACCAAATCCTTTACAATTTGGAATCGAACAGATCTGGGGGATGGTTGGGAAACAAATTTGAATAGGAGTTTTGAAAGGTGGAGGGTGAAGAACTTGATAGCCCGACGCATACCAACTATACTGCCAAAATGAATGGAATGCGTGATGAGTGAACTGTCGATGGGTCAAAGAGATTACCTGACAGAAATATGACTTTGTTTGATGAAAAAACTGACCTTGAGTAGATTATCCCTTGCTGCTATTTGGAAATCGATTTGATTTGCCAGAGCAAAACTTGTGACTCTCTTGACGAACTTTTTCACATGGTAAAAACCATAAACATCGAGTGGTTGGATCATAGAGGTGGCTCCGCCAGGGATATGGCGTAGCTCAAAGTCCATTCCAGGTGGAACGAGGGAATGAATCAGGTCCGTATCCTTGAACGACGGCCATGAATCGACCAACAGTAACATCTTGTTTGGAGGAGAGTCGAAAACGACATTCTCAAACCAGTCCCTCATGAGGTCCTTGTTCATGATGTGCGTCTTATTGGCACGGATGACAAGGTTTTTGGTTTGGAAGATGCCATTTCTATAAAAAAAGACTGTTAACTTTAAAAAGATAGCTAACTTGGGGAACAATCCATTAGGCTCCTGGAGCACCACATACAGCTTCTCACCCAAAACTCCGTTACAACTGATCATAGGAAAAACAGTGTAAGAGTGAGTGAGAGCAGAAGCTGTCTGTACGATGCGTTCCACACTCCTCTTGCCTTTGATGTCGAGAGTTCTAGCAGTCGTGAGTTCCTTGGTGAATCCGGATTGGTCAGCATTCCAGATGTGATCCAGCATATAGTTCGCGGCGACAATATCATTTCGGACTTTAGCCACAAAGGAATCAGCTGCGGCCTTGATCGCTGCAGAGTTACGGAAGGAAACACGGCTAACGAACTTGGTCACTCTTCGACTCACGATGTTATGTTTCTAAAAAACGTAAAACGTATTTCAGGAATTCTAACCTTTTTCAAAGAGTCTAGCCAGGAGTCGGACGCGGTGAAGTTGGGCAGATGATACTTCGTCAAGTTCAACAGGATGCTCTTTTGCTTGAGGTCAATGTCGTGAAGAGAAATGCCTTTGGAGATAGACTCTTTGACCCAATCAGACAGTTCGGCTGACAGCAAACCCAAAACCTTTCTCCGGTCTTCTTTCACGAGATCTAAACTGATTTATTGACAAACAAGTACTCGTACCTGCCGCTTCGAATTGTCGTAGCTTCTGAAGATGATTCCGAGTAGTAATCCACTTGAATCTATTGTTCATTCCTTCCAAGCTACGACTTCCGGTTACGGCAGAGCGGTAGTAAGCAATAGCCGATCGGACATCGTCAATCGTTCGGTACTTGTCAGAAAATCTGACAGTCCCAGAAGAATCTTCAAATGGATTAGGCATACGAGTCCCTTCGTCCTCTACGCAGTATTCATCATCGGATCCTTCAGAGATGTTTAGCTCTACAAAATAAAGTTTCGCCAACACTTCACTAACCTTCATCTTCCTCTTCAATTGTCATGGAGCTGGTGACAGAACTTTGCAAAATAACTTTCAAGCGGCTTGCTAGACGGCGCTCATCTCGAGTTAATTCGGCATCTTTTTCCAGACCAAACTCTCCAACCAGAAATCCGAGGATTTTAGATGGGTTCATGTGGGAACTAAAAAGTTTACGCGTTATGAAAAACAAACATAATGAAAGAACAAAAGCACATAATCACAGATAATAGACAAAAAAAAAGAAAAAAACTTGAGCGGATCCGAACCAGCAATAATTACTTCCCAGCCCACCGCGCTCACCGTCATACCACGCTGCCATGATTTTTGGAGCCTTCGAAGCTTACCACGTCGGATCCTGTAGCCAAAGCGCCGAGATGATACGGGGGCGCCATTTTTAAAAGTGTCATATCTCGGACCAGGGAGGGGTTAAGCGAATTCGGCAATATACCCCGTTATACCCATGTTTAGAGCTATCGAATGGCACCTTGTTCGTTGCTAAAGGCCAGCTTAAGTTGAAAGGCTTCCCTTGTAAGAATTGGGAATGAGAAAGAGTGGAAGTGGGTGGAAGAATGGAAGCAGAGTACAGGACAGAGAGCCAGCGAAATAGAGAGGCAGAGAGACAGTAGAGTGAACCTGAACGCAGTTTCCTTCCTTATACGATTCTGGTTCTCTACGAAGAGTCTTCCCCGATTCGGAAATGACGGTCGAGTCGTTTCCGATAGTCCTAGAAAACATTCTAGCTAGCGAACCCAGTAGTTTGTTGCTATTGCGGGAGTTGGAAGCTATGGACACAAAGCACTTACTTTTCCCAAGTTCAACCATTTAGTATTGGATCTGAGGTGAACAGAACAGTTCTAGAACTGGATACGCATGGCTTGAGAGAAAAGGTGAGACTAGTTCAGAGTCTGGCAGTAGAGCAACAGTTTCATTCAGATGATCCATCAATATCCAATGACAGGCCTAAAGTACTAGTTGCTATTGGTCCCAACACTTGTCTCTTCCGCCTGACTCAACCTGTACCGGCTGACTTTATTTCTCCAATCCAAAATACTTATGAACCCGTTCAACTCCTGTACTCTTCTCAGTCCCTGTCTCTCAAATCGACTCACTGTTTCTGCCCAACAAGAGACACACTCTAAAGACCAGGCTCACTTCCTCCTTCTCCAGTCTCTCTGTCCATTTGCTCTCCCACGTGACCTCTATTTCTAATAGCCATGAGTGCAAATTGATGTTTACCTAAAAAAGAAAGGACGCGTCAGCTTCCAATGGCGCCACTCGAGGAGGGAAATTGGAACTCTGACGGAGAGAAAACAAACAAAGGAACAGTTATTTTCTCATTCTTAAGTACTACTGAGGTGATGATGAATGACCGTCGGTGGAGCCTTTAGTTCGTCCTTTTTGTCCTCGGGAACAAGCTGGTCCCGATGAACGCCAAAATGGCACAAGTTGAAAAGTCCCTGGGGTTCGGCGGCGTCAGAAATATTTGACAAGAATGGGGGACTAAGAATCAGTTAAGAGACGCGATAGGAAGGAGAATGAATTATCACGAGGGGAATGGAACGCCGGTGGTCATTTCAATGGCTTTGTTCGGAAGTTTCATGGTCTTAGCTCAAAGTTCTATCCACCGCAGAACTCGCATAAATTCGTTCGGGTAGCTCAACAGTTAGCTAAGAAACTGCCGGGTTCTGATTTAAAAGACAAGGTCTGACAGCCTGACCTCCAATACTATTAAGAGAGTGGGTTCATCAACTACCAGTCGCTAAGGTTTCTGATGGAGCGCCCGATGCTGATGCCCCGTAAATCACAAAGTGACTGACAAATTCCCAAGTAGGGCTTCAGACAGACACACAGAGACTTTTGGGCATTTAAAACTAGATCAGCCGTCCCTTAGTCTTGACGTAGCATTGACAACAGGCGGCTGCGCCGCTTCTTCAACAGCCTGTGTTCCCAAGTTTCCCCAAAACCTGACTTGCCAGCTTTTTTCTTGTGGTGACACACGGAAGGACGAACGAACAGACGGACACCGTTGCACTTTAGTAGTAGAGAGGTATGTCGCTTGACATGTACTTGCAAATTGTAGAGGTAGGATGAAAACACATGACAGACTTCTGTAGCTAGGGTTCGGATATTACCCACAGAAACTGTCTGATCTTTCTACTACTAAAGCGCAATGATGTCTGCCCGTCAATCTATGGGAATGAACTGAAAGCTGGCAAGTCATGTCATATCAAGGGTCTAGGTGACAAGTCATCTGTAAATGAAACTTGAAAAATACTACTCCCGGTGAGGCTTGAGATTCTTGTTAAGAAAGACTGTAAATGTTGGGGTCGGCTGGACAGTAGCTAAAGTACTACAGTAACTGTGCTCACGCAGGAAATTGTCGCAGATAATTAAGCTAAATGGTTCTATTGGCTGTTCCAGAACGAAACTCCCTGCTGTTTTCACAAATAAATGAAACAAGTATCTCCCTCGCAGCTCTGCTTCCGAAAATATCCTGCACCCTTTCCTCTTTTTCAGTCTCGTGAGCCCACGTCGACAATTGTTTCCCAATCTGTCGCTCCCACAGGAAATCTGATTGCTCCTCCGACCCCTTATTACCGACTGCTGACTTCTTGAACATTGTCAGGCCTGCTCCAGAGCAGAAGTTATGACCATCGTTTCAGCTTTATTGCACTTTTCGGGCAGGCTTAGACGGATTTTGAACTGCTGAAAAGAGGAAGCTCCCGGGTCTTGTTGGGAAATGGTAAAAGAAGGAACTCGTCTGGTCCAGGATTACGATAGAATCTTTTTTGATACACCCGTGCACCCCTCCCCCTAGTTTTGGGTACTCAAACCTCTGACCTCTTGGGAGGCTACGTGATCTATGCGAGGAGTCAAAGAACTAGGCTAAATGTCTAAAAATAGAGCAAGAGTCGGGTGAACAAAGGCTGCATTGAGGGTGTCGAGAGTTGTGCAAAAATGAGTCCGAGTTCTTTCTCTGTCTCCTTGTCTTTGTTTTCTCCAAAGCATGTCGCCAGACCGGGCTGTCTATCTCTCTCAGTGGCACATATCACATCATCCCCTCCCGAAACACAAAGACATACATAGAGACAAGGTCTCCGGAGATTTGGCAGTTTCTTTTAAATGTCCGCACACTTGGGCACGAGTCAATGTTTTGTTCAGGCCTGCTTGTGTCGAGAGTTTTTACCACAAAGTGACAAACTGCCTGCAGATTTGTCAAAGCAAACTTGTCAAAACTGGGCTTTAGAGAAAACAAGAACCGAAAGGTGTAGGATGGAAGGGGGATCTGCACTTGACTCGCAATGTTTGGAGGACCGATACGGTACGGGTGAGTCTCCTGATGTTTTGGGAACACCAATGTTCCCGCGAGAGCCTCCAGTTACTTTTACCTCTCAAGACCTCCTTCAGACCGAAAGCATAATCCTCCTTTTCAACTGATGTTTGACTCTCAGTCAGATGCCCTAAGAGGTGTCAAAAACAATATCTGGGCCCAAAATGACAGATTGCACTCTAGACTGCACTATAAACATTTTGTCCTGAGGGCTCAAGAGAACATCCTACCTAGTAACGACTCCCGCTCTGCAGTTTTATGGCCAAGAGACTCCCAAAAATATAGCCAGATGGGAGCTTAAGATGGAAATAGGAAAGAGACTTGCAAGTTTTATAGGTTCCAAGGCTGTTGGAGAGCAATTCTGGGAGCTGGAGAGCAGTATCGTGGAATACTACCCGCAGCGTTCGATATGATTCTGCTTATGGAATATTTCAAAGTTCAAAGGTGCTCTGCACCAAGTAACCGAGTGGTTAGCGCAACTGCCTGTCAAGGAGAGTCTTTGGATCGGTTCCTCTTTAAACCATTTGCTTTTTTGCGAGACAAGTTCTAAATACTGTAGACTACCCACTAGCAAGTCACCCACCCACTTTTTTGGTATACACTTTCATGTTCCCCGCCAGTCCAACATAAACATAAACACTTCTTTTGCTTCCTTCTCCCTATGGAGGACTAATTCCACGGAAACATAAACATCGACATAAGCTCGCAAAGCCTACCTGTTTGGTACGTAGAGCTTGAGCTCCTAGCATTCTCGAATAGGGGTTGGTGAAGGAGAGGACGGGACGATAGAGAGAAGAACAAGTGCTTGAGGAGGAGCTGTCCTAAGGGGCCCTCCTTTGACGGATAGGCTGCTCCGGACGGGTGGGGGCGGAGCGGCGGATTTCGAGGAAAGGGTGAAGGGAATACAGGAGCAGGGGACAGAGAGACTTTCCTCAACAGGGATCATCTCGTCCATCTCCTTCCGAGGGACGCTGCCGCCTCAACCGAGACCCTGGCACCTGTCTGCCAACAGGAAGACATGGTAAGTATATTCATCTCTCTAGAGTAAGTTATTTTTCAGAAACTCGAGTAGTAGGAAGTCCCGGCTTCAAGCCAATATTACATGCTCGCCCTGTTCAAAATTTGTTCGGCTGGTTCAAATATAGAATTTCTTGTTATAGTTACATTGCTGTGTCTTTAATCCTCAATTCCCTCTGCGCTGATCTTTCAAATCGATTCCCTCCAGTTTATCGGCGTCTCGCCCGTGTGTTCATTTAGGGAGACTGTCACCACGTCAAGCGTGGGATAATGTATTAAAAGTGGGCTTTGTGTCAGTCTTGTACCAGGCACGGACCATAATATCGTGGAAAAGAGCTGAACGATGCACCTTCGCCCTAACAGTTTTCATTCAAGCAGGCTTGTCTTACAGTGGACAATCTGATAACTCTGGACCTCCCGACAAATTTTGATTAATCATTCGCATCTCTTCGCCTCTCTGTCTCTCTGTTCGAGCGGTCGTCGCTCCTCTCAGTTTCCCACCTCTCTGAAAAGCCTCTTTACCCCGGGTATGATTCAGACAGCCTAACAGGGTTCCAACAGCAGATGGAGGAAGAGACAGAGAGATTCGAAGGGTGGTTAGAGCTCCAGACTATGTAGTGGAACGACAGAGAGATAGGCTGAGATTTGAAGCGGAGCCAGCGGAGAAGCGATTGTGCCTTTGCCCACAATGTACTCGAGTTCTGCAAAAGAACTTCACTTCAAACAAGAAAGCGCTTCTCGTCTTGTGAAAAATAACCCCCTGACAAGACTCGACAGACAACTCGTTTCAGTTTGTGCTCACTTGGGACGTCTGCTGCTACGGAAGGTCGCCCCCTCTACACTTCTGCCAGGATAACGTTGAATTTTTCTTCAAGTAGTCTACTAAACCATTGCCTTCTTTTGCACTGACTCTCTCACCCCTTTCTTTCGTCTCAAGACTAGGACCTGGGCGAGTCCCGAGTAACTCAGGTCTGAACACCCTCAGTCTTCGAACCGATAGCCAATCGGGATATGGTAGAGCAAATCGGGTAGTTAAGACTGAGAGTGGCGTCATGAAATGCGAGAATTTGGGGTGGCGAGTCTTAAAACATGGACTAAAAAATTTTGTGTGTCTTCCCAAACAACTTTTTCCCAAACTTCTTTCAGGAGCCAACCTTCGGAGTATATGACTTCCTCTGGATGGTGGATTATTATCATTATATCATTATTTGACTGGAGTGACTACGCCTCAAGAATTGTCCAACAGTCGGTCTATGCTTGTGAACTGGAAGCTGAAACTATCTCTATAGCCGGACAGTATTAGATTAGTCATTCTCTGTGTGTCTTTGTATTTTTCAAACAACTTATTCCCAAATTTTTTTTCCAGAAAATACCCTTCGGTATAGATGGCTTCCTTTAGATGGTGGATCTCCACTGAATGAACTGATTTCTATAGACTGCTATACCTCAAGAATTGCCCAACAGGCGATCTTTGCTCGTAAAATAAACAAAACTCGTCGGAAGTTGGAACTATCGCTACAGCTGGACAACATCAGGCATGTCTCAGTCTTTCTGCCTCTCAAAAGCAAATGGGAGTTTGACGATGCAATCTACGACAAAGCTTTGAACAGCCGCCTGAACGAGGTTGTCGTCGGCTCATTGGTTCGACGACGACCTCGTTCAGGCGGCTGTTCAAAGCTTTGTCGTAGATTGCATCGTCAAATTCCCATTAGTTTGTATTTATTGTCCTGGCGATGCAGCATGCGCGAGAGAGTCACGCCTGTGGAAGCATTGATCTGTGCCGAGGCTACTGTTTCTATGCTTCGAGATTCTTTTATTGCTTTTTGTTGGGAGAATGAGCTTGAATGAGCAATTGCTCTATATCTCTGTCTTTCTGTCTCCATTCAACAGATGTTCGCTAAAGTTTTGCCCCAATGAGTCACACATGTCTCTTTCGGCTCATTAACTTTTTGTTTGAAACACGTGTTAGAATGGCTCCGCCCCTAATGTTGTCTACTTGCTCGCTCATTCGTGGCGGGAGCCCCACCGTATTGCTGCTCTTATGTCAACTTAGCCTAAAAACAAAATTTTTCATTCTTCTCTTCAACAAACAATCATATTTTCGAAGACGACTTTCAACATATTTCCTTACATTTGTGAAAACAAACAAACACACACACCCACAGAAACTTTTGGGTATTTAGAACTAGACCGGCTGTCTCCGGCTGATTTTGATTGAACGGTCTCTTCTAACATTCATCTTGTGTCTTCATCGAGTTTTTATTTGCTTTCTTTCCGTTCAATAACACTGTGGCCAGCTTGTACAAATGACATCAATTTTAGATATCCAATAATCTTGAACTATCTCACGAGAAGATAAATGAATGTCCTGGTAACGCAATACATAAACGGCACCAAAGAAGAAAAACAAGCGCTCTCAAATGATGCAAAAGCTGTTAAAACGGCGGTAATTATCTTCCATTGTGGTAATAAAGTAATTCAGGTGCTGAAAAAAAACGAAAAAAAAACAAAGTATGTTTACTGCTTAATCGACGGATCACAGTTCACATGGAATGGTAAAAGTGGAGCCGAAAAAAGACTGGAAGCATACCATGCTGTATTTTATGTCGGGATCGGGAATGTAGTAAACATTCCAAATGTACTAAACGCAATTCATTTTAAGGTTCGCCCGTCACAGCACTTCCATACTTCAAGACTCGAGAGGGTCACAATGAAGAACGCGCGAATCGGAACAATCTGGGATAAAGGGAGTCCTGTAATCACGGTTAAAAGGGGACCGTACACGATGTATGAGGCTGCTCGCCAGGAAGCAGCCCTGATTAACTGTTTCCGAGGCCAGCTCACCAACAAAGTGATTCCCGCACTCAAGGAATATCAACTAGATGGTCCAAGTAAAGACGACCGAGACCTTCTGGCAGTGTCGCTGCTCGATGATTTGCTGAAGAATTTGAATATCCCGAAACACGTTGGAAAATGTTCTCCAAAGGACAGATGGTTTTCGATGTCTGACCCTCTTGGCGAACGTGCTGGTGCCATTCCTGATCGACTTGGAACTGGCGTTGAAGACCTTAACCAACTGCTCGTCCAGTTTAACCATTTAACTTAGTAGTTTCTGTGTTACCACGCTATTTTTCTAACGTTATTTGAATTTTTTTAATAAAACTTTAGAAGTTCCAAAGTTTCCAAATTTTTGTAATGGCTCAGTGAGCTCTTTGGATGGCATAATGTAAATTTGTCTAGATTTGCCTCTCTGTCCCCTGCTTCTGTATCCCCTTCCCCCTTTCCTCAAAATCGGCCGCTCAATCAAAATCAGCCGGAGACGGTTCTAGTTCTAAATGCCCAAAGGTTTCTGTGGGTGTGTGTATGTGTGTGTTTGTTTGAAGCCCTATTTGCCAATTTGTCAGTTGCAGTGTGACAACAATTAGTGACAACAGTTAGCAAGTCAAGTCAAATCGAGTCAATTTGGAAGATGCGTTTCTGGGAAAACGTCGTCCCGATGGAGACATTTGCTCAATAAAAGTCTTATCTGCATCCGAATCTCTTTATTCACCATCAAAACCGAAGAAAATAGTGTAGTCTCCGTCGGAAGCAAAAGAAGAGAGCGGAGAGAACAGGAATGATGACGAACCTGACATCGAGGTTTTTAATTTACCATACGATCAATATTGATATTTGTGTTCACGACTCCTCGGCGCATAATTCACTGAGCAACACTTTTTCATTTTTTCGAATAGAAAAACTATAACCTGTTCTGGAAATTTTTATTTTGAGGTGACGGCTCCATTACTCATTGCTTCGACGTCGACCTCGTTCAGGCGGCTGATCAAAGCTTTGTCGTAGATTGTATCATCAAATTCCCATTAATTTGTATTTATTTTTCTGGCTATGCAGCATGCGCTGAAAAACCATCATGGTTCGTCATATAGAGATATGCCAAGTTATGATTCTTGCCTATGTAGCATAAAGCTTTGCCCTCTTCTAGTCAATGAAATACTTTTTGCTCAAAAAGTACTTTTGGCTGTAAGTCATGCTCTATTCTCTAACATGTTCATCTTATGTCCTACAAATGAACGCACATCAGAGTTCAACCTTTTACCTAAAAGATCGCAGTTAGGTTCACTTCAAAATACAAGTGTTCTTGTATATTACAACCCCACCCCATTGTTTTTGCAGATGCTTCACGTTGAAGTCAAGAGCCAGTTTTGACTATCTCTCTGTCTCACCCACTCTCGTCATTTCCTGTCACCAAAATACCCTCCCAGAGTCACGACAACGTACGGGTTCCTTCGCTAAACAGTCCTCTATTCCCCCTATAAGCTTCAAGAGATCGGTAGGAGAGATGGCCTTCCGTGCCGCTACGGCGACCTTTTGTGTTCTGTTACACTTCGTTTTTGTTTTCTTCTTAACTGTCTAAGCGCCCCCCGAGCGGGCGATCGAGTCTGTTTTCTTATTCGATTTGACCCTGTTTGTTTTTGAAGATTCTGTTTTCATCCCTTTCTTGATTTTTAGAGTTCAGTTCCCACAGAGCCCTCTCAGAATGTACCGGTTGGTGATAGCAGCTTGTCTCGTTGTGACAGTCAGTGCTCTGGGAAGGACCCAGTCTGTGGGGGTGACAGGTAAGTCCGATTGTTTGATCGTCCAAAGCATCGAGTGTTTGATATTTCCAAAATATAGGAGTACAAAGACAGATATATAGGGTCAGCAAATAGTGGCTCTTGTGTCCCAGCCTTCTCGGATAAAACTGTCCGTCATAGGGATCAGACAGAATGGAAAGAGTCAAGAGTACAAAACTGCTCTCAAACCAGTTCAGTTCTTCCAGCCGAGACTGAGTATGAGTCATCGTTCAGAGAGAACACAAACTAGCACAAAGTTGAAGGCAGTAACCCCGTTTTGGTGAATGACGTGGAGTTTCTCATTGTAGTTTGAGAGAGGCATGTAGTCGATCCTGAAATGTACAGAATTCAGTCAGTCCGAAAACACAATACTAGTTCATTTGGACTATGCGCAGGGCTGTAGTCATTCTAGACTCTCAATAGATGACTCTTGAGAGACAGAAACACATTAAGAACCTAATATATCAGTCAGATTGAATCTTGACAGTGCCTCTATTTTGCAGGAACTCTGATGTGCAACGACAAGCCAGCTGCAGGAGTAAAGATCAAGCTCTACGATGAGGACAAACGTGAGTTTTCCTTACCTTTTAGTAATGTCTCTCTGTCTCTCCGTCGCTCTGCCTCACTGTCTCTCTGATTCTCTGTTTCTCCGTCTCTCTGTCTCTATCTCATTGTCTTTCTGATTCTCTGACTCTCTGTCTTTTTAGTGAGCCCCGACGAGCACATGGCCACGACCGAGACTGACAGCCAAGGACACTTCTTGCTCAAGGGCCATGCCGAGGAATTCACCTCGATCGAGCCCAAATTCAACATCTACCACGACTGCGACGACGGAATCAAGCCCTGTCAGCGAAAACTGACCGTTTACGTACCGGACAAGTACATCAGTAGCGGCGAGGAGCCGAAGAAACTCTTCGATTTCGGGACCTTCCAGCTGGCCGGAAAGTTTGAGGGCGAATCCAGAGACTGCCTTCATAGACTTTAAAAACTTTATTGTTCACTATCTACACAACAGTTTACCCATAAATCTGTCACACAATTATGATTCTAGACCAGCCAGGTCTTGTATTTGACATCCTTCGACCAGACGGTGCCATGAGAATTGTCAAAAATGATCACATGCTCTCCTGCCTCTTTCACTGTCATTTTTCCAATCTCTGGGTGGAAGTCGGTCGAGAGACGGAACTTGGGGAAGACTTCTAGACCGTCTTTCAGAATTGAGAAATCCAGATCTCCACTGGAGACTCGCCAGAACCAGTTAAGTTCCTTGCCAGCCTCGCAGTGGACACGGACCTGGAAGATGAACTGGTGAGAGATAGAGAGAGACAGAGAAACAAAGGGAGATAGAGAGGCAGGGGGACAGAAAGACTGAGAGATAGAGATAGATACAATGAGAGACAAAGAGACAGAAAGAAACCAACCTCGATCTTGTTCCTAGCCGGTACATTCGCCTTGGTCAAGCCTTGTTCCAACGGACCGTCTTTGTCCTGTACATACCAAAGTTTTTCGGGTGTCTTGCCTCCAAGACGGACGTCTCCCTT
This sequence comes from Oscheius sp. JU75, assembly GCA_037178855.1. Classification (NCBI taxonomy): domain Eukaryota; kingdom Metazoa; phylum Nematoda; class Chromadorea; order Rhabditida; family Rhabditidae; genus Oscheius; species Oscheius sp. JU75. The sequence continues at coordinate 1,478,263 of JASJZC010000003.1, forward strand.
AGGACTGGAATGTTCTTTTGTGCCTCCCCAATGAGGATAGATGTTATGGGCTCCGAAGTCTGCGGCAATGACTTCCTTCCAATCAGCACCCAGGAAGTTGACCTTTTCTCTGGTCTGCTTAGACAGTACAGGAGAGATCATTGCGTAGACAGTCTTGATCATCAACGGGGTGTTGATTAGGTAGATTTTGCGAGCAAAGTCGGGGAAGATGGCCTGAAATTGACTGTTACTGTCGCTATTCCTCCCTTCTCAGCATTCTGTCCCGGTATCCTGTTCATGATTACCTGCCTCCATCCCAATTTCCTATCACTCTCTCCCTATTCCTCTCCCTGACTACACTCCCACTATCACTATGGACGACAATCAGCCCAAACGTATCTACACTACTCTTCCTCGCAATGTGCAAGGCAAGTCAGTAGAGCAGATGACCGAAGAAGTCAAAGAAGAGCTCTCCGATCTCAAGAAACAGGCTGCTATTGAGCCAAAAAAGTGCTCGGATTGTATCACAGAGTGGGTTTACGTGCAAAAATTCTGTTAGAGAGTGGTTTAGAATGATCAAGTACACTGAGGAGAATCGAGCTGAGGATCCCTTGGTCAACCAACAACTTCTGGCCGAGACCAATCCTTTCGCTCAGGCCAAAATGCGTTGCACAATACTGTAATTATGTTCCAACTAGTAATAAAGACTGTTGTACAGAATTGTCTCTGTCTCTCACCTGCATGATAGTCAACAGATCCTTATAAATCATCAAAGTAGGTGTATAGAGCAGATCCATACTGAACCCATCCAGATCAATGACAATCTTCACACCAAGCTTCTTCCCGCCATTCGCCTCCGCTCGTCTGACCAGCTTGAAAGCCAGCTCCGTCTCGATAATGTTCAGCTTGAAGAGTTCACTGACACAGCCGGCCTTGACAAGCGACTTGGGATGAGTCAGGCCGATAGATTGCACGTAGATGACGTTTCCTTCGTCATCGGTTCCCATTAAACCACCGGGAAAGTAGTCGGCTGCATTAGATAGAGAACGAATGAACGTGTTCAGATCGCTCGGTTCCATGATTCCGAGCTCATCACAGCCAAGGCCCTTGATGTAGGTCACGGCGCTTTTGAGCTTCGGAAGAATCACATCTGAAAGTATATTTGAGGCCGGTGGATGCCTCTCTATGTCTCCCTTTCTCTCTGCTCCTCTGTGGCTTTGTCCTTCTGTCCTTCTGTCTCCTAGTCTTGCTGTCTCTCTGCCTCTGTCTCTGTTTTTGTGTGTCTTTGTCTCTCTGTCACTCTATCTCTGTTTCTAATGACTCACCAATATCATAATCCCATCCCATAAGCCATCGAAGAAGATTGAAATCCGTATCGTATTCTGGATAGAGGGTTAGCTCAGCAGCTGCTCTCTTTCTCAGCTCCGCTATTTTTTCTCTATGGTAGGGTGTGAGCTGGGCAAGAGACGGATAGTGGTCCTCGGCTACCATTCTAAAGCCAGTGTTCTATTCTCTCTGACTATCGAAAATTGGGAGAAAAAGGACTGCGTCAGTCTGCTTATCAGGCCTATTGTGTGCTGGAAGAGAGTCTCTTGGGGGCAGGGGAAAGTGTTCAAGAATCAAGTTGGTCCGATTAAGGAACTGAAGCAGATTGGTTTTAAGCTTGTAGTCTGGAGCAAAGAGGATACTTTCTTTGGATAGAGTGTTCTAAATATGGATTTGTCTGCACTTCTACATGATCCTGGGTGATTCATGAAATTGTGATTGTAAATTTCTTGTAATTAGTTACAGTAGTGTATTCCAAAGGAATTTTTAGAAGAAAAACTCTGCTACGAAGCATTCTAATTAAGTGCAGTTTTATTGACGAAGGCAATTACCTAACTTCCTGGACGAGTTAAAAATGTTGTCAGTGTACACAAAAGAAACCCCTCTTTTCGTTTAGAATGTTTTAACGTCTTTTTCTTTTCATGATTGACAGGGGCATATGCCTATGCCTAATGTGTTCAAATTTGACATGATATCTAAAAAAAATAGATGTTTCCCCTCGAGAGTCAATGTCACTGCAATTCTGGAGTTCGAGTTCTAAAGAAATGACAAAACTTAAGCTTTGCTGTTGAAGCAGCTCAAACAGTCAAATAATTTTACTTTGGAATGCCGCAAGACAAGTCTCAAAACAATGCTTCTCTTCCTTGCTGAACGAGTAGCCCGAAGGCAAAGAGAGGGAGCGATAAAAGCTCTGCGGCTTGGTAAGGGAGATAAGACAATAGGGGGAAATGAAGAGCACGGCGACCAGAAACGATTATCACTGTTCAAAAAATGTCGAGGGAAGATAAAGGGATTCTGGACATCGATTTGATTCCTGGACCGAGTAGCTGTGTGAATTTTAAATTTATTATTGCCGCTCGTATCGCGATTCGTATACTGGGAAGTACTGATCAAAGAAGGAGAGAAGATTCTTGACCAGTACCCCTAAAAATAGGCTTGACTGCTTCTGCCATATCGGAACATAGTTGTAGTCTTATCACTCTCAAAACACGTGGATCAAATAATAATGAACAGGAGGAGAAGGGCCAACAACTATACTACATTAGATGGGGAGACAGGGATAGAGACAGAGTCCGTGTCTTCATCTAAAGATATCCACCGTGGAGTGAATCTATATTTAAACCATGAATTGCTCCTTTTAAATATCACGTGAGTCTCTCTTAGTGCTTATGATGCTTCTTGTACTTCTTATAGTGACGGTCACTGCCGCTGCCGCGATGTCTACCATAGTGCCCACCACCATGATGCCCTTCTCCGTGATGCCCTGGAGAGGTCTGTGGCGTTTTTACTGTCGTTCCGGGAGGCGGAGTATTCGCATCCTCCGGCTTCTTCTTCTTCGGACAGTAACAGCAGACAGCACAGATGACTATCAGAACCAAAATGAGGATAACCAGATCGGCCACCCTGCATCCTATTCCAATTGAGGATCCAGTTGACAGTAGGGTGGTGGCTGCTGCCGGAGTAGTGGTGCTAAGTAGTATGTTAGCCGAGGCTCTGAAAGACTACCATTGCTCCAAAAGTTGGGAAAATTTACTCTGCTGGAAGTAAAGTTGATATGACTGGAACTACTGAAGAGCTTTCTGTACGCCTTTTACTGTCAAAGTTTTATATCACAGAAATACAAAAATTTTTCGCTTCCAACGCGCCTAATTGGACTACTGTTCAAAGTTGTGCAAAGTTCCTTCCAATTTTGTAACTTCTGTCAGTGAGACGAGGCCACGGAAAAAGTAAATGATCCAGACAGTGAGAACCTGTACTTTGAGACAGAGATCGGAAATTGAGAGTTCAGTAAGAGTGTCTGTCTCTCTATCTCGCTTTCTCTCTCTCTCTCTCTCTCTCTCTCTCTCTCTCTGTCTGTTTCTCTATCTGTCTCTCTATTTCTCCGTCTATTTGTATCTCTGTTGTATCTGTAATCTTTTGAACTCAGATTAGTATCTTGCATCTCTAGCTGAAACATTCGAAACTGTTGAGGGGATTACTCTCCCGCAGACTGTCGAAATCGAATTAGCCGGGCTGCTTTTCTGTCGTCGTCACACCAGAGAGAGACAGAGGCGGTTCTCTCCTCTCTCCGTATTACAACAGCACCCCGGCAACTTCCTGAAGGTAGAAATCTAATTAGGCGACGAGAAGGGCAGAGGACCAGTTTTTGGTCTTGGTTATTTATTTATCTTTTCGCCACTTTAGGAAAGAAGTCCAGAACAATCACGTTTTGATTGCGTTTGACGGCAGAGAGACAGAGTGACAGAAAAGACTGAGAAAAGAGACTGTTCCTTCTCTTGGAACCCAGTTCCTTCCTTTGCGCCCCATCCGCACACGTTCGTCTCATAAATTATAGCATTCCGTAGACCGTTCAGGTGCAGCCCACGTGGTCTGCTTCCCCCTCTCGTCTCTCCACAATTCCAGCAGCGGTATAGCACAGACCCGAGCGTCAGTCTCTCTTCCTTTCTCTCTCGCCTTCGGAATTCCCTTCGCTTCTCCAATCGGGCGCTATGCCGCCGCCACACACTGATTGCGTAACCTTCTACCTATCCCATCCCTTTTTCTGGTCGGCTTTAATTTGTACGAGTAAACAATCGATTGGTCGATTCTAAAAAGACATGGGTGACCTTTTCTCTTTTCTCTCGGGGGCAGTTTTTTGTGCTTGCGCGAGAGAGTCTTAAGAACAATCTCGACCAGATTAACACTTCCTAGTCTGCAAGTAGACTGGGCAAATTTTTGCTAGTATTGTCTTTTCTCCGAGGTCAACTTTCTTATTTTGCATCTTTACGACTTTGAACAGATTTGTTTCAAGCTTTCAAGACATTTCTCGTTAACCACGGACTCTTCAGATGATTCATAAGATTGTCCCTCCTTTCTGATCCTCCTGTAAATTGATTCTGTCAGTCTGTCATTCTCTCATCATTAGCAGCAGTTCTCTGTCAACAGTCAGTAACGCGGAACCTCTTCTGTCACACAGTTCAACACTGATCTCTAAATGTCTCCTCCTTTAGAAGGTACATGTTACTTTTAGCATTAGGCCTCAAAAACAGTAAATCCCAAATCGATCAAATCTAGTTTTTTGTGTATATGTCTGAAGCCCTAATGGCCAAGTTGTCACTGTTACTTTGTGGCAGCAATTAGTGACAACTGTTAGCAAGTCAAGTCAATCCCAGTCAGTTTGGTAGATGTATCTATGGCAGAATGTTGCCACCAGTCATTAATGCTCCTGGCGGAGTTACCAAGTACTCTTTTGGCACGTTGAACAGTTTGACTTTCTTCTAAATCGACTTGTCAAAATCTGCTAAGAATCATACTTGATAGGTGTTACACGCGTCTCGTGCAAACTGTGAAAATAGCATAATTCTCATTCTTGCACGAGGCAGAGAGCTAAAGGCTGGTCTCTGATTGTTAGTTATACGAAGGTTAGCTCATATTCCTGAGACTGAGACATTTTTAGACAAACAAACATGCACATTTTTAGTAGTCTCTTAAATTTGATGTCAGTTTCTACCATACCTAATACGTTATCACTCTTGTCTCATATCATAAGTTAGCTTTGTAAACAAGTTTCCAATTCAAGACCTTTCTCCTATGACAATTGTTTTGTTCTTTACTCTCCTCGGTACTCTCTCCTGCCTGACCACTAATCTCTGTAGAAGGAACCGTCTGTCAACACGAATCACGATCAGGGATGTGTGTTGCGTAGAACTCCACTAATAGATCCATTAAAAACAAGATTCTCGACTTGTAAACACAAGAGGATTTCGTGTCCTACCCGTACTATATCGACTAATTGGAGCTGGAATTCCATAAGACTCATTCAAGGACAACTTCCGTCGTTCTCTGCTGCCATTTTTCGCGCCATTTCCCAAAACAAAAAAGGCCAATGTTTGTAAAATTGATTAGGATCCGTCAGTGACGCTCAGGTATTGACAGATGTGACCGTTTGAATTGTTCGAAAACTATCAGGAATGAGTCAGAGTTTTGACCTCGTTGAGGACGAGTCGCACCCATTCCGGTTCGTTCCTTTCCCACTCCGGGAGGGAGAACCTTGACTCAGCGGCTACTTACATGGCTAGTTAGGTTGTGAGTCAGTCTTTTGAGGGTCAGGGTTGTTAGGATATTGTGACTGTCTCTCTATTTTCCAGAGTATCTTCAAGCCCCCTATACCAGAGCTTTCATCTGTTTTTACTCTGTCATATTCTAAGCTTGTCAACATCTTTCTCTTATTTTTTGCTCAAGCCCACAGACGATAGTTTTTAACTCCGTCCCCACATCACAAAAGTCTGCACGAGGTTAAAATTTCAATGTTCTTTTGAAGCTAGACAGCCGGGTCCCAGCCTGTCCAGCCATTAGTGGCGCCTTCGTTAAAACTGTAGGAAGCCACAGTCTTATTATTCCAACATTTATTTGACAAATCTATTTTGTTTTTAGTTTCTTTCCAAACGCAGACCGAGAGTTTACCAATGTCTTAGACTGTAACGTCATCTACTTTCGTCATCTACTTTCCACAACATGTGTATTGCGTTCGATAGTTCAATGACAATCGGATTAAAGAAACAGGAACAGCAGAGACAGAGGGACAGCGAGACAGATTGATAGAGAGACTGAGAGACATAAAGTCAGAGAGACAGAGAGACAGAGACAGGATTGTATTGGTTATCTTTCCGTTCTCTGAAACCCCATCTCCCTTTCCCTGCCTTGTTTACCCTTCTGGACACATTTGTCTCTCTATTATCATGCGTTCATGTTTTCTGACAGACCTCTGAATGTTTTGTAGAAGTGGCTTTCTTGCCCCTTACCAAAAACAATTGCATTAGTGAGAGGATTTTCACCTGTTCCTTCTCTCTCTTTCTTTCCAATCCAAATGGGTCTATTCCGAAGGAAAAAGGTTGCCAGGTAAGTCCTCTCTCTTGTCTTTCATCCTAGTTCAACCAGAAGCAACCAGAATTTAGCCTAGCAGCCGGATCGTCCTGTCCAGGTCGGCCGCTTCTCCTCAGGCCCATGCAGGGTGGCCGCCGCGCCTCTCATGCTGCACCGGCGAAACCGAAACGATTTCCATATTTACGCGAGCTGTGGAAGAAGCTCAAAGATGAATGGAGAACACTATGGAAGACCTTGGCAGATCCGCAGCGTGAGTCCATCAAAATAAAAAAATCACGTCTTGAACCAAAAATAACTATGGCTACATTGCCTATTACTAGTCCCGGTATGCAAATCTGGTTCTAAATGCTCAAAAGTCTCGTTCACACTCTGTGTGCGTCTGAAGCCATTATTGGTAACCACTCGGCTTCGTCGCCTGGTGGCGGTTTTATTGAGCAAGGAACAAAAACAGACACATTTATAAGAACTCCCAATAGATAAGTCGCTTGCGCTCCTGGCGAAGCGATTCACTGTCAGTGCTAATTTTATAAGTTGAACTGTCCTGACTTGTCTTGTCAACTCTAATCTAGGATAATACATGGCAGAAAAGGTCACAAACATTGTCAAGTGTTATCCCAGAGTTGACCTGTGTCGCAGGCACCTCTTGTAAATTGTAAAGGTAGGTTCAGCGAGTTACTTTGTGGACACTCTAATTACAGGCAAGTCAAGTCAAAGTCGAGTCAGTTTGGGAGATAGCTTTGTTGGGGGAATGCTGCCCCTGTCAGGGTAGCTCGACTGGAGTATCATCTACCTGTCACGAGTCCCAACGGAGCATCAGCCAAACTTGTCTGTTCGTAACAGACTCTAATGAGAAGCATGGTTCATATTGACTACAGTAATCGCTTTTGCGGCTGCGACAAATTGAAAATGTTGTCTGTGTATCATAAAAAGAACCCAATTCTCTACGTTACCCTAGTTCTGGAAAAATCTCTTTCTCTACCAATGAGTCGAGTCATATCGGCTCTCCCGTACTATCTTACAGGCAGACTTGTTCCAGAAGAGCAAGGAGGTTGATTTTGCGAGATGATACGGGTCTAGAAACAGACATAACGACTCAGAATAGCGGAGGGACTTCCTTTCAAGACATAGAAAATCTGATCTACAGCTTGTTCAGGTTTTAACATGTGGCTTTTTGAGAGCGTCTGACTAGTTTTTGCTGAGGCAACAGACTGTCTCTGTACCTTTCGGTATCCTGAGCAGTCTTCATCTTAATCCGTCTACCCTGTCCCGAATCTTGTTCCCAACAATAGCAGAGATCACTTTCTTTTCTTAACAGATAAAAAGACGCTGACTTGGAACGGGTCGTGCGACTATTAGCCATCAATTAGTGCTACAAAAAAAAAACTGTTTCGCAAGACTTCAAAACCATTTTTGTGCTACAATGTGACTCTTCAACATTTTTTATTTCAAACCCGTACTGTATCGCTGTTCTGGATTTCGGGGTGGTTGAGGTCGGACCAGGAAGTAACCGGTCATTTCGGCTTCTGCAAAAAACTCAACTGATTCGATTAAGCACGATCTGTCGGAGTGGATCTTTTTCTCGGGGCGAAACTGACAGAGTGACATTTGCAGAGATGCACTTCAATTGGCCGGAACACACTCCACTCGAGGTCTACGAGCTCGTCCAGCCGTCGAGGTTCAATGAGGATAGCTGGAAGTACAGGATGCCATTCTTTTGGGCCCAAGAAGAGGTTCCAGCCACTATCTCTTGGTAAGAGACCCACTTTCGAGGATTTGGAACTTTTTGCGTAAAAAGTCCGTCAAAAATGCACAAAATACCTTTTTGATAATCTTCTAAACCAGCACAAAAACAAAAAATAGTTAGGAAGAACATTTCTCGAGATTCGACCCCCGTCCTCCTGCTTACAAATTGCGCTAACCACTAGGCTATAACCCATTTCCAACAAAGAGCGACAGTTTAAAGGACTGTCTCTCTTCCCGCCAATAGGCTCCCGTCACGAATTTTCGATATTCGGCGCAAAGTGTTCGAGTTGTCGCTATTTCACCTTACTTGTGACCACTTTTTTTTTACCTGAAAGTTGAATTCTATTCCCGCGATCAGAATCTTGAAAAAGTGAAGATTCGATAATTTGGGATTTTTCTCTTCGCGCAAACACTGAGCGGCGAGCATTCAAATTCTTCAGGTGCGGCTCTTAGTTGGATACACACTATAAGAATCCGAAGCTCCTGCCGAGAGCTTAGACAAGTGCACCCACAAGCTCTTTTGCCTGGCAATCTGGCACAGCTTTTAGCCTTTTATTCGGCTCGAAGGAAAGTATTCATGTATTGCGATGTTCAGCAATGTTGTAGATTATTATCTGCGCTACAACTTTTCAAAACATTGCAAAGCTGGAAAAATACCACTCCTTGAGCTTGAAAAAGCTGGGCGGGAACCTAAATTCGTTAATGCTCGAACAACTACAGGAAATTTATCAGCTTCTAGCCACTGTTAGGGTCCTATTCATTGAGGAATGCATTAGCTTATGGTCTTAACTTAAGTTTCCCGGTACACCTGTTCTCTCAATAACCAATTCTAATTCGTTGTTCATTGAAACCAATCTGTCAAAAACAAATAATAGGACATCGACAGTGACAGCTCACACGACCACAATTTTTTCCTGTTTTCCTCTCAATTTGATAAGGAACTTCGTCTTTCTGGCAGTCTAAAACATGCTCTATTGGTATGTTTCTTTTTATCTTTTTGAACCAGGAAAAAAATTAAACTTTAACCTCTCGCCGTAAATCATCCATCTAAACGGTCAATCCCCCTGTGACTCGTTAACACGATTTCTCGACGAGAACAGTCCGTGTAATGAAACAGCCTCGACTTCCTAGTCGCTATCTCTCTCCGAAGTGCCTGTAGGGAATTGAAATTTTATGACTGTCTCTCTGTCTCCGTCTATGTCACTCTGTCTCTCTGTTGCAAACTAACTAAGGGTCGGTTCCGGACCGAGCCCTTATCGTTTCGCATAATTTCCGAATTTTCAGGGCATTGCTGGTCTGCATCATTGAGTGCATTTTCGGTGTGATTGGCTTCTTTTTCAACTTCCTTCACTTCGTATTGACGATATGGAATTGCTCCAGTATAGGTCTCCCGATATTCTTGTTTTGCTGTACTATGCTGCAGTATTCTGTTTTCTTCAGCTTTAAGGTAAGAGACAAAGAGAGACAGAGAGTCATTTTCCTGGTCCGGTTCCTCTGCAATCCCATCGATCCCATCAGTTCTGATAGCCCTATCGTGACAGGTATTGCCTCTCTCATTTGATAGGTGCGAGAAGAACGCTTTTCCACTTGACTGCCTCCCAGACAGGATCCTTCACCACCCCTTTGACTACACAATTACGAAAAGGGACCAACCACTTTCAGGTCTTGTTTGTTATTGGGATTCTGGAGCGGCGATGGCGGCTCTTTTGGATCCAGCTCATCTTCCAGTATGCCACCTGTGTATTTCTTCTTCTAGACGCTAGTTTTGCCTTGTCGGCCGATTTTGGAGGATACCATGAGGAGGTTAGTGCCACAAAAAACCTAAAAGCTTTGCTATTACGCAAAAATGGAAAAGCTTGAAGAAAAGAATTTTTTTTTTTTTTGGACGGTCCTATTTTCGCTCTGGGACTGCCCTTTCGGACCGATATCGGTCATGAATGTTGGAACTCTCAAGCTTGAGAGTGCAGAACTTTACAAACAGACCGGGATAAATTATTCGCAAACATTCACAGGCACTCGAAGACAGTACAAGGTGGTGGTTGTAGTAGAGGAAGTAGAGAAATCGTCAAAACTCAAAAAATCAAGCAATGAGGCTGAAAAATACAATCACAGTCGCTGACCCCCACAATTTCAGGCCCTCTACTGCCAACGGAACCCGCCACTTATCCGTTTCATAGCCTTCCTCTCGCTCCTCTTTCTCCCAATCCAGCTCTACCTTCGCTGGATGACGAAACGAGTCTACCATTTCATATCAGACAGTCGAAAGTTCAAGTGAGCATTTTGTATGCTTTTGAGATTGGCTGCTTCCAGATACGCATTGCACAATTCACAGTGGAGATATAGAAAACGGGTCTACTTCACCTACTGCTCAATCAAGCACGAGGCGGAGAAGAAGGAAGCTTTAATGGTGGGTTGGAACTTCCTGACCAGTCTTCCTTTCTCTGTCCCCCTGTCACTTTATCTCTCTCTCTCTCTCTCAAGTGTCAAATTCCAGAATAAGGATCATGTGGAATCGAACCGCATCAGAAATGAGCAGGAAGAAGCGTTTGCAAAGTTCCAGCAGAAGAAGAACATCACGGTCATCTCGATTCCAGAGGATGAAGAAGAGGAACATGACGAAGGTGTCAATACTTCGGTATATATACGAGTGGGTACAGGAAAGACTAATCAGGATCAGTTACAGAGATCCTCTTCCTCATGGCCCAGTTTCTCTTCGACGCAGCTTGGCAAGAGGAAGATTCAGGCGAAAGTTCGAAAGTGAGTGACAGAGAAACAGAGAGACAGAGGTACTGGGAGACAGACATACTAGAAGACAGAGGGACAGAGAGACGAATACAGTTTCAGAGCAGCCAAGCGCTGTAGGAACGACGAGCTGACTCCTTTCCTCCGGAAGGAGTCGAGCAGTTCCGGACGTGGTTCCAGCTGTCGCAGTTTTCCGCGCCAAGGCAAACCAGGGGTCAAAATTCAAATACAGGTAATATTACCCTTTTTGTTGCTCCAAACATCAAAGTTTAGGTCGACAGGAACACGGCGCGACGTCTCCTGCTCAAGAAGGTCTAGCCTCAATCCTCTTCTCCCCTCCCTTTACTTCCAAGTGCTATTTTCTCTCCTTCTCACTCTCCAAGCCAGACGGGTTCCAAAATTCATTTAATTAACAGTTATAATATATTAGTACAAGATAATAAAGATCACGCGAAACCTAGAAATGCATAATTTGTCGCTGGTTGTGCTCGAAACTTCGACAGTGTTCGTTCTTGCCGTTTTTTTGGAAGTTGACACGGTTAACTGGCTCGCATTCACCACTGAAAGATGATCTGTCTCTGAGTCTCTCTATCTCTTTTCCCGTCTCTGTCCCTGTCTCTTTCCAACTGTAACTACTACTAACTGCTGCTGTCATAGGTAACTTGCAAGTGCAAGCCCCTTGTTTCTTAATTGTTCCCAAACTTTGTATGTAACACTTTTTGAGTACAAAAACAACAAAAAGGCAAACTACTCGAATTGCCTAGTGTGAAGGTTGCAGAAGACCGTCACAAGGCCAAGGATGCTGTCGAGATGTGGTTCCCACTCAGACAGCAGAGAAGAGGAACTACGGCTGGCCAAGACCAAGAGCTCGTCGACTCTGATTCCGGCCCACAGTTGCATGGATCTGCCTATGGACAGCGAAGAGTGCTACCACCTCCCGACGTCTCTGATCTACTCGCCAAAGAGCAGTTGCCTCAACTTGGCCAAGCTGCACGACTGGCTGCAGCCACCGACGACCAACAGCTCCTCGGAACGCAAGACACCTATGCTCTGCTGGGACAGCGCACCAGACGAGAAGCCGTCGCCAAGCTGAGGAATCGCTGGACGGCCGTGGTCTTCCAGGAAGATCAGCAGCTCCTGCTGGCTGTTATGCTTTGCCAGGTCCGCTACGTGATAACCGTCAAGGAGATGCAGATCGGTGGCGAGAAGAGCTACGGCATCTCGTTACGGGATATGCTGGCCGGTGAAAGCCCTTCCACCGTCCGTAGAAACTCGTCTGCTTCTACTCTGTCAATCCGGAGACGGCCTTCTTCGATCTGTAGGCGGAGGAAGAGCAGAATACTGGGAGCAATGAAGGGTAAACAAAAGATAATACAATAAGATAAAAAAAGATTGAAGGTGAGCCTTGTTATACTAGTTTTCCATGAATCTCTCTATCTCACCTGCACGTCCTGGGGTAGCAAATCAGATGAGCATGCCGGATATCAATCAGTGTCGACAGATGAAATGCTCCGTAGGCAGCTATCATAGAATACTCCAGAACAGCATAGTAGAACGGAACTAGGGTCGTTATACTTTTTAAAAGACTACTAAGCCCACCGTAGCTGTGACAGTAAGGCATCGGGAGCCCGACCTGGTACTCATGAAAAACCTGATGAGCTGTGAAGGCGAAAACAGAGAAACTGACAGACTTGATCAGAACAGAAATGACGTCGATGAGCTGAAAACCACAGTTGCAAATTGCAAGGAATAAGAAGGTGGAGACAGACTTCTTTCGTTCTTCGGGTGAAGGTGAAAAGTAGGGCCAGGGTAAAGAACATGTTTAGGACGGCCGTGGAGGAAAAAGCCATCTTGAAGTACTTGTTGAAAACTGAAAAAGTTGATGCTTATCCTCTGTGTCGTCATATAATTTGTCTTTGTGCTGTCTACTCGACGACAATGGTCCTCGAGGGCTGCAAACCGTTCGTGATCTTGTCTGGGATCAAAAAAGCTCAGAAATCATACGTCACGAACGTGTTCTGTCCATTGTCGCTATCAGACTTACTTGGTATCCCATCAAAATCCGAATGAACTGTGATGATCGCAAACAATGTGAGAGACAGGACTTCAACCAGCATCAGTGGAGTCAACAGTTCGTTGAAGACTCGGAAAATCAGCGACTCATTCCCCTCCATCGAGAAGAGACACCTAATTTCATTGGATACGTACTAAAAGAGCTCTACCTCATAGTTAGAGCATTGAAAACCCTCATCGCCATTGGAAGTCCAACCGCCAGACGGAAGAGAACATTGCCAATTACGTTGACCTCGAAGAGGTTAATGATGGAAGGGAGCCATGTGGGCTCAATTGGCGTGTTTGACTAAAAAAGGTGGTTAGGATTTCCCTGCAAGCATTTTGATCTCTGGACAGCTTTGGCCTCGGGTGGAACACCGCGACCGCAGATTAGCCACACTCCAGCTGTTTTCTGTCGCAACGGGACGGCAATCAGGAACATTGAATGAATGAAGAAAGGTAAAGAACAACAGTCAGCAGAAGACAACAAGCCACAGTCCCAGTCATTTTCAAGTCATAAGATGGAATTGGGTCTGTCGATTCCGTATAGGTGGGAAATTTAAAAACGCAGACAGGTACACAAAGAGTGGAACAAGCTGATGAGACAAAACGGATAAGAAGCAGTGGTGAAAGGTTTATAGGAAACCGAGATGAAGCGAGGAAGACACTGTTGCTGGAGAGAGACTGCTGAGGCGCTGACTCATGCCTATCTGTCTTTCGACATGTCTTTCTCACCCTGTCACTCTGTCAACACTTAACGGGAACGAGCCTGACAGAAGCTTCCTCACAATGACTACCTCCTACGCAATACAGAGTCAGATGAACAGAGAGACAGAGGGACACAACGACACGGAAACACAGACATAGATTGATAGAGAGACAGAGTGACAAAGATACTGAGAGACAGAAAGACAGAGACAGTCCATCCCTTTCTAATTATCCAGAAACAGACTGAGACACTTGACTTTCACACCTATCACGGTTCCAGTTCCAAGCTAAGAACTTTCACTTACGGGCTAGCTATCAAGTGGCCACTAGAAAAACCAAAAAATAGCAAAGCTTACATGACAGGCGAAGCGACTAGCTCCATAGGTGACAATGAATCCAGATTTGAGCTTGTCCGGTTGCGGAATCCAGTCCGTATAGAGAGATATCGAGACGGCTCCTGTAATACAAACTTTGGTTGCATTGTTTCGAGTTCTTACCAATGAAAAGACTGACAGAGAGGAAGGAAAAGATGAGATTTGGAATGTAGAGCGGAATATTCATGTAGGCTATGTCCGAGTTGTCATCCTCGTTATGTCCGTGCTTAGGTTGAGTGAACTCGGACCGGGTGGTTGGGATCTGGAAAAGTACTGATCTTGCAATGTTCATTTCAAATTTTCTACTATCATCTGCTACCAAGAGGCTCAAAACTTGAATTTCACTGTGAAAAAATCGAAACTTCTATGGTTGCTGTGGTTCCGTCCAAAGCTGCTGACTAAAGGCAGCTTCACCGCCAACTGTTGTTCTACGGTGTGATTCTTTCCAATAGCAATTCGTTCTATCTCAAACTCCAAATTTGATTTTCAAACTTTGGCACAAACCGACAATAATCGACAATCTTTGCATGTGTGTCCAGAACTACTAACAAATTTGATAAGTTCTGTCAAGCAGTTAAATGATAAGTCATTCGAGACTTGAGAGTTAACATGGAAATCTTGTGTGTCCCTTGAACCCATAAGTCCGAGGTCTAGACACAACGCCATGGATGATTCCGTCACCACCAGAGCCCTAGAGAGAGTCAGAAAGACCCAGTTCATTTCTGTCTGTACCGTCTGCCTCCCATCTTTCCCTAACTGTCTCTCTATCTCTTGTAACCGATACTATCTACGGCTTCTTTTCTTGTGCTGGTAGAGACAACTTGTGTAAACTATGAAATCTACAAGTTCACGCCTTCCCATTTCCCTAATCTAGGATGGAACGGTTCTCTATCCTGTCACTGATCGATCATGGGATATCCCCCGACGCGGTAAATAGTGCTGCAATTGTATACACTAGGTCCACCACTTTCGGCAAATTTCCAAAGGAACTGTTAAAAATTCCTCACCTTAATCTTTCGGCAGACCTCCTGTTCCTCATGGACAGTGTCAACGGAGTCGGTAGATGTTGAAGGAGAGGGATGAGATGCCATGGGCTGAATGAATGGAGCTAGCTAGAAAATTCCGAAGACTGAGCTTCAAATCTCGAGAATCTTGACGGCTATATAAGGTGTTGTCTATGGTTGGCGGGGTCGAGACAGGCCGGTGGCACGGGAGACAAAAAGTGTGACCCCGAGAATGTTATCACACTTGTAATAGTGATGAGAGGGACCGACCGGGGGAACAAACAAGCTTCTTGGGGTTCTCGACTTTACAGGGAACTGCAAAAAAGGGTCTTGAGTGGATGATCAAAAGACATTAGGGCAATGAGACAGATGGGGAAACACATATACAGAGAGACAGAGAGATCCAGAACACAGAGATAGAGGAAGGGACAGAGGGATATAGAAACACGGAGACAGAGAGACAGAGATACAAAGAGGCAGAAAAACAGAGAGACAGAGACCGGTCACTTCCCCAGTGAACGCTCCCAATAGAAGTTTGTCGGTCAGACATCCAAAAACTCCAGGGTTATGAGTCGAAGTGAAGGAATTATGACTGTCGCAGAGACCGTAAAGACTGAATCACTTGTAGGGACAGGAAGCCTCAAGAGAGTCTTTTGATCTGATCGTCGATCTTAACCGAAGGCGTGCAAATTGGCTGAGTTTTTGGTGCCAAGAGAGGGAGACGGACCGGAACGGGATCAACTCAGGGATGAGAGGGCGTTTAGGATAGAAAGACTAAAGAATCTGAGAATCAAGAAAGATTACGGGTGTTGTTTACTGCCTCCAGCTGTTCCGATTGAGGGCGAACATGTAATAGTTACCGCTGACCTCGAGGAGAGCGAGAGGGAAATCGCCTTTCTTCTTTTCACTGTTCAAAAAATAGTTTCACAGGTTTTGGAAGAAGACGCAGTGGAAAAAGACAGAGAAGCAGAGAGACAGGGAGACAGAGAGACCGAGTGATAAAGAGACCCGAATGTCTGCCATGTTCCCCTCGCCTGTTGTAAAAACATGACCCCTCAGGGTCAAACTTTCCATTGTGTCCCTTTCAGGTCGATTCATAAAAAGTTCCGACCTTGGATATTGCGTAATCTCCTAACAAGAAACTGTTCCCCTCAATGCTTACAATACAAGAACCTGATTCCTTCCGACGGTTCCAGCTTTATTTCCTCTTTTTGCCAGTCTCGCTACTGTGGCTTTGGCAAAGGAGACGACTGGGGTCAGATGAATCAGAGAACAGAAGACGACGGAGTTAGGATGATGTCCTTAATAACTTGACATAAAGACGGTGGGCAGAGACTGAGACTCTGTGTCTCTCTATCTCTGTCCTGTCACCGAACTGTCTACTGAACAGACGACCATGGTAACGCTTCCCTGGGTCTGAAGACCCTTAATCAGGAGATCACGACAGACATCTTTGTTCGTGACGAGAGTCGTCGACAGTAGGCGAGACAAGCCTGCTCAGTTTTCGTGAGATCGGCAACTTCAAGGAAAGTGGGATCTTTCCTTACTGGCATCCTGAACATGTTTTAGCCAAAAAGAAGAGAGAAACTTTATTAAAACTTTCCCTTTTTTTCAGGCAATATTTGTATCAAACGATAGCTTTTTGTTGATTCCAGGGTGCGGTACGTTGAAAGAAGTTGAACAACATTATAAACAGACAGAAAATGTTTTAAAAAAAAAGTCGAGAAAACGTGTAGAAAACGACGAAAAACGGAAAAACAAAATAATTTGCGCCAAGCCAGTTTTGCGTACATCGTACGCAATTTCGCGTAAAATCGAACCGGGGCGCCTGTTTAACTACTACCAAGCATCATACCGCTATTGCGGAGTTGTCAATTGCCAGCAAGATGACATGGAACACACAGCTGGTGAACGACGCTGTCTGCTCTGTCTCGGTATCTAAGGTCACCGGATGCTACAGTTGCCGCACTGGTGCTCAAGCTACTACCACATGCACTTCGAGTGCTCAACAGATTGCTACTCTGAGCTGTTCTGCCCAGTCATTCGTCCTTCGCTGCTATGAAAATGGCATTGACAACAACATCCTCGCTAGCAGCTCGCAAGCTGCCTTCCAAGATAACTGTGTCGTCAGCTGTCCACCCATGAACGTCCCTTTGACCGGATCTTTACTGTACACGTCCACTCCCCTCGACCAGTTCTCGGAGGATGAGTCAGCCATCGCCACCTACTGGGATGATATGATCGTACTCTTTTGTTCTCTACTAATCAACTCTTCTATTCTTTCGACTCGTTCTTTTTCCTCTCTCCGGAATGTGTCCCTTGTATTTCCCCAAGTCCAACTTTCTATCAAAGAGTCAGAAATTATTCGTCCTACCTGGGTCCTAAGAGACTCAGTCCACCTTTGGCTGTACCGCCAACCAGATTATTTAGTATTAGTAAACTATATTAGCTACGTTCCCTTCTGGTACTGGGGGAGACAACAGTTTTGTAGTCTTCAATCGCGATGTAAGCACTGTCAGGAATCTAAATATTTTAGCTTGTAGAGCCTCCTTTCCACTGACCTTATAGTTCTTGTAGTAGTCTCTCTTGATCACTATAGGTATGGCCATGTACAAGCTAAGACTGTCCCAGAACTTTTTTTTTCGACATGTAAGACTCAGAGCTATGTGAGAAAGTTACCGTATTTCTTCTAGTATAAGCACCCCATTATGTAATAAATACGCTTTTACGATTCGCATTTTTCGGAGTCAAGACGACTTTTTCTGATTTTCCGATGTCTTGCACAGTTTTAGGCCTCAATTTATTATGCCCGCTGGAAGTAGCGGGCATAAATATACCTACCTTCAGTTTAGGAGGGACACCCATACACCTGCAATCCCAGGACCCCGTTAGAGGTCGCAATTGTATGCTTATTTTGGAGCCAAAAATTTTATGAGTTTGGTAGTGATAAAAACGACGGTGGAACAGAACACGTCTCTCCAATCCACTCAGAGCAACAAGAGAGACACGGTAAACAACTTATGAAGCAACAGTCAGATTGATAAGGGGCGAGACAGAACAAACCGGCACCACTGCAATGTCCCCATCCTGTCTTTTCTTCTTGTCAAGAACCGCGCGAAAGGAGCAGGACCACGCTTGAGATGAGTTTCCAGATCAGGAGATCCCGGGACCCAGCAGGCTACAGTATTTTAGATGAACAATGTCTGGAAGAGGAAGGAAGGGCTTCTTATACAGACGAGTAAGAGTTCTCTTGGGCAGGGGTGTCGAATGAATGTACAGATAGGGATATATTGAGACATTCGGAAGGGGCGGAATACCAAGTAGGACGGAGTTTGCAAGAGTCATAACGAAAAAGCGGTCATAACAACCGTCTTCGTCAAGCTGAGAACTTTTGTAAAGTTCTATAAATTTCCAAGACCATGCAGACACGGTTTACGCTTCTTCCCAAATCAGCTAGTGCCATTACAACCCTGCTCTACCCATCAAAGTCTCAGCTGACGCCTGTCAGTACGGAATTGGAGGCGTTATTCTCCATAAGTTCAAGGACGGACAGGAACGCCCGGTTCATCACTTCAGCTAAGTGCTTACAGCGGCAGAACGGAACCACAGCCAGATAGAAAAGGAAGCACTCGGTCTGGTTATGGCTGTTCGGAAGTTCCACAAATATGTCTTCAGAAGACATTTCACATTGTGCACCGATCATAAGCCGCTGTTCGCAATCTGAATGTCTGCCTACCCATCAGACAAATCGTCTGAGCCGATAGGGCACAATACACCTCGGGTTACAGTGGTTTTCACCGACAGTTCAAATCATGGAAGCAGATTCAACAGTAGCCATGAACCCGATTTCTTCAGGCTTTTTTTTTTAAATGAGCTCATTTTACCTCATTTTAGTCGATCCTGGTTCTTAATGGCGAATCGACGACAAATGGCCAGATACAAGAGGATTCCTCTGTCTCTGTTTTTTTATTATCTATCAAGGAAAGTAGCAAGACACTAGACAGTTCCAAAGAGATATAAACCGGAGCAAACGTTGACTATTTTAACACATGTTTAAACAACATATTTTTCACGGATAAGTAAAACCGTTGATCAGAACTTGAAAAAGCTTCCAATCCACTTGGCTGCGCGACGGAACGTGTTCGGCGTGCTCTTGTCCTTGTAGTGTGTCGGCTGAACATCCTGTGGGTGAACATGGTTCTCTAGCTGTTCTAGAGCTGCCACAACATCCTTGCCATAGTGTTTCATATTTTTGAGCTCTTCGATAAGGGCGAGGACATCCTGCGGATTGATCGACTTAAGTTTCAAGTCTCCTGCCTGCCTCATTCTCGAGGAAATGATGTCGCGTTCTTCTTTATACTTTTCCAGCATGTGATTCAAGTCCTTCCACTTTGGACTGCCCACACCACCCTGAAAGATCAATCTACATGGGAAAACAGCTCCTTACCCGCTCTTCTTCCAGATGAATACAAATACGAAGGTGGTTCTCGGTTTTGTCGTTGTAATGAACCAGTGTACTGTTCTTCAGGAAGAGACCAAACTTTGCCGCCGCCTTGTTAATCAACTTTTCTTCCGCTTGTAGAGCGTTGGTTAAGTTCTTTGATTCTTGAATTAAAATTCTCTGCTTCTCAGCGCTTGCTGAAATTTTTAAAGAATTTTTGGGAGTTTTAAGAAATAACACTTACACGTCGCATTGGCTAACTGTTTTTCGATGAACGGATCACGGTGCACCTCTTCCTTCTCACTGCTATAGTACGTCCGATCTGATAAAAGTTTTGGAAAGTCTGTTCCATGTTGCGGACAGAAAGGCACACCATCTTTTTCCTCGGCGAACGGTCCCTTCCACAATTCGAGAGGATCTCTCTCAGCTAGACTCGGATCGGCTTCAATGTATTTGAGTCTCTCCTCTCCTTGATAAACAACCTTCTTGTTGCAGAGTTTGCATTTACACTTGTTCTCCATTTTCATGGTGTAGTGAATAGTCTTCAAACGGATTTCAACTTTCCTTTCCAGTTCAGCCCGAGTGAGAGTAGATGATCTCAGATCGCGTTGATACTGCTCTTGTTGACTGAGAGTATTGCGTACAGCAGTGCCGATCATAGTCAGAGGATCCGTAATTGCCACAATAACTCTACGAGCTTGGTTGACGTGTTGTGAGTCTTTCACCAAATGTGGAAGGATAGATGTTGATGTAGCTCTGGCCATCATCTGCTTGATCACTTTGCTTGAGACTTCATAACTGTTCTCATAGATCGGACGGTCGGGAATGGAAAGTTTCCCCTGAAACAGTTGAGATTTAACGGGAGTCACAGGCTTTGCAATTTAAAATTTAATCACGAGATCAGAAACGGCCGCTGAAGTCAAGGTCAAATAAAAAACGGCAGAGACTTATGCAGATGTATTTTTGAGAAAAGCTGAGTTTCATTGAAAACAAATGTTTTCGAAAAAATACTATCCCTGTGCGCCATACTGTAGAAAGTTATAAAATTATGAGCAAAATAACCCATTGCTCAACTATCTTTCTCTGCCTTTCCACACTAGGAGAGAACCGAAGTTTTTGTTTTGGCTTTTGAGTGCACGCTATTCAGACGTGTTCGTATCAATCTGAACATACCTCTAGGGTCAGTGCTAGATATCGATAAGCAAAGTTATCCACCACAAAAACTGTCTCTCCTTGCTTTAGCTCGTAATGTAGGGACAACTTCTTCGCGATTTCATCCATCAAAGCACGTAGTGGGATGAGTGTTGCTCCGGGCTGAAGCTTTTCATTTACTTTTTTTCAACTATCTGCCTACCTGATAACACACTCCACTTCCTCTAGTGAAGCAGAAGACGAGATTTCGGAGAGCCGAGCGATGGAACTGCATGATGAGTTCTTTGAAGCAAAACTCGAACGACTCCGTGAGTCGACACTTGTCCGGATCCATTAGGAAGCAGATTTGATGAAGCTTGTCGAACTTTTTCAGCGAGAGCATGATATTTTGCATGTTAATCTTGTCCTGCCTGATTCCTCTAGTGTCCCCGATGCCTGGAGTATCAATGAGACAGTAGATGTAGTCGTCGACTTTGAAGTAATGTTCTAGAGGATACTGAGTAGCGGAGCCAACACCGTCAAATTGCTCATTTTTTCCTGGATTGCCGACTTTGACAACCCTCTCTCCATCCTCGATTTTGAACGGAATGAGCCACATGAGGTCGTTCTGCTCAGCTTCGGTCAGGCTTCCGTATTTGGTGTAGCAAGCAGTCGAGTTTATGAACGTCGTCTTGCCCACTCCCGTCTCACCGATGATTAGAATATTGATCTGCTCGCATTTCTTCAACTGCTGGAGATCTTGTGTCATCTCGTCACAGAATGTGTTGCGTGTCGTTCCATGACTTTCTCTGCAGCATTTGAACTTGAACTGTTTAGCCAGACGACTTCCACAACTAGAAAACTCATATTACTGCTAAAAAAATTGGATCTTACTCGCAATAGAAGAATTTTTTCAAGTCGTATTCAAGAATCTCCTTGCATTCGTAACATGTCCATATCAACTTCTGCACTTCCTCCAAGTTACAGCCATCATTGGGGCAGCGGACCTTAGCGTAGACGATCTCGCAGAAACCAAAAGTCTTTTTAGTAGCCGGAGATTGCGGGTATGCCCAGTTGGTAGTCTTCATCTTTTTCACCATTGCATGGAGATCCTTGGTTATGTACACACCGGCACTCCAAACTGCCAACTTATTCACTTTATCGATCTGCTCCGCTTCGAGGATTTCAGGATTGTTGTCTTTGTTCACAGCTACGAGAATGTTCGATGACGAGTCTTCAATTGCGAGGAAGATATCCAAAGTCTCGCTCCAAGTTGCTTCATCCTGGGACTCAATGTTCACGGAGAAGAAGAGGATGTAAATCTTTTGAGCAGGATCTTGACTGGCCCTTCGTAATCTTTGAAGCTCTTCTTGGGTATAAACAAATTTGACGTTCTTCTCAGACAGATCATTGTAGAGGTTGATGGCTCGAATGGTGCTTTTATTCTCCACCATGAAACGGCTGACGCTTGACTCGGAAAGCTCGACACATTTGGTCGGCAGTAAAGTGAGGTCGACGAGAGCGTCGTTGTCACCTTCCTTGGCTCGAGGAAGAAGCGTCATGAGCTCTTTTTTGATTTCTGTCTCTTCAGCATCACACATTTGATATTTCTTCTCGATTCTTCTAATTCCATCTTCTGACACTGCAGGATTGCTTGACTTTTCCTTGATCTCCTTGATTCTTCGCTTCTGGCTCTCTATTTTTCTCAGCATTTCTTCCAGAATCCCAATGACTTTCCCCGATATTTCAGTGTACTCCTTTTGAACGGCGATCTCCACTTGCCAGAGCTTGGCTAATACCCGAAGGTCGACGAGGCAGTACTGCTGAGCAACACCTTCGTCAAGATTTGTCATGATCGATTCGTAAATGGACTTTAGCATCTCCATAGCAGATTCCAGGGTATCGGGGAGACGCAACGCCCGAGGCGCAACGTCAGCATGAACCTGAAGAAAGCTAATAAGAAAACAAACAATTCGAAGCGTACAAAAACAGTTTTAAGAGTTTTTTTTTAATAAGACCCCAGTTTAGTTTTGTTTGATCATAAAATGAGCTGAGTTTCAAATTCGATGTGTCCTTTTAGAAGTAGATTTTCTTCTATTTAAATACTCACTTTGACCTCTAAGTTGTGCGACGTGAAATCCTCTCCATCTTTGTAGTCGCCTCTTATCTTTGCATCCAACGAAACCTTCCATTTGTCGAGTTTTCCTTGCAGCTCTCCCTTGACATCCATAAGTGACGATCCCTTCCCATACTTGTAGATGACAGACATGCAGGCGTCGGCTCCTTTCTCGATCTTCCAGACGACATGAGTAGCACCACAGTTTACTGCATTCAAAGCGATATGTTTCAAAATATCACGATTGTAAAAGTTCAGCGATTGGGTCACGGTGCGGATATGTTGAGTGATATGGTGTTGTACAGAATGCTCAGTATTTTTTGAGTCGTTGATGTAGCTGGCAGATCCTCCGACTTTGATCAGTCCAGCCAATATGCTCAACGAGACTTCTCCCGAGATGTTCAGTGCTTCTCGTCTGTCTTTCAGATTATCGGTGAAGGACTGCGAATACTTAAAGTTGTAGATTTTTTCTGTGTTAACAAAATCGGTCATCGAGCTGAAAAATAAAAATGCCACTTGCAACATTTTCCACAACTCACTTGTCGCAAAAAATATTTCCAGGCACAAACTTGTCCGTATGAATATCGTAAAGAGCTCCAAGAGGCTCGGCCCTTCCACAGGCAGGGCGATATATTGCCGAGTTTTTCATGTCCATATTTCTGAAAGAAAAATGTAGAAAAGAATGTGTGACCTTACTGTGGCGAGGAACTAGCTCAGCTGTCAACCCTCTTTCTAGTTTTTTTGTCTCTGTTTGTCTGTACTACTCTATTCCTCTTGTCGACTTCTGTTTGTCTTTGGCAATCATTTCCTTCTTACAAGTTGTCAATTTTCGCGTCTGCCTTTCTGGAGTCATTATTGCTAACTAGTGAGTTACTTCATGCGCCCACTAACTGTTGGCAAATTAAGTCAGTTTGGGAGCTAGCGTCTATGGAAGATAGTTGCTACTGTCACGGTAGCTTGACTGGCTGTGAACATGCGAACGGGTTGAAGAGCTATATCCTTGCCTACTAGTCTTCGGAAACTGTTACCGTATGTAAGAATATCCCAGTAATGATTGAATCTACTGACAGTAGCTGAACTACTGTCTTCTCAAATATCTACGATCGCAATGCTGTTCTAGTAGTCAAGAGTTCAGACAGAATCAACATTCAAAAGAGATAGTCATGAGTATGCGGTTTAAGAAGAAAGAGGGAGGCAAAAAAATAAAACAAGGATAATGAGAGAGAATGTTAGAGATACAGGTAGTTGCTAACTAGAATAGAGCTATCTACAGCTTTGTTGGAGTGACACAGAGATAGAAAGTTCAATGGAAACAAAATCAGAGAGGATGTGGTACTCTGTAAAAAATGACAGGGTTACTGAGAAATTGGGCTGGCAAATACAAGAGCGAGTTACACCCCTGATAACCGAGGAATTATATTACATTCCTAAAAAAAAATCGAGACGTTACATCCCGGAAAGCAAAGTGGCTTATCGGGGGGGGGTAAAGTCTTGCTATCTCTGCCCTCGACTCCGCAATTCCCATTAGGCTTCCGTTCTATTGTAGCTCTGGAAACCTTGGCTAATTTTTATGCCTTAGCAATAGCCAAGTGGTGTACGGTTCTATGCTAAAAGGCCTTTTTAGCAATCGATATTTTTTCAGTCTAACTAGGGAAGGGTTTTAGTTGCCCGCGGGATATCGAAACGAGGTAGGTGTCATTCGAAAGGGCATCGAAAATGATGGTGTTTGCCAAATTTTCAGCTGCGGAATGGATGTCTGCTGTCCTCAGGAACTTTTCCCGTTCCCAGATTTTGAGCTGAATTTGCTCTCTTAGACTTGGATATCCAGTGCTTCTGTCAGCGCAAGTGACCAAGTGGTGCAGTGCCTAAGTGCTCCGCTGGAAAACTTTTGGTTTTTGGCTCGAATCCTCTCTTCGGAAAACATTTTTATTTACTCATTTCAAGAGTATTTAGCTTCTATCATAGCTTTTTTTTTACTGCTAAAAGCTAGAAAATATTTATAGTCGTCCTTCCCATTTCCTAACTTTTTTCTGATCTATAGTTCACGCGTTCAAATCCGTTTTTCGGAACGAAGAAATGCTTTTCCGGCTTGGCTATGTTTTGCAAAGTTGTAGAACAGATCAAGGGCTACAACTTTGCAGTACATTGACACGTAAAAAACCTTTTCTTAGTCAAAGTGGCTGTGAAATTGTGCGATACTGGTCGTCACAGTGCTATCCGAAAAAAGGATTTTTGTATTCAGTGAGTGAAAGGGTCGACTATAAATATTTTCTAGCTTTTAGCAGTAAAAAAAAAGCTATGATAGAAGCTAAATACTCTTGAAATGAGTAAATAAAAATGTTTTCCGAAGAGAGGATTCGAGCCAAAAACCAAAAGTTTTCCAGCGGAGCACTTAGGCACTGCACCACTTGGTTCAAGCTACGTGGTATTCTGCAAAAAAGGGCGTGTTGGGGATCAGGCGACACCTGGGGGCCCTTTATCTAGG
Organism: Oscheius sp. JU75; assembly: GCA_037178855.1. Lineage (NCBI taxonomy): Eukaryota > Metazoa > Nematoda > Chromadorea > Rhabditida > Rhabditidae > Oscheius > Oscheius sp. JU75. The sequence goes on from JASJZC010000003.1 coordinate 1,503,446, forward strand.
AACACAAGTCACTTATATTCAATGAGGTTCCTTAGCGCCAGCTCTCTCTCTCTCTTCGCAAGGTCAATACCTTGTCAGTACGGAACTATGGACTACGTCAAAAATATAGGGACACCCTCGCGATAGCGCGCGCGCTTCACACTTTCAAACTTCGGGAGTATTTCCATCGAATTCATCGTGCTCTTGAACCCTTATAGCCATTTTTTCGTGGTTTAAAAACGCGAATGGCGCGGCGGGTCCTGCAATATGCCGCTAGTCAACCTCGTTCCTGAACAGACTATACACGACAATGCAAAACTACTGAACACCGAAAGTCCGTACAACATGGAGGGTGCACTATTTACCAATCGTCTTTGAATATTATAAGAGCCATTAATTCTATCTGTGTTATGCGCGAATGGGAATGCCTACTGTCAAACTACAAAAGAACTGTCGAAGAGTTCGGAAAAGCCGCTTGCATTTTGACTGATAGCCCCGATTATATACTCGAGGCTTATCTTTGACTTATGTAGTCGTAAATCGGCTACTTAGCTAGCAAGGTGCGGTTTGTTATCAGGCATGTTTGGCAGCATTCAATATAGCTCTTCACAGAAACACAAAGGGTATCAGTGAAAATGATCTGAAAAAGTATGGCATTACGTATAAGCAGCAGGAAGTTTTAAATTTTCAGATCCTCCTCTACGCTCTAAACGTCCTGAAACTCGGAGGGGGTACTTTACTAGGAACTGTCTTCGATTTCCGAAGTGACTAGGAACTACAAGAGATGAGAATTACAATTATGTCTGATCTTCGACGTCAACTGTATGATGCCCGCTTGGTTTCTCTACTGCAAGGATAAGAGAAGGGACAAGCTCCCAGATGACCAACGTTTCTACAATCGAGACGTCTGGTTTCGATGACTGAAAGCTTATTATAGAGAATAGTGAGAATGAAACGCCGGAATATACAGGGTGCCCCAAAATTACGGTAACCGCGCGGAACGCGCCGATATGCGGCTTTTTGTAAAGGGGCTGTTTTATTCTTTGTTTTTATTGTGTTCCTCCTTTTATTTACCATGTTTTCTGTTGTTTCAAACCGAATATGCTATCATTTTCAGAATGGTCAAAGCTTCGATCCACCGCCAAACAATTCTTGCCCTTCACCAACAAGGCGTTCAGGCGATCAACATCTCTCGTCAAGGTGTCCAAGAAGCTCGTGTCTACTACCATTTCGCGATTCAAGGAGCTGGGAAGTGGAAAAGACCGTCCCGGACGAGGATGACCCATTTGTGTGACCACCAAGCCATTTTCAAAGGCTCGGTCCAAGAAGCACTTCAAAAAGCGTCCCTGGTGCTTTCAACAGGATGGTGCACCGGCTCTCAAGTATAATGCCGTCCAATCTTGGTGCAAGCAGAACTTCCCCGAATTCATTGACTTCAACCAGTGGCCTCCTTCATCTCCAGACCTCAATCCAATGGACTACTCGGTTTGGAGTATTCTCGAATCGAGGGCTTGCTCAAAACCCCATCGTGATGTCGAATCGTTGAAAAAATCGCTGGAAAAAGCTTGAAACGAGCTCGATGAGGACTACTTGCACGCCACCGTCGAGGCCTTCCCGAAACGTCTCCGAGCCTGTGTCGCTGCTGATGGAGATACTTTCGAATCTTAAGATGTTATTTTGTTTAGTTTTTTTTATGGAGAATAAAACCTATATGGTCTGGTTTCCAGTTTTGCAATTTTGACGGTTTGGCGCTGCATTTTACTGGTTACCGTAAATTTGGGGCACCCTGTAGTTGTCTAAACGGTGTACTCGATGACAGTACTGAGTTTCTGCAACCTTCTGTGACTGTCTACTGCTTGTGAGTGTCACCTCTGAATCCTGTCAGTACTTGTCCTCTTCCTATCTCCAATGTGTCCCCATCTGATGTCTCCGTGTATCGTACAGACCAACGGGATAGTACAACCGGTTCATGTACTAGAGATCGAATTGTCTACGGAGATCAAAGCAGACTGAAATGAGGCTGAAAATAGGGGCTGACAAAGTGGCGCAGTACATGCGACAGGAACAAACAGTAAACGTAACTGGAACAAACAGACTGGCCTTCTCCATATTTTCCTCGAACAGTGTCAAGACCTGACAGATCTTAGCGAAGACCCACTCTGACTCGCCAGAGTTCAGTTTCTAGCAGCTTTGGTCTGTGTCTCGCACATCACAATCTCCAGCACGACTCCTTTCGTCCCAGTAGATAGACGTCTTAGGCCCGGCTCAAACGTGGCGCCCTGCGTCTCGTGCAGGGCTTATTTTCAGCGCTCAGGGTGCGCAACGGAAAGCAGCCATTTAGGGGTCAAGGTTGCACTTTTCTCATTTTGAGGTGACCTGCAAAGTTGTAGCATTTTTTCTGCTCTATAGCTTTGCAGAGAATTGCAAGACGAAAAATGTAATCTTGACAGAACTTGTGGGGGAGGAGGGCTTTACTCAGCAATTTCTTGTTTCATTATAACGATTACAGGAGAGTAGGGACTGGCCACAAAATTCGGCCAAGGCTCAGAACTATGTGAGACGAAGGTTACCTTATTTCTTCTAATATAAGTACCCCTTTACGTAATAAACACCCTTAGCGTCGTGTCGACCAGTGGGTCCCAAACTGACGGTATTTATACCCGCTCCTTCCAGCGGGCATAAATACACCCCACCGTCAGTTTGGGACCCACTGGCCGACATTTCTGTCAGCTTCAATGGGTCCCACAACGGTTTATTATAAACGGCTGAAAATTCTAGACAAACTAATGTAGTGTAACAAGCCTTTTACAGGCTTTCCCAAGGAGGTCGTGATCATGTTAAACCGTTGTGGGACCCAAAGGTTAAACCTGCTTTTTCGCGCAATTTTTCCCCACGATCTATAACATTAGGATTAGACGCATGCGGTACACTGTCGCTTTAAAGCAAGCGTTCACTAACCCTATGGTTAAGGACACTCATGAGTCTCGGGGAAATTCACTGCGGCGTTTATCCCTATAGCTCAGTCAGTTAGCGCTCTGACTACAAATCAGAAACGAATCGGGTTCGATTTAGACTTTTTTGCCCTCTGAAGAAACCCTCCAAAACATCCTCGGACTTTCACATCACAGTGCGAACCCAACGAAGCAGCTACTTTTGTCTTGCCCAAATCCTCTCGAAATCCACCTCTATAGGCTCAATTTTCTTCAACTCCCCATACGGGAGCCATACATCAGATTCTGTTCTATACGTCATTGTCCAACTAATGTAATTTGCATGTAACTTCGGGCTTTTTTTCAGAACAAAATTACGTTCTGGTACATTTGCAGTGTCGTAAAATGGAGATTTCATAGTGATCCAAATGTACACTTTTGCCGATTTGCGTGGGAATGGAGGTTTTGTGAAACGTGGTCTCCGATATGGGGCTGTTGACTAGCCAGAGAGTCGGCGTCGCAGCAGGAGACGAGCATACGGTTCTGAATAGGTTTGTCAGAATAAAGACTGTCAAGCCCCTAGCGTCTACGGTATTCCGACACTTCTACACAGGTAATTGAGAGCTTTGTACTTTGCCATAGATCAGTGTTCGTTCCTAATTATTCGGTAAGTTCGTAAGGGTAGGGACAGAGACATATAGTGACAGAAAGACTCCCGGACAGCTCCCACAAACCATACGCATTTTATTCGAGCAGAATAGACATTTTGAGAGACATATCTTGTCAAAGCACAAAAGACACCCGTATCGGCAGATCAAAAGATCCAAAAAACAATGGCAGAATCAAGCAGCGAGAGACAGTATCAAAGTAACAATGGCTACTGTGAAGGCAGTGGAAGCACCAGCTTCCTCGTCCTTCTGTGAGTCGGCATGCTTCACGATCATCCAGCCGTCCTCTCCCTCTTCGAGAGGATATTCTTTGACGTCGGTGGTAGCTAAAAGCCGGTTCAGTACTGATATGGGACAGAACAAACCTTCTGTCTCCGGAGCTTCGGTTTTTTTCATATTTAAACTGTCCTGGTCACGACGAATCTCATCCTCCTCCTCAGAGTCGACCATCTTCGGGGTCTCATATTCCAGGTCGTCCTTCTTCGGATGGTGATCCCAGTAATCGTTGTGGTCTTCCTTCTTTTCTTCTTCGGCACTGGAAAGAGTGGACATTGGTCTGTCTTTCTGTCTCTCTGTTTCTTTGTCCGTCCGTCTCTCTGTTTCTCTGTCTTAAACTCACGTCAGATCGATGCTATGTTCCTCAGCTGTCTTCTCAGCAGCCTCCCTGAGAACATTCTTGACCGCTCCAAAAGTCTCATCGTCGTGTTCCTCTTGCCCTTCTTCCACCTTGACCTCATCACCCTCCTCTTCTGGTTCAAGGTGAGGCTCGGTCACAATCTCTTCGCCCAAATCGATTCCATGTTCCTCAGCTGCTTTGGTAGCTGCACTCTCCAGTACCGTGGCAATCTGTCCGATACTTCCAGCTGGAGGCTTCTCAATCTGCGAGCTTTCTTCTTGAGCTGTGGGTTCTGAAACGAAGGTGATGCGAAACACTGACAGAAAATAGACCTTGCTTGTAGTCCCAAGTGTTTCCTTCAGGCTGCTCTGGCTCCAAATCCTCGTCTGTCAATTCCTCACTGTCATAGTTCTCGACCTTCAGCCTGGTGTTGACCTGTTCTCTAGCCTGCTTTTCTTGTCTCTTCTTGTCCTCCTCCTGTCTCTGTCTCTCTTCCTCCTGTTTCCTTCTCTCCTGGAGCTTTCTCAGGTCTTCCTGTCTTTTTTCCTCCTCTCTCTGTCTCTGTTCCTCTCTCATCTGGTGCTCCCTTCGGCGCTGGTCTTCTTGTCCCCATTGGGAGTCAACTCTCCTCTGATCTTCTGTCACTCTGTGCTGCTCTCTGGCTCTCTGTTCCTGCTCCCGTCTAGCCATTTCCTGTCGTCTCTGTTCCTCGACTCTTTGTCTCTCTCCTTCCCGGCGACGGTACTCTTCCTCGTATCGCTGACGCTCAGAATCTTGGGATCTCTTTCTCTCTTCCTGAAAGCAAGTGACTGGTTAGGTGTACAGATAGTGACAGTCTCTCACCTCCTCCCTGATCTTCTGCTCGTACTCTCTTCTTCTCTGATCATTGACCCGAGCCTCTGCCTCTCGTCTCTCAGCCTCAACTCTGTTCTGGTCCGGGACTCTTAACGCCTCATTTTCCTTCTCAACATTCTCCAGAGGATCTTCACCAACTAAAACTTTCTGTCATGACATGTAAGCCCGAAAAACTGACTCTTATACTGACAGCGATCTCCAGAATAGACTCCAATCAGACAGATACAGCTGTGTACCGCTGGATTTGAGAAGGAGAAGGCACACATTCCGCCATTCTCACACTTGATGTTGCAGGCAGACTGAGGGAAGACTAGTCCCTGTCCAGAGGGATCTGTCACGGCCAGTAGGGGTAGGATGAGTAGGAGAAAGAGCCGCATTGAGTGGAAATCGGTCCCTAATTGTCCGTCGTTCTCCTGAATAATCTTTCTAAGGTACTTTATGAGAGGAGTTGAAAGAGAGAGTAGAGGAAGATTGTTTTTGAGGTAGTGGACGCACCAATTCATGCGGTGAGAGGCAGAATAGGCAGTGGAAAGAGAGAGTAACTGAACAGTCTAAAAAGTCTCTGTGTCAGTTCTCTGTCTGAGAATGGTACTGGGAGTAGAAGATGGTTACATGGTATGAGAGACAAAGACTAGGTGTCAGGAAAAACGGACAGAGAGATTCTGTAGACTGTGCTGTCCAGAACGAAGTAACCACTCTGATATGATACAGTCTGGCAGTGATAGTGACAAAGGAGAGAGATGAACAGGGACAGAAAGACTGAGAGACTAAGAGAATAAGAGGCAGAAACTGGATAGGATACCAGAGTAGACGTCTGTCTCTGGTTCTTGACACTCTTAACTGAACTTGTCAACCTGAACCTTATCTGAACAACTCAACTGTAATCCAGCCAGTTTCTACAGTTGCTACCCTGTCAGGTCGTCGGCTCTCGTCTCTCTACCGAACAGTCAACAGAATCTATCAGTAGAGTTCAGACGGAGAGTTCTAGAGAAACACTTGGGGGAGCAGATTCTTACTGACCGGAGGCTTCAAAAACTGCCCTGCACGCCTGCTTTTGGAGCAAACAATGAGCTGTCAGCCAGTGTAGATTTATGCCAAATTGATCAAAGATCGAAGATTTAGCTCTAGACAAGAGATAGAGAGCGAGGATAACCAGAAAGTTCTATAAATCTCATGTTAGGAAACATTTCAAACATGGTAAGCAACTGGACAAAGAAGCTTTTTTGTCTCTCTATCTGAACAGTTGTCCCCAAATCTCAGCTTGACCTTTTGACTGACAAGTAGCCCCCATCCAGAAAACTTATTAAACGGGCTCGAAAAGTGTGTTAAACAAACAACACCTTTCGCTCCAAAGGTGTCGCCGTCAAGACCCCAATTCCGTGGCAATTAGCCCGCGGGCGGCAAGGCTCTGACAGAGAGACAACGCCTGTCCTCTCGCTACTCTGGGTCATAAAAATGTAGCCACACGACAGGTGTTACCGTCTTTTAAACAGGAAACAAGGTCGAAGTGGGACTGGAGACGGTGAGACATAGAGACAGTAAGACAAAGACTGGGTAGACTACCAGAGTAGAATCCGAGAGCGTCTGACTCCCGACTTACAGCATTGAACTTGTCAAGTCTTTTCCTGGACAAGTCAACTGTAATACAGCCAGTTTCTACGGTTGCTACTCCGTCAGCTCGTCGAGAGAGAGAGAAAGAGAAATCTTTCATGTTGTCACGTAGAGAGTTGCAATAATTGAGTGCCAAGGTGCCTGTTGGGCAAAACAAACGGACGGTTTAAAGTGTGGTCACCGCTCACGGAGCTCTAGACGTGGTGACCCAAAAGAAAGGAGAGACAGCTGACCCGTTGCCGAAGGGTCGAGCCCGGCTAAAGAAGGGGGCGGCGAACAGGAGAACGCGGGTTGTTTTAATGACAGTCGATTAAAGTGACTGACTAATGACATCGGAGGAAGAGACAGATAGATAGACAGAGAGCAAATTGTGTAGGTGTGAAATATGGAGAGGATTGTTCTGACGATGAGTGTAAAGGAGTCGGGAAATTTTAAAATTGGAGGAAAGGACACCTAGCAAAACTTGTCTTGTCCTGGCTCATAAAGGGGACGAAATATGACAAAGGGACCAACAGATTCCTGAGCTACTCGATCCAAAATGTAGACTGAAAGTCTGGAAAGGATCTAGCTAATTCTTTGTGTCCAAGTTTCTGTGAACTTTCTATCCTTGACAAGCTTGCAAACAATTTACAAATGTGGATGCCTCTATGTCTCTCTATTTTTCCAATCTAACCACGATAAAGTGTAACACATAAGGGCTTTGTATCTTTCCAGGCCAATACTTGAAACAAAAGGGGATCAAGTTTCGGCTGAGTAACCTAAAACATTCATTGTAAAAATCAGTTTGAAGACAAGAAAAATCATACTGTCTATTATCATTGGGCTTCGCTATCAATGATAGTATGCATATGCACAGTATACGCGCTTATTAATGTAACGACTGAACTATCTTTCATTTTGTTAAGTTTTAGACAATCTCCGAAGATGACAAAGATATGGCCTGAGCTCGCAAAGGAGCTTGGCAGAACTGTGAGGCGATCATGGGCTGATTCTTCCATTGGGATAAGATAATGGTTACAATGTATAGCGTAGTGGCACTTTGGAAAAACAAAAGGGTACTGTTAAAGATCCCCTGGAACCCGGAACAAGTCCATACCCATCAAGAACTTTTTCAGCCCCAGAGTTGTCAGTTTCCTTCTCTTCTAGCCTAATGAATCACCGGCCACCACCACCCCCGTCCAGGCTAGTTACACCCAAGATGAAAAGCAAAACATAATAGAGACGAGGGATCCGAGTCAGAACTCGGAGCTTTTCCCCCTCTGGCCAGCTGTCCTCTCGGCATTACGAAAACGAGAGTGAGCCGCGCCGTGAATTTCTCTGGCCAGTGGCCACTTGGCACCAGCAGCAGAGAAGGAAGGCCATTTGCCAAGGCAAGAGGTGACACATTGCTTTCACGAGTTCGGAAGGGGACAGGTGAAATTGGACTATAGTTGAAAAGGGGTCATAGTCAGCAGAGGGACAGAGAATAGATAGAGGACAGAGTGACAGAGATAGGGATATAGAGACATACTCATCGAGATGAATAGAGAGACAGTGAATTTTGGTAGTCCTGCAAGTAAGTGCCCAAAAAACTACCTACTCTCTTCTCCAGACTCTGAGTCAAGGAGGTCATGCCAGACAGCGTAAATATAGACAGTTACAGAAAGAAGAAGAGGGGAAATGATAGAAAATGGCAGAGGAAACGGTAACAGGGAACTCTAGAATGAGGGCCAAGTAAAAGCTAGATAGAGAATGAGAGATCGAGAAGGCAAAAGAGAGATAGAAAAACGATCAGAACTAGAAGAGACAGAGAAAGGATCAGAGACACACAGAGTTAGTGATAGAGAGTTGACTACAGGTCAGGATATAGAAGAAGAGCTATACTATCAGAAGATAGGCTCTCAAGGGTCATGTAACCAAGCAGAGGTAGTAAAGACAAGAAGGAACATCTGTTTGAGAAGGGGAGCCAAATTGCAAGCAGCTCCGACTGATGGAGTACATGAGAGTGCCGAAGTTTTTACGACGTGAGGGTGTTTTGGGCTAAAAGAATCAGCCGCAAAACTAGAGAAAAGCTGAAAGACGAGTTATGACGGGTGGTGAGAAGGAAGTGCAAGTGTACACTGGGAGGCTGAGAAGAGATTGAGTGAGGTGTGTGGTCTGGCAGCCGGAGAGAAGGGATGAGCCAAATGACACTTTGATATCATTGGCAGGGATGAAGAGCACAGAGAGACAGGGGAACAAAGACCCAGAGATACAGTAAGACAGCGAGACAAGAAGTCAATGAGATCGAGATGCAGAGAGACAAAGAGACAGAAACAGAGAGAGACAGGCATGGAAACAGAGAGACAGAAGAAAGAGACAGTATGAGGTGAGACAATACCATAGATAGTAAAGTGAGGAACTGGGGCTGGAACCAAAACTCTGTGACCGTAATAAGAGAATACATTGGTTGGAACAGACTCTTATGTGACAGTATGAGTCAACTAGATTGACCTTGTAGTCAGAACAAGGATGAAAGACAGAAAGTTGAACAGTGAGAGAGAGAGAGAGAGAGAGAGAAAGACAGAGTATCTTAGCAATGAGTCAAGAGCCCTGTTCCCCTCCAGGTAGACCACCCCTTGTCGGCTCAGTTCAAAGAACTCAAAGAACAGGTGTGTAAGAAGTAGCCACCCGCTCTTAGTCTCTGGCGGGATAGTATAGCGGTAATAGAGCGACCGGGAGCCGACTCGTCTGTTGGTGAGGCCCGAACGAGCACAAAAAGACAGAGAGTTGGTTGTAATAGGGGCTGAGCCCACCGACCAGGAGGTGCTCCTGGCTGGACGCAACACAACATCTAAACAACTCGGAGAAACATGAGCCTCAGTCTAATTGATGGATTGGGCTGTTTTCTTACAAGAAATCTGGCTTTTCTTTGGAAATGCTGAAAGTTCCTGTCATTAGACCCATTTCTTGACATTTCCGAGAAAACTGATATCATCATCGTGGACGGAACCCCTAGGAACAGTCAGGAAATCATTTGGTCCTCGACAGGGATCGAACCCGCGAAGCTCTGCTTACTAGACAATAACCACTCGGCCACCCTGCCTCGACGGGACAGGTTGCTGCTTACGTGTCCGAGTGATTAGCACACTCCCCTAGTAATCGAAAGATCCCGGGTTCAATCCCTTGCAAAGAAATTTCTCGATTTTTCAGTTTCTAGGGTTTTCGCGGCTCCCGGGCATGATTCTGATGCTACTTACCCGATTTTCGGCCTATAATGAATGTTTTTCTCTCAACAGTCGATCCATAGACCCATAAGTAAATCCTCTCTTCACTCCCTCTCAACATGATTGTAAAATCCAAGTAACAAACCCACCGAGCTCTCATTTTTCATCTCCGCACACTGATTACGACCGCAAAAAATGTTGTAATCCGCTCTGAGGGCACAACAGGTGCCCCGGACTATAGTCTTGGTCAGAGAAACATGGAATTAAACATATTATGGACTGAATGGCAAAAATACAAAAATTTAGAACTGTTTCCATGGCTTCTTCGCGAAATTGCTGAAGGCTTCGGCCGAATCCTCGTCGGAGAGTGGCGTCGCCTTGGCCAGAAGACCTTCCAAGGTCACGAGCTGGAACTGTTTTGGGCGTAGCGGAGCTCGACTGGCCTCCTCGGCTGAGGAATAGATTCTGGAAAATGACAGGATCAGTCGATAGGGAAAGGTGTCGGTTTGAAGGATTTGTCACATCTTAAAGCTGTCATAATCGGTTACCAAGCACTCATTTCAGATTATGCCGTCCCATTTCCCGTCTCTACTTATCCACCTGTCGGAAAACTAAGTTTCTTGCTGGGATCGCGCATCGTTTTATTATTTTTGCACAATACCTATAGCGAAATCTATAAATTGGGCAGCTTTCTAGTTTCATGTATTTGAAAAACGTCTCTCTTTCTTCCACTGATCGTTTACTACTTTCTGCACTGCCCGAGCGGATTGGGCGAATGCCGTAAGTCTGGCTTTTCTTAATCAAGAGGCAGTCTGCACAATTTGGAGAACCGATAGTACCCTTAGCAAAATGATCGAATACAAGTTTTGGAAACTGTTTTTGTTTCCAACTGTTTGTTTCATTCTGCCTCTGGCCCCGTGGAACCGTATGTATTCTAGTCAGAGAGGGGCGGAATGTGGAATTGAAAAGTTGCGGAATATCCCCGTCGCCAGGACAGTCTCTCAAATTCTGCAACTGTTGTGAAACTGGAGAATCGTCGAAAAGCCTCGCTATTGGGTAGTTTTGTCATTTTTGAACATGCACATCACAGGCTTCTCTTGTGACATTACGCCTCATCTTCTACCGTTTTTTTTTAGTTTTTTCAGAATGTCTACTTCCTCTCAAATCCCTAAGACTCACTTCCCAACAGCCACACAGTGATCTTCTCCAATGAAGCTCTCCTCAAACCTCCATCTGTCTCCCGGCTGTCCTTTCTCACTGTAGACCGTGTCGTTGATGAAACAGCCTCAAACATTGATATTTCGCTATAAATCAGGGCCAAAATACCTGGAATATGATCCTGAATCCCGCATTCAAAGCTGTAAGTGTTGAGATCGTCGACTAGTCCAATCCCGGTAGCCTTGAGGACGGCTTCTTTCAGGCACCAGATGCGGTAAAAGGCTGTCCATCTCGATATTCGTTTTTGCTATTAAGAAGGCGACAAACCTGTCAATTTCGGTCGGTTTTCCCAGCATCATTTCGAGTTCCCGGCTCGAAAACAGCCGTTTCATTTTGAGAATGTGTTCCCGGGCCGTGGTAGAGCCTCTCTCCTCGTCAATTCGCATCACATCCACACCAATCTCGTATTTTCTGCTCGTGGCCAGCACGACGAGGTCTCCCTGATGACTGACATTGAAAAAGAGCGGATTCTTCAGGAGGAATGGCTTTCCGCGATCAGTTTTGTCGAGTTGTATCTCGTGCCAGGGGAGAGAGAGGGAGGATTGAATTGCGGCTCTGAAAAAACATTTTAGGAATGAGAACTGCAAAAGTAGGTTTAATCTAGGCAGAAATTAAGAGTCAGACGGATCCAACGACCGATCTCGTCAAACTGGTAGAAAAGCGTGAAAGAATTGGCCTTGTTAGACACTCAAAAAAGGCTTACTAACCATTTTAATGCGCTTAGCAGCTTGCAAAGCTCGTAAACCCGTTGGGAAGTTTCCCACGGCCCGGTACCCATGGCGTATTCGGTAAGAAAGCCGATTAAGGGGAAACTGATCCCGAAACTGAACCCGAGAACTACAAACGTTTTTTCCATGTGTCTTCAAGGGTAAAAATGATCTTAATAGGTCGAAAAGTAGGGGAGAATGCAGTGCAAAATTACCTGCCTGATCATAATCCTGCCAGCAACGCAGGCCAGACTGTCGTTTCGATAGTGAAAGCGTTCCTGCTTGACGACATCGTGACTGGGCAGCGCGTCCAAAGCTTTCCGGAAGTAGAGCTCAAAGTTTGGACTGATTTCAGCCTAAAAATGGGTGTAAATGACAGAAAATGGAGGAAAGCGAACCTGGCGGAGTGAAAACGCCCAACGGAGCCCCATTCGGGGAACAGACTGCCGGGAGGAGCTATAATTGCAGTCTTCTTCTTCTCCGCAACCAAATTGACTGTATTTGTGGCTGGAAGAAGGAAATTAGCCGAGAAAGGATGGTAAGTGGGCAAGCAGGCGTATGGTGAGTCCTTAGGGGATTTATTCTAGTCTTTCTTAAGGTTTCCTAGCGTAAGCATTTTATAGCTACTTGGCTAACAGCTACAGACAGAATATACAGCAAATGGGAGTGAAAAACAAGAAAAAACGAGGGGTAAAACTGGCTAGGAGTAGTAGAAAAACTAATTTATAATTTTAAACACCCGGTAAATAAAAGACTCACGTACGCAATTGCGTATTCGGATTTTTCAAATCCTATTACGGTGTTTTTCAGGGTCAATCTCTTATTGCTGGTGTTGTCCATTTATTTTCTCCTGTTTCCCGTCCATATTTGGTGTTTTGGTGCTGAAAAACGATTTGGAATCGTTGAAATACTTTAGGTAATTGTGAAAAATAGAAAATGGTACCGAAAAATGTCCAGGCAAATCAATTTTGCCTGAAGATTATGAGTTTTTCTCTATTTTTCACTCAGACCGATGAAGCAGGCCCCAATTTATCTTTTTATCACAATTTTCGGCCTCGGTGGCTCTTTTGTGCCCGCTTCCTTGCCCTCAACCGCTGTAAAGTACTCCCTCAAGCCTAGTGGACATCTGTCTCAAATTTGCGCATATCCCCTCGATTTTGGTCATTATTGTCAGCCATTTTACGTTAAAGTATACATCTTACAGTGTAAATAGACCTACAGAAGGACAAAATGTCCTTCAGCAGCCAAACACCGGCTCCCGAGGGCTACACGAAGCGGAGCAATGCCCGAGACGTCAACGTCGATCTCAGTTTGTTCCCACCCTTTGTAAAACAGGTAAAATTTATTTTGTCATATTTATTATCAAAAAATATGAAGCTGGACGTGAAATACCCCGAGTATGAGCGCGAAGGAGACATTGAATACCCGTTTGAGGAGACCAATGGGGCTGGAGATGAGAACAGGTAGGCTTACAAATATGGCGTGAGATTCAAAAATTCAGGATACGAGGAAACTGGAGCAGTAGAGCCGATTTTATACTCTCTGCTGTGGGATTTACAGTGGGAATCGGTGAGTCAAGTCGCTACTTTTGTGCTTTTTCTGTCTTAACTAAACTGGAAGATCCTAAGTGACCAAGAAGGGTCAAAAACAAGGATAGAGATGGTCTGATTTTATGTATTCTATGGGTTAAAGGTACTAAATCTTAATCTTCGGAATCTGAGGAGTCTCGGACACCCAGCTTGACTCAGCTGTTTCGGTTCGAAGACAGGTTTTTTCAGTATAGTGATATTCAACAAAGTTGTAGAGAAGATCAAGGACTATAGCTTTGTTGAACATCACAAAGCTTGAAAACTTGATGTTCGACCAGAAAATTTTGAGTCAAGTGGCGCGTCTGAAGATATCCAACAGCGAGAGCCGTCTTACGCTGCAGGCTAGATAATCATAACTGTAGCTTCCATTCAGTACCTCTGATATTCCAAGGCCAGTGTATTTTTCTGAATAGCCAATATAGCAATAGAACATCAGATAATGTGATTTCCTAACGACGAGCTGGCAGAGTAGCACTTGTAGAAACTGATTAGATTACAGCTAACTTGTCCAGGACAAGATGGATTGACAAGTTCCGTCCAGAGAGTCAAAAGTCAGGGAGACGTTGCTTGGATTCTGTTCTGGTAGCCTACCGCGTCTTTAAGCTCTCCCCCTGTCTCTCTCCCTCTCTGTTTCTACATCTATCTGCGTCCAGTCTTTCTGCCATTCTGTCTCTTTATTATCATGTCTTTCTGACCTTCAGTTTCTCTGTCCAACTGTCTCTCTCTCTGTCACTCTGTACTACAGACTCTCATCCTTTCCAGGAAATCTCTGGCGCTTTCCCGTCCTCGTCTTCGAAAATGGCGGTGCCGCATTCTTGGTTCCCTACCTGATAATGCTCATTCTAGCCGCCCTTCCCATGCTCTTCCTCGAGGCCGTGAGTTTCTCTTTATTCATTTAGTCCCGATCCATTACAGACCCTCGGCCAGTTCGCCTCCCTGGCTGCCATCTCTGTCTGGAAGGTCGTGCCACTCTTCAAGGGCGTGGGAATAGCCATGGTTCTGATCAGCTGTGTCCTGGCCATCTACCTGAACATTGTCAGTGCCTGGTCCCTCTTCTACCTCATCAACTCTGTCAGCTTCTCGCTTCCATGGAGTAATTGTGAGAATTCGTGGAGTGGACTGAGTAAGAAGCGTCAAGTAATCAAAGTAATGGTTCAGACTGTACTCTGGGAACACGAATCACTTGTACTGCTATGAACGGAACTCTTCTGGTCAATGGATCCTGTATTGTGCAGACGGTGAGAGAAACAGAGACAAACAGTGAGTCAGTTTCAGGCAAACTCGACCGTCCAGGTCATGAGACTCTATGACGAGCACACTATTCCGAGCTTGAAGTACTTTCAGTGAGTTTGAAAGGGAGACTGGCAGTGACAGGGGTCTCTGATTGACAGACTAGGTCCTGCGCGCCAAGCGCTAAAAACCACTGAAGGTGAACGACCTCGCTTTCTAAAGACTCGCCGGTCTGCTCTTGGTTTGAGATTATCTGCGAAAAAAATTCCTCCGGGTGCCCGGAGCCGACTCTGTAAGTCGACCGAATCCGGTAACATGACCGGATTAGTGATTTGTCTAACTGGACAGATGTCTGTCTAGACAAAAACGGTGACTCTTTTCCAGCAATGATGTCCTCATGCTCTCGCCTACCTTTGACGACATCGGTACCCTGAACTGGTATCTCGGTATCTGTGTCGTAATCTCCTGGATAATTGTGTTCCTATGTCTCTTCCAGGGAGTCAAGTCCAGCGGGAAGGTACTCTCACTTTCGTTTCGCATCTCTTTCCCTATTTCAGGTGGTCTATGTCATTGTAATTGTTCCTGTCATCATTCTAGCAGTACTTTTTGCTCGTCTCTTCACTCTGGACGGCTCTCCCAGTGCAGTCTTACACTTTTTGAAGCCCGATTGGAATATTTTGAGTGACTTACACGTAGGGTTACCCTTTCAACATAATTTTGAAATGTTTTAGGTCTGGGGAGAAGCGGCAGTGCATGCCTTCTACTCGGTTTCGTGCTGTACAGGAGGAATCATTACGCTGACCAGTTACAATCGGTTTCATAATAGACTCTTTGGGTAAGACAGAGAGACTGTGAGACTAAGAGACAACGGACACAGACATAGAGACAAAGACAGATATTCAAATTTAGAGACATCGCCGCCATTATGGTCATAGATTTTGCTGCCTCAATCGTCTGCTGTTTACTGACCTTCTCTGCCATCGGCTTCACCTGCTACGAATTCTCTATCGATCTGGATAAGTTCCATATTGGGAACAGTGTCCATTTGGTTTTCGTCTTCTTGGCTGAAGCTCTGGCTGGAGTTCCAGTAGCCCCACTGTATACCGGACTGTTCTTCTTGTTTCTGTTCTTCATCATCCTGTCTACACAAATTATTGTGGTGAGTTCTAGTCTCTCTGTCTCTATGTTTCTCTGTCTAACTGTTTCTAAATGAAAAGCTTCTGCCCAAGTCCCAATGCCCTGTCCTTGAACCCCTTATCAGACACTGTTCGTCGGTCCACGACCCTTGATATCGCTCCACCAATTCGTAGTCTCCTTATTTCTACCCCCTCTCTCTTCTCTCGCCTTCCAAAAACAATCAAATTTCCAGGTCGAAACCATTGTGACCTCCCTTTGCGACGAGTTCGCAGAGCGACTACGGAAGAACCGTCGTCATGTGCTCACAACAGTCGTCGGATCCTTCATTCTGCTCAGCCTGCCCTTCTGTCTGTCTGCCGGCTTCTACTGGCTCCTGCTCCTCTCTAAATTCACAATTACATGGCCTCTGGTGGTCATAGCCTTTCTGGAGTGCATGGCAGTCAGCTGGGTCAGTATGTTTATGACAGAGAGAGTGTATTCACGCTTGTTTTGTGTTACAAATTACGCGTGTTTTCTTCAGATCTATGGAGTTGATAACTTATTGGACAACATCAAATGGGTGACTGGAAGCTACCCGCCATGTTATCTGTTCTGGAAGATCCTGTGGAAGTTCGTCTGTCCGATGGTTTATCTAGTAAGTCAACTCTCTGTCTCTCTATACATCTCTCATTTCAGTGCATCCTATGCTTCCTCTGGATGGACTGGACCTCAGTAATCTACGAAGACTACCACTTCCCCTATTGGACTATTCTACTAGGCTGGGGGATCAGCATCTTCCCTTTACTCTTCGTTCCCATTACCGCGATAGTTCAGCTCTGTTTAGCTAAGGGGAACTTAACACAGAAATGGCACAAAGTACTGAATCCGGATGATGCCTGGGGACCAGCTTTGGCTGTTCATAGAGCGGAACACTTTCCACTTCAGATCCCCGAAGCCAGGAGGCTTTTGTTACCCCCAGAAGTGGAAATTGCTAGTTCAGCACCAGTGAGTGGACAGAGAGACACAGCGACGACAGAGGGACGGAGATACGGAGAGACAGAGAGGGGCAGACAGAGAGAGACAGACATAGAAGGACAGCTCGATCCATACTCTTTCAGATGATCAACGAGGACGACGACGGTGCCCCCAGTGAATCAGCCATCGATCAACGGTCCAACAGAGCCGTCGCTCCTTCCAGAAGTGCTGGAGCCCCAACCATTACAAGTCTTCCTCAATTTGAGCGAGAAACTGCCATCTAACTTATTTTTCCTTGTACATACCTCATCATACAGTATTCCCTCATCCAGTATTAGCCTTAACTTTAAGGGTCCCCTTTCCAGAAACTCAATTTTGACCTTGCCAAAACCGATGCCAGTCTTTTTGCCTTTGCATAATTGTATCTTTCACCACTTCTGCTCATGGTCATGAATATTTTCCATACACCTTTCTGATTATGACAGCGAAAGGACGTCGATTCCTATTGGTATCTCAATCGATATTCGTGGACAAGCAATGTTGTTACAGTTGCTTTCGAACAATCCAATTGCCAACCGATTCGGAAGTTTGTCATAGGAGTCAGTCGGAAAAATGACGCAGAACTTGGTCTCCGAATGGGAGAAGCTTCTGCCGGAGTTTGAAAATATCGAAGTAGGACTTACTTTGTTTTCTATTGTTCCTCGCTAGAAAGACAGAGAGAAGAAGAGAGAGAAAGATTGAAAGACAGCAACACCCTTAAGCTTCCAGAAAGAACACGATGTCTATGTTCACAAGGTCCAAGAGATGACCAAATGCCAGGATCACTGTCAGAAGGTCATCAAGGAACAGTACAAGCTCCTCAACAACTATCGCTACGTCATTTCGAAGTAACCTTCTCAATTTTTCTTATACTCTCTCTCTCTCTCTTAGAGCCGAAAAAGAAGCGCATACGGATGAGGACAGACAAAAGATTGCCGACTACGCCAAGAAACTGACCGAGGCAAAGTCAAAGTTGAAAGTCATGCAGGCGGATCTACCTGTCCAGAGCAACGGCTTCTACCTGAATCTGATCCTGGGCTCGAATCTGAATCTGTCACTGCCAAACAATGATCAGAGGTATAAGTACAAGCAGGAGTACGAGGACTTCAAGTGGAAGGTCACAATCGCCGTCGTCCTGTGGGCTCTGCTGGCATGGGCGATCCCTTGGAGAGTCGTTGACTCGCTTGGACTGTTTCTTCTAGTCTGGTGAGTATTTCGTTGCCATTTTGTTTTACTCTGGGTTTCAAATTTTTCTATTCTTGTGAGGATAGTGGTTTCTAAAGAGAGCACGGTTGCTCAGAGGCCTTCGAGCGAGAGCCTGACGAACTGGCTCTCAATTCCACCTGTGAGGTTCTGTTATTCGTTTCATTGGCTCAAAGGAACACTGGAACAGAAAGAAGATATAGGGTTATAAAGTACAAAAAAGGACAGAAAGACACGCACCAACAATAACGTAGTCGGAAACACTCCTAGGTCATAGAGACTAAAGGTAGTCAAGTATTCAAGCAGTAGTGAGGTCTCATTTTTGAGACAATAGGACAGTATCCGGCCTCACACAGATTTAAAGTTATAAGTATAGTCTAGTCAAAAGACGAAACATCCTCGGTCAGATGGACTAGCAACAGTTGATGCAGTGCGGGAAGAGACATGTTGGTTATCCAAGGCAGTGAACTGGGCTCCTTTATGCTACACGGAACGCACTATTCATTAGCTACAGTTAAATATAAGTACTTGTAATTACTTGCTATTAAACTACATAGGTTGTCTTAATTGCTAGGTACTCGCCCTGAGTTCACGAAAAAATGTTTCTATTTGTAATTGCAATTAGTGTCTAGAGAAAAGTACGTTCCGTGTAGTACAAAAGAACCGTGTTCTAGAGGCTTCTACTATTTTCTATCTAATACCCTGTCCTTCCTGTATCAGACCAGTCGGCTATGCTGCCTTGTCGGCAATTTTATTGAGCTCCGAGTCGTCCATTGCTAAGAAACTCTCCGAGGATCAATCAAAACAGTAGCTTTCTAACTCAAAAAAGTTTCTTCTTGTATTAGCTTGTCTTGTCTTGACAGAAAAGTCCACAAACATTGTCAAGTGTTATCCCCGATTAGAGTTGACTTGTGTCGCAGACGGACGCCTCTTGCAAATTGTAAAGGTAGGATATCACCAAAGTACAGACTTTGTTGTTCCCTAGAATCCCATCTATTTTGACAAGTCGATCCCATAATAGTACACTTCTTTTGACTATTCTACCTTCTCTTATTGCCTCACATCCAAAACAATAGAAAGAGTAAGGAAAAGACACTGACCTCCAGGAAAAACTTTGATTTATTCACTTCACTCTGCGTCCAATGGGTTCTCTATTCATCTGTTCAAATCATCCAGTCGATGAGTGCTTTGCTGCGACTGTTCGGCACGCGATGGTTCATCTGGCGACATCTCGAGTTGGGCGGACAGACGCAGTTGCCCTTCTCCGAACAGAACGGATGCCCATAGCCGCATCCCTCGGCTCCGGTGAAGCACTTTGGGTAGTACTCGCACTGCTTCTTCGGGTGCCAGTAGGAGCAGCGTGTCTGCTTGTGTTCCTTGTTGGCCGTCAGAGGACACTGCGCCGCGTACTTGATCACCTTCCTCATTGTCTTTTCCTTCTTCTCCGGACTCTTCTTCTTCCTCTCGACCACGATAAGAGGAGTGGGGGCTTGAAGAGGAAATGGACGAGGAGGCAACGGTTTGGTTGCAGCATCACGGCACACATCGGCCATGGTACGGGTCTTATTCGGTGGCAACAGCTCTTCTTCTGATTCCTCTTCTGGCTCGGGATCATCTGGAAATAGTGCGATCGGTTAATAGTCCTGTCTGTCTCTGCGTGTTTCTCTGAGTCTAAACCAACCCTTTTCACTCTCGCTGCTAGAGCTACTCTCTTCCGTGTCCACTTTGTCCGATTCCTCGATGTAGATGGGTAGAATCGGCGGGGCTGGATCATTCACGGCGCGAGGATTATTAATGTCAGTCAGAAGAGCCTCCAGACCGAGTTTGGAGCTGGGCAGCACGTGGACCAGAAACTCTTGGAACGAGAGCTCGGGAAAGATGTACTTACTCTTGAAACTATCCGGATCCAGTGAGAGATAGTCGGCCGGCTCGTCCTCATCCAATTCCGGGGGCAGGGAGTAGATTTCGGGCGCTGGAGAGACATTGGGGCAGTTGGTCGGATGGATGTTGATGGTCTTCCAGCCGAAGAACTGGAGATGAGGGAGAGGAAGAGAGACGGACTGTTGACCAGGAAGGAGGACGATCGTTCCAGGGAAGACTGCCTGGTCCACCAGGTGATAGACTTGCTGATTCAGGTAGAGTTGGGACAGGTCGCGAGGTACAAGATGTACTTCAGTGCTCTGGAAGCTGAGAGTTATATTGTATGATAGATAGACAGAGTAGAAACTACAAAGAACTCACAGGCAAGACAGAGCAGTTTTCCTTCACTTCTAGACAGTCGAGGAAGAAGATCCAATTGGTCCTGCTCTGTTGCAGCTTCAGTCCGACCCAGTTGTGAAGATTCCGGAGAGACGATCGACTGGTAGCGGTCGGGTAGAGACAGAAGATGTAGCACGGTGACACTGTTAGAGGGAGCACCGGGTAGTAGGGAGCCGGAATCTGCCAGCCATCCAAGACAGACATCTGGGACCACAATGGCCTCCAGAGTACAGGACGATTCACCCTAATTTGTTTTTTTCTGAAGTCGATATTTCTTTTGTAGTTGTGCCAAAAGTTTGATTACTCTCCTGTTCAGCTTCTGACTATTTTCAAGTCATGGCTAATAGCTTCCGTTTCGCAAAAGAGAGTTTGAGAAAATATACTGTTGTCAGACTCGGTCTCTCTGTTTCTCTGTTCATCTGTCTGTGTCTCTGCGTCTCTGTGTCTCTCTGTCTCTCTTTCAAAGATGAAGAATAGAGAAAAGGGCAGTCGGATGGTCAAAAGCCTGCAGACTCTCATTGACACATAGCTATAAGCTGTCAATCAGAGCCTGCAGGCATTTGACAATCCGACTGTCTTTTTCGTCATGGCTTGTTGATAATTTCAAGACAACTCCAAAGAAAACTATTAAACGAGGTGATTGACTGGTCAACGTACTTGGTAAGTTGCCAGTCACGCCTAGTTCCTATTCCGGAACAATACTCATGAGATTCGGACAGTCAACTGACTAAACACACTGACAGTCATAGAATCTTGTCACTGGGGAGTCCAAGTTCCTGTCTCTCTCACTAATACCCCCTACCCAGTCTCGTACTGTTTTCCTCAGTCTGGGACATGCTTTAAAGAGTATGATTTATTGACTAAACAAGAGATCACTACAAAAATTGTCTCTTGCCCACAAACGGAGAATTAGGAAGGGCGAAAGGTCGGCCAGATGAGCATTTTCTTGGCAACACCATTCATTGAAGTCGTGGAGAAGATGAAGTTTTGGTACTTGTCGTTGTATATGTCCTTTCTGGAAAATGATGATTAGAAGTTTTGTCAAGTTTTACCAGAAACTTTTGTGGAAACTTTAAAAAAGGCTTTTCTTTTAGGTACTACTGTACTTTGACGATCCGAGAGACGATTCTGACCATCAATGGCTCGAAGATCAAGGGATGGTGGGTTCTACATCATTACATCTCGACCGTCCTGGTCGGAATCGTCCTGATCTGGAAGGACAGCGTCTGTTATCAGAGCTTCCGGACACAGTTCCTGCTTCATGTCATCTACATCTGTCTGGTACAGATGCTTCAGGTGAGACTGTAGCTTCCCGTGGAAAAGGCAGAGTTCAGGTCCAATACCAGTCGGGCTGTCTCAGACGACTACACTCTCTCGGTCAGGGACATCAAATGGACATCACGGTGGAAGGGTTCACCAGCTTCATGTTCAAGGGACTGACCTTCTTGCTTCCGTTCCTGATCTTTGGATATGTGAGTATTTCTCTCTGTCTCCTTATCTATCTAACTCTTTATCTCTGTCTGTTTCTCTGTCTCTGTCTCTCTGTCTTTCGGTCTCTAAGTATCTCTCTCTATCTCTCCATCTTTGTGTCTCGTCTCTCTGCCCTCCTGTCTCTTCATCTCTCACTCAACGAGTTTAAGTTCTTCCAACTCTACAACGCCTACGTCCTCTGGAGACTGACCTATCTCTGCCAGGACGAATGGAATGTCTACGCCCTCTGCTTCCTGTTCTTCCTTCTAGCCTCTGGAAACATTTTCACCACATCTCTCGTCTGTCTGAAGAAGTTCAGAACCTCGAACAGCTATGACAATCTGCTCCAGATGACCAACAAGTATCGCAGACGCTTCAGATCCAAGAAGGAGAAGCACGGGCATAAGGAATAGTCGCAATTTCACTTATCAGGTTACTGTTAGAATTCAAAGAATTACAGTAACTCCTTTTTTGATTGCCATATGTCAGAGTTGTCATGCTGGAGAGCCCAATAAATCTTCTTTGATCACTCCATATCGTTTGTACACAGCATGCAGTGGGCCTGGGCTATTTGACCAAGCCTGCTGGTACAGCTCGAAATCATCAATTCCGTACATCCTTGTTATAACTCTTTCGCGCAACAGACTCCGCACATAACGCCCGCTGGATGAATCGTAGCGCAGCCGCGCGCAATATATAGCTCAGCGGTTAGCGCGCTGGGCTATACATCAGAGCTAGCCAGGTTCTATTCCCGTCGACGTTTTCGGCTTTCTGATAGGACGGTGAAGTCGGCTGGTATAAAACTTTATTACACTGAAAAAAAACAACCATAAAGCTTTCGAAGCCGGAAACGAATTGAAAAAGGTAGGGGATCTAGAATACAATACTACTAAACACGGTCAGGCAGTTGTTGGGAACGAAAAAGGTGGGAAATTGCACAGAGAGACAGAGAAAAGACCAGATTTCAACAGGAAATGCTTATAAATAGGTATCACAGTAAAATGAGAGGGAACCAGGGTCTGACCAAGATACTATTCTTGGGCCGGACGGGCAGTTTTCCTTTGTGAGAGCTTGCTATCGACTGCATCCGCGAACAGGCTGACAAAAACGATGCCGGTACCGTACCATTGACGTTCAGCCAGAGGATGGTTCATAAAGATGACGGAAATGATGATGGTGAAGAGTTTTCTCGTCGTGGTAATGACGGAACAGGTCAGGGGACTGAACTCGTGGATTGTCTTAAAGATGAAGTACTGAAAATGACAATTTTATAGCTTAGCGCTGAAAATATGAGGTTACCTGTCCTCCACAGCTGGAAGCGGCCACGAGGGAGAGATCAAGGAGGACCTTGGGATGACGTTGGACGAAGGAGAGGAAGCTGAAGACTTCCCCGGTAAAGACGAGCCTGAAAATGAAGGGGATGAGCCCATTCGCTGTCTAACTGCGGTAGTTGTGGCTGTCTAGTGCAAAAGTTGTAACATTAATAAAGTCTGTTTCCAACGAAGAGAGACACCTGAATTTGAATGCGCGCCGCTCAATGTGTGTGCGAAGAGGAAGTTTCCAAACCGTAAAAATTGGCCAAAATAGGGAAGCTGTGCCCTACTCTTCATGTTTTAAGCTTTTGTGACTTGTTTTTCGCAGTTTTTCTCCGAAATTTGCTGTTTTCGAGGTCGCTGAATTTATTTTCAACGTCAAAACAACAAAAAAATTATCGCAAACAGGCTAAAATAGCGAAAAGCTCGCGCCGAATTTACAAAATTCGTGACGTAAGCCTTTAGACGGGAAGAGCGAGTCCTTTAAAGTGCCACTCTTTGTGGGAAATAAACTATAAGAGGCGCAACTCTAGAACAACAAGAGTCGGATTCGAGCTCGTGAACCTTTTTCAACAAGCTATATGTAAAGAAAAAGACACAGGAAATGTCTCAAGTGAAGTAATTGGCAAGTTTACAAGATCGTTAGCTCCAAAAAGGTGCAAATCATTTTTGTTACATTAAAATCAACGAGAAGAGACTCACATGATGGTAAGGTAGATGGTAGAATAGAAGTTCATGTAAAACATCTTGCTCAAGGCGCTGCTTCGGTAATGCTTCTTCATGTGATCCTGGATGGCGGTCGTGGTGCCGTCCATGGCCAACGAGGCCAGGAGGAGCAGCTCCCCGAGTCCGTACTGTCCGCTCTCCTGTTTGCTCTTCTTGTCCTTGTAGAGGAAGAGCATCACACCGACCACGATCGCAGAGACGTAGACGAACTTCCGCCAGCCGTATTTCTTGCCAACAAAGAAGAATCCGAAAGCCATGACGGGAATCGGCTTGCAGGATTTAGCCAGCACCTGAAAAAACATTTAGTTTTTGAACAGCACCTTCTGGTCGGTTCCGTGCTTTAGACCCTTTCATAGTCGTTTTCCTTGAGAAACTTTAGTCGAAAAGAGAATTTAAAGCGAGCCTAAGGCGCTACTCTGTTCGAATTCGGCGCGCAGGAAAGGAAAATTGTCAAAAATAATGCTCTTTA
The DNA here is from genome assembly GCA_037178855.1 of Oscheius sp. JU75. Taxonomy (NCBI): domain Eukaryota; kingdom Metazoa; phylum Nematoda; class Chromadorea; order Rhabditida; family Rhabditidae; genus Oscheius; species Oscheius sp. JU75. The sequence goes on from JASJZC010000003.1 coordinate 1,527,604, forward strand.
ACCAACAATTGATGCAAAAAAAACTTTCTGAGAGTGGCTTTTGTGCTTTCGGCAAAAAATTGGAGTGCTAACCGGCTGAGCTACTTCGCTGAATTTTCGCAGAAAATATATGAGATATGCACTTTCATGATAATAATAATATACGACCCCCTTGGGCTCGCTTTAAAAGGCTGGTAAACAGACTCTAATCAAACTATTTTGGACCAAAGGCAAGCTGTTTCATTTTCCGTGAATACGACATTCGCCGGGTATCTTTGTGGATAAGTTTGGCTGCTGAATTGGCTGCAAGGGTTTTTGATCAATTACTGACTGATTTCGGGACCAAAATTACTCTCGTACCTCAAAAATTTAGCGGAAAACCAAACCTGCGTGGGGTAGGGAAGATACTGAAGGGCTTGGTTGCTGCAGAGCATGGCTCCGAGGTAGCTCGCGGCGCAGAGACCATACATTCGACTGGGCACGTTGTCGACGTCGTGTCGTGGCCGAAGAATCCAGGCAAAAATCGAATTGGCGACGCACATGAACCAGACGAGGGCCTGCGTGTAGGTAAACTTCTCCCCGCCGTCATACTTGCCCTGGACACTGCAAAATAATAATTTTTTTGATGAAAATATTGCAAAAAGGACTCACACTCTCTCCTGCTGAATCCCGAAATAGAAGTAGCAGGCGAGGATGCCGCCTCCACAAATCAGGAGGTGCATGGCCTCAGAGAGCAGGCCCCGATTGTGATGATGGTCTCCGCTGACCTCTTTTGTAGCGGCCATACCTGAAAAATAGAATAATTGAATGATTTCTCGAGAAAAAGAGTGAGTAAATCAAGTAGAATCGAAAAAAAAGGCTGGAACTCGATATAAAGCAGTTTTTGTAAATGATCACATCTCGGCACTGTCTAAGGAAAAAGCAGCCTGAAAACCAGGGTTTTGTGGCATATGAGAAAGGAGAAGCATGAGAAAAAAGACTATTCTAGCCAGATTGTGAGCTTCGTCCTGTGTGAGTAAGTAAGCCACGTGGTCCTCCAGCAAAAATGGTTGAAGCCATAGGCAGAACTTGAAGATAGAACAGTTCAAGATACGTAAATAGTGTTTTAGCAGTACACTTGATGCTGGGATACCTCCTAATCAGGTTGTTCTAAGTAAATATTGATGAGAAGATGAGGTTAGCCACAAATTGTAGTTGTTTTGAACTGGAAACCGAGCGAACTTCGAAGAGTTTTTGGCCCAAGGTCTTAGAAGATCGAGAGCGAAATGGGAAGGTTTCTGAGAAAAGGGTTATTGGAAGCCAGTGTCTGGTATTTAAGACCTAGTTTTTTTTTTTAATCCATAGATATAACATTTCTGTGGCCATTTGGAATGACTTATGTAAAAAAAAAAGGAAGAGAAAGAGAGGCGGAAGCCACTTTGTTTGACTAGAACACGTTGCTCGAATATTATTGGCGACGGAGCGGACTTTGGTCCTAACGAAACGGAGTAGGAAGGGCTGCTGTTGCACTTTTACAGATGAAGAAGAAAGAAATGGAGGAATTTGTGATAGAAAACGGTGAAAATATGCTGAAATTGTTAGGACTTTAAAATTTAACTTGCTTCAAGAGTTTTACGTGTTTAAACACAGAATTTCTAGATTTTTGAGCTGAACACGTTTACAACTTATATCCACGTTACGTCTTTATGACTATGACAAGGTAAAAGAAAAAAAAATAGGAAAATGTTGCTTAAAGCGAGTGTTCTAGTTTGCAAAAGTTAAAATTCAGGTGAAGTCGTAGCAAGTCGAATTTGCACTGGTATTCTGTTTCTGCAACTAATTCGAGCTGCGAGGTTGAGCCTTTTTGAGTCAGAAATGCGACGTAACATTAGTTTCGAATTACCATATGAAGGTAAAACTGTTTCACAGGGAAAACGAGACCTCGTTCCATAAGAGTAATTTTGGGAATATTTTTGGGCGCAAAATTCAGTGCAGGCAGTGCAAACTGTGGCGAAGGTTATTGAACGCTCTAAACCAGCAGATTCGTTTCTTAAGCAATTGGGATGCATTCGACTTCTATTCCCAGTACATGTCTAAAAATAAAGGAGCAACATGCTACCAGAAGCTACAAGTTCGACTGAGTACTTTTCTCTGGAACTAGCCTTAACTTGCCAAAAAGCGCGTGACTTGCCGAGACAAGGCTGACAAGTACTGTCAAGAAAGCTTCTCGGTAAATGGTAACTTTTGTTCTGGAGTAGCAACTTTGCGGGCTTATACTTCGGTAATAATCGATGATAAAACAAAAAGAAGTATACCTCCGTAATCAGCGAGTTTGTCTCTACAATGCCCATATCAGAACTCATGGTCGAAAAAAAGGTCCTGAAGCTCTCTTTAAGAAGTGGAACGGAATTGGAGGATTAGGAAGGACGATTCAAATGTGTGCCGAAATTAGTATCGTTTTGAGACCCGCGAGCTTTGAAAATTTGGCGTAAAATGAGAGTTCTGCAGTTTCTTCTGGAAACAGTCGACAATACGATGTTTGTCCACGTTGTACTCTGGAAAACATTCAATGCAATAAAAAGCTAGTAATTTGGTAGCGAACAATTAGGTCCCTTCGAAGAACTCAAAAAAGAAAGCAGCAAAAAGCTTCGAGTGAGCTTTCACCAGAGCCAAATGTTGTCTACATCTACAGGACAATGTCGTCATCTCGCAAGTGGATCTCCATCAAGCGTCTGCTTCTACAGAGGTTTGTCTACCCCAGACTTTCCTGCCCAGACCAGAAGTTTACAGACAGAACAAGCTCATCTGCATCCTTCTGCTCGTCTCAATGCTCTTCTTCGTCTCTAAGTGGAATCCACCGCCGCGGCGCTACCTTCCGAAGAGACGGGTCGAGAATTCTGCCTTGGCCGTCGAGCTGCCCGGAGGAGACGATCCCGGAACTGAGATGAACTATGGAGTGCTTGGAAACTACGAGGCGAAAGAGCCGGAAGAGCCGAGCAGTCAGCCAGGAGAAGGCGGAAGACCTGTACATGTCGAGGACGAAGCAGGCAAGGCGGCCGGGAGGCAAGCAGTCTCGGAATTTGGATTTAATACCTACGTTAGCGACATGATCTCTATGAACAGGACCATTCCGGACATTCGAATGACTGAGTAAGTTCTGCCTCTCTGCCTCTTCGTCTCTCTATCTTTCTGTCATTTTGTATCTCCTCTTTGACTATTCCATGTCCAGATGCAAGTACTGGAACTACCCGGACAGCCTACCTACTGTTTCTGTCGTCATCGTCTTCCATAACGAGGCCTGGACTCCGCTTCTTCGTACAGTTCACTCTATCCTGCTTCGCTCTCCCCCATCCATCCTGTACGAGATCGTCATGGTAGACGACTATTCCGAGAAGGAGCATCTGAAGAACAAGCTGGAGAAGTACCTGACGCGTTTCGAGGGCAAGGTCCGTCTCGTCAGAACCGATGACCGTCTTGGACTGATCGGAGCGCGCAATGTCGGAGCCAAGGCAGCCCGAGCCGATGTGGTTGTCTTTCTGGACGCGCACTGTGAGGTCAACATCAACTGGCTTCCTCCCCTTCTGGCCCCAATCCGTCACAATCGCAAAATCATGACCGTCCCTGTCATTGACGGCATCGACGCCCACACATGGGAATACCGGAGCGCCTATGGACAGTCGGATCGGCACTTTAGCGGTATCTTCGAGTGGGGACTGCTCTACAAGGAGACTCAAATCAGTGATGAGGAAAGAGATAGTCGCTCCAATCCGAGTATGCCCTTCCGATCACCGACACATGCTGGTGGACTATTCGCTATTGACAAGAAGTGGTTCGAGGAGCTCGGCTACTACGATGATGGCCTGAAGATCTGGGGAGGAGAGCAGTACGAGCTCAGCTTCAAGGCTAGTCTGTTTCTGTCTCTCACTCTTGGTTACATCTCGATCTCGGCTACTTACTACCTTTACTAACCCACTCCTTTTCTAGATCTGGATGTGTGGCGGAGGAATCCTTTTCGTGCCGTGCTCTCACGTCGGCCACGTCTATCGGAATCACATGCCCTACAACTTTGGCAAATACTCGGGCAAGCCGATCATTTCGACGAACATGATGCGAGTGGTGAAGACGTGGATGGGCGACTACGAGAAGTACTACCTGACGCGTGAGCCTCAAGCGACTAAAGTGGATCCGGGAGACTTGAGCACTCAGCTCCAGCTGAAGGAGAAGCTCAAGTGCAAGAATTTTAAGTGGTACATGGACAATGTGGCCATGGATGTGCTGACCAGCTATCCTGAACTGCCGGAGAATATGGTCTGGGGAGAGGCGAGGAATCCTGAAACTGGTAAGTGGGTGGAGAGACAGAGACAATAACTCCGTCCTTCCTTCCAGGAAAGTGTCTGGACCGACTCGGCAGCATTCCCGGCAACCTAGGCTCAAGTTCCTGTCACGGCTACGGTGGAAATCAGCTTCTGCGTCTGAATGCCAAAGGACAGCTGGCCCAGGGCGAATGGTGTCTCACTTCACAAGGCAACGTAATCCGTGCCGATCACTGCCCCAAAGGAACAGTCAACGGCGCCTGGAGCTACAATAATGAGACCCAGCAGCTGATGACCAAGACGCGCCAATGTGCGACGATCGGCAACATCGGATACGGACTCCAGTTGACGAGATGCGATGTCGACAACGGGAGACAAAAGTTTGTCTGGAAGGAAATCTACCAATAGACGTGTATGTGTGATTCTCATTCTCTCATTAAAGACACTGTTTATTACTCATTTTTTGTCGAAGAAAGAGAGACAGGTTCATACAAAATAGATATCGTTCTTGCCGTAGGAACGAAGACTCTTCTCCCACTTCTCTTTTCCTTCATCTCTTTTTACTTCGTGAAGATCTTGTTGATGGTCAGTTTGTACTCCTCCAGTGGAAGAGGCAGTAGCCTTGGAATGAGCTTCGTCAGCAGAGCCTTGTTGATAGAGAGCAGATAGCTCAAACCATCAGCAGAACGATAAGATCGTTGATAGTTCATGATGCAGACCCAATGCCGAATGAGCTCCCGGCGATCGTCGTTGAGGATTTTGCAAGTTTGTTTTAAGCCGTCGATAATACGATGAGCTGGCCGTTCTCCAACTGCCGAACGCAAAAGGCTCATAGTGGAAGTAGCAATTTTGGGTCCCTTGTAGAGCAGCACGAGCCCTGGAATCTATCCATTGTCACTCTTGCTACCTTCATTGGATTTGTTTGCGTCATCTATACTTCCCGATATAACCAGTTTCCGGTGATTTCCGCGATCTCCGTGCAGGAACTTCTGAAGAACTGTCTTCCTTTTGTAAACCAATAACAGTCGACAGCATCTCTGGGCAAGATAAAGCTCAGAAACTGCAACAGCATTCGTCCAGAAACAATGTGTGGCAAGAGAGTTGCAAACCTTGTGAAGCCGTTTCCATTTCCTTCCTCTACCACTCCGTAATCCCTGAAATTTTAGAAAACTGAATGTCAATAAGTCGACTCATAAGCAAATTCTTTTATAGGTCAGGGTTCCGGAAATTGTCGATTCTTCAGGCTTATGGGAGGGAAAGCGGATAAAAGGTTCGTCTTCTTCCTGAAATTTCCACTGTCACTGCTACTGAAAGAAACTTGTACTCACTTCAGCACATCCTTCGTAAAGTAACAAAAATCTTTCGTTTCTCACAGCCAAATTCTTCTTGTTGCCCTATGCCAGCTCTTTCACAGCTTTCAAGCAGCTGACATCTTGATGACTGCTTCAATTTCGGCCTTAACTCTTTTTAATGTTTTATGTTTCGAAAAACTATCTTGTTGAGGATTCTAACCATAAAGTTCTCAATATCTTGGAAAGGAGGCAGAGCTAAAATAACCTTACGAAATAAGCAAGTAAATAAGTCGTTTTGAAAGAACTGTATGCGCAAAGCTGACGTTTTCGCAGCAATGAGCAGGCGTAAAAGTGCCCAGAAGACAGAAAATAGTCAGTAAAAGGCTCATAGTAAGAATCAAAATTTTTTAACTTTGACTCATTCTTTTTGAAGGCAAAATTTTTTTTTTTTTTTTGAAGATGCTGCTGATGATGTTGACTGACCGATGGGTGTTACTGCATTATCCTACGGCTTCGTTGACAATTGACCGGAGGGCTTGGAGAACAGTGTTCAGTGCAGTGATGGTCTTATCCAAGAAGGCTTTGGTCACAAGGTAGGTGTTATGGGGAACGGCGGTCTTGTGAGTCCAGGGGGCCGTTAGAGAAAGTTGCGAGAGACTCTTTCGAAGATTAGAAAGGCGTTCTTCAATTGCATGGATGGAGCAGTTGAGCGACTGTAGACGGGCTTGTCTCGAATTGGTCATCTGTAAATCTGTATTGGCCAACGTTTCGGAAAGTTCAAACCTCGTGTGCAAGTTTCTTCTCTGACCCGTCACCGTTCATGTGGGGGGCTGTTCCCCGGCGTTGACAAGAGGCTTATATAAGCACCCATTCGCCACCTGGCGAGAGGGTACGGGCGCAGTTCCTTATCAGCTCCTTTTTAAGCAATGAATAGACAAGCGCCAAAATGATCTCCTTCTTTTAAGAAAAACTCCTTTTTGTCTTCTCCCATGAAATTTGCTATACATACAACTCCGTTGTGTTCCGTTTGCTCCTTCCTTCATTCTTCAAAGACAAGTGCGTCAAATACATAGCTGTTGGTCAAAAAGACACACTTTGAACCATCTTTACTTTGAATATGCTGGTCGCTGACATCGATTATTTGTCAGAGCAGGAAAGACTAGGGTTCAGCTAGACCCTGGCACCTGGTGCGCTATTCAAGCTGGCCATGAACACTCTGTCTTCTTTTCATCTTTCTCGAAAAAAGAGAACAAATCAGTTGACTAGACCAATTTATTCCCGCCACAGCCTCTCACAATCACACTTTTATCTCCAAAATGGACTAGTTCAGTTAATTCTCTAGACAGTTAGGCTCTACAAATAAATAGGAATGGCATCCAAAGACCGGAAGTTAGTGAAAATTAGGGGGACCTTATTTGGGTATCGAAGCTAGATAGAAGCTCTCACAGGTGCAAAAATATACAGAAAACATATAGGGAGAAATGAGATCTAAAATATGCAAAAAGAAGGTTCGTCTGGCTATCAGGCAGTGTCCTCTGCTTCACGTTCGTCCTCGAGGATCTTCTCGAAGCTGAATGGGGAGAAGGCGTGTCCAGCACCGCCGTAGAACTTGGACTGGAACTCCACCCTGAAAATGAGATGATCAGTTGAGGAGACAGAGGGACAGAGAGGTTGAGAGATAGAGAAACGCTGTTCGGATTCGTTCATAATAGTCTACCACGTGGAGAGACGCGGTACGTTACCAGAGCAGAATCTGAGCAACGCCTCTCTGTTCCTGACCCTCTACTTTTAAAACTGAACTTGTCAGCTTCATACTTCTCTGAACAAGTCAACTGTAATCCAAACAATTTTTACAGTTGCTACCACGCCAGCTCGTCGACTCTCGTCTCTCTACCGAATAGTCAGCGGAATCAATCGGTCGCATCTTTGTTCAAACTAGGTCAGTTCAAACAAAGTACTGATAGAAGGAGCTAATGAAAAGTACAGAGGGGTTGAATAGGAACAGAGAGACAGAGAGATAAGCAAAAACCAGTAAAGAAATCGTAAGACTAACCAGTGAAGACGGAGCGCATGAAGGAAAGCCGAAAGACCTTCCATCAGGACCAGGATGAAGATCGAGAGGGAGAAGAAGAAGAAGAAGAGCACATAGGTGGCGATGGCTCCAACGTAGCCGTCCAGACCGAAAGCGTGACGGAAGACCATGGTCCAGAGGACGTCGGACAGTTCTGTAACAGTGTGTTGACTACCATGTCTCTGTCTCTCTGTCTCTGTCTACCGAAAAACTTACGAGCATGAGCCAGCGACAGGGCCCAGAGACGAAGGTACGAGGCAGTATGAGAGATGCATCCAAGGACGAACTCAATGGTATGGATAGCCTGGTAAACCATGACGTCGGCCATGTCCAAAGGTCCATCTCCGTGCCCATGACCGTGTCCTCCAGAGGTCCCGTTGGTCTTGGGCTCGTGGTGGACAACTTCAACCTCATCACCGTTCATGTCAGCTCGGACGCTCTAAACTTAACCTTTAGTTCCCGTAAACTACAGTTAGGGCACATCACAATGGTTATAACTGGGCCCTGACGGGATTTGATATCATGACAGGACCCGTAGGGAACAACAGAAAAGCACAACACGACACGGTTTACCGTACTCTTTCAACTTTAGACTCTTTGAAGAAAACGAATGGTAAAGAAGAGAGGCTGATCTGATTGAGGCTGAGGACAGTACAGAGGAGAAGCGGGGGTCGTTTGCCTCTTGAGGTAACTCTCGCTGTCACTGTCTCTGACTCTTTGTCGCTGTCTCTCTGTCTCTCTGCTTCTCTTGGACTCTGCGTCTTTGTGCCTCTCTGCCTGCCTGTTTCTCTGTCTCTCTGTCTTCTTGACACTCAGATAGGCTAATCTCATCTCGAAAAACGGACCTCCTCCTGCATGGTCGTATACGAAAGCTGATGTTTCTCTTTCCTATACAGAAGGAAGGGTTTCACGAACAACATCACTGGGACCTGCACCACAGCCACAATCAGCAGAACCATCTCGACTGTTCTCTGTAAATCTTTGTTATTCGAAGAGTATAGTTTTTCAAAATGAAGTTGAGAGTACAGTAGACCGCGCGTGTCGTCTCTCTCAAGAGACGACACCTACCAACTGCTGGTGTCCAGCCTCGCGACGCTGCTTATCCTCCTTCCAGAGGAGGTAAGGCTTGGCGAAGAGCATGACAGGCACGCATGCCATGGCCACAAGAATGAAGATAGTTTCAAAGAAGCCCTAAAAGTTGTTTTGACAAGATTCTGAAACGTGTGGAAGATCTGAAAAGATTATAAAAACGCGGAGAATTGGCGCGTTGTCTTGCATAGATGGCCAAGTGACTAACATCCTTGCATGCGGACCAGAACTCTCGGGTTCGGATACGAAGTCTTGAGCCTTTCCGTTGTAAAGGCAAAGACTAGTTTTTGAATCTCACCTGACCAGGATACCAGTAGTTCAGATAACAGAGAGGCTTGAGAGAGCCATCGGCTTCGACGTAGCCCTTTTCGCGAGACTTCATCATGAACATGTTGATCAGACCAATTAGAAGGGAGGGAGCACAATTGGAGCCGGGATAGGTGTAGCCGAGAACTGTTTGGTTGTCACAACCCTAAAGAGTCAAGACTCAGAGTTTAGTGGGCTGTCACTCACTCCAGCATCAAAGAAGATCCACTTGGCTATGATCTGGAGACAGAGATACATGAATATGCAGCCGAGGAAGAGCATCTGGGGGATGAACATGAACTTGATGTCCAGGTCCGATTTGAAGTATCTGGAAACAAAAGAGTTAGAAGACAGAGACAGAGAGACTCACTTATAGTTGTGGAAGCTGAGCAGTACTCCAAAGGTCATCTGCATGATTCCCAGAATGACCGAGCTCTTCATTTTCATCGAGTTCAGGAAGGACAACTTGTTAGCCTCGGCCAGGTTCCAGATCGGGTCGACTCCAATCGGATAAGGACCAGGATTCTCCTGTGGGCACTTGACTCTATAGTAGGCATACTCTGGCTCAAGCATCAGGCTGTGCTCTGGAGGCAGAGACAACAGGTAATCTTCCTTATAGATGTTCTTCCAGCTGGATCCGAACAGGTTGAAACTTTTAGAGAACGCGTCATTGTACAGAAGACCAGTGTAGATAGAGAAGGCTCCCATGAGGAAGATGATGTATCGTCCGCCGAAGAAGGTCTGGAAGATCTCGTCCTTGATCCTAGCAGCCTCCAGCTGTTTCTCTTTCAGGATAAAGAAGAGGGCGGCCAGAAGCATGATGATTCCGTGACCCATGTCTCCAAACATTACGGCAAACAGGAACGGGAAACTGATCATGGTATAGGGAGCCGGGTTGATCTCTCTATAGGTGGCGATTCCGTAAGAGTCGACAATGTTCTGGAAGCCTCGAGTGAACTTGTTGACTTTGTGATAGGTCGGAGGAGCTTCGACCGTCTCCATCCGGTTCAGAATGGATGGTACTTGACTACCGGACTCCTCGGTCCCTCTCTTCAAAGCCATCTTGATTCTATCCAACTCCTCCACAGGACACCAGACCTCAGCGATCAGACACTTCTGTGTGACGTCGATATTGAACAGGTTTAGCGTGTGGTAAATGCTCTTGATCTTGCGGACCTTGGTCAGCCACATGCGGACATTCTTCGAGGCGGCCACGAGGACACGGTGACGATGGTCCTGGGTCTGTCCGAGAACAGTCTTCAGGTCCTCGATACGGGTCATGACTCCGATGGACATCTCTCGTCTCTCAGCTGGGGTGTCGGGACAGGGGTACAGGGTGGCTCGGAATCCTTCGCAGATTTTCTTGACCTTGGTCTTGAGCTGGTCTCCTTGGAAGAAGATGATGAAGACGGTCTTGTTGACTGGCTCTCCCTGGAAATGGAATTATGAGTCGGTCACTATCTCCATGTATCTGTGTCTCTGTGTCTCTGTCTCTCACCGTGACAGTGTCATTCAGGATATCGTCAATCTCCGACGTCCTAAGGAACACATTTCCCCTGCAAGCTCTCCACAAAAGTCTCTCGAAGGCAGGAAGACGTTCTCTTTGAATGACTCCGGCAACGAATCTGAATAAAACAGTACTGAGAGTCTGGAAATGAGCTAAGGACTACACAAAGGGGCTGCCACAACGAAAAGACTATACAGCAGACAAAGGCTTGTCCTACCGTAGCTGTAGTTTTAGGGGAGCGTGATCCGGCATATGATGAAGTCCGTCCTCGTCGTCGATGGGGGTTCCCGAAGTGGCCAGCAGCTCCTCATGCTAACAAACAACACAACATTTAATGAGAGAGTGAGAGAGTGGAGCGTCGAATGGATGGGCGCCATTTTCACACATTTTTCGACTAAGAACCCCCCGAAGACGAGCATGCACACACCGGCTGTACCCACCCAAAGTTGTTGAACATGGTCCCTGTGGGGACGCCGGGAGCAGTCAGCTCCATCGTTTCGGCATCTGGCGGGATAGGAGCATCCGCACCCATCATACTGTCAGTTCCCGCCTGAGGAAAGGGTATAGGTTAGTAGTGTGAAAGAGTTGTAGAACTAAGGAAGCGGAGCATGCAAGTGGCTAGTCGGAAGGTTGGGCTATACTGTCTCTAACATTGCCCCTTCGGCAAGTGCTGTTAATCTGTCCTTGTCTAAGGGAACTCAGTCAACCAGTCTGTCTCTATCGACTCATCTGTCACCTGTCTGTCAACGAATTTCAGTCTTCCTGTATGGCCGTAGACCTCTGTCGATCTGTCAGTCCCGGCGACCCTGTCAGCAGAACTCCATCACTCCTTTTCTCAACAGAACACCTCCAAAGGATCTCTGTCACTCTGTCTGTCTCAGACACTTAGTACCTGTGGACTGATTGTATCTGACTGTTTCCAGTCTCTTTCCAAAGCCTTATACTCTCACTCTCTCTGTCAATCTCTAACTACCTAGACCTCACCCATAGACTCTCATTGCAGAACAGTAACCAGATTCTGGTCTGTCCCGAAATTGAGTCTAACTTCCTGTCAAGCGTTTCCTGTACTGTCACACTCTGCCTCTGTCACTCTCCCATCAGGCCTATTGAACTGTCAGTCTACCTGACTCTCAATCCTACCCACCGTCCTTAGTACTACAGAACTGGTTAGAATGTTATTCAAATCTGGGTAGCTGTATCTCCGGCTTGTAAAATTTTCAGGTAGAACTTCTCAGTCTGCCTTTACATGCATCCAACCATCCCAAACGCAAGCTTTCTATGGTGAACAGAGGTCTACTAAAGGTGTGTGAGATTTCACGAGGACACGAAAAGCTGTGGCGGTGGTGGGGTACACAGGATGAACATGAAGAGTCTCTAGAGCATACCCTAGCTTCATCTGGGTCAGCTGGAGTCCTACGGGCTGGTAGCTGTCCTCATCTGCGGTAGAGATCAGTGGCTCAGCTTCCGGAGCTGGTCGAGCGGTCAGGGAGCCGGCTCGCTGACGACGACGGTCCTGCTCCACCTCACAACCACGACATTTATAGGCTAACTTTTGGGCAAGGCAATAGTGCATATTCAAAAGTGGGAAAATTGGCGCGAAAACCCATCCACACAACACGGTTTGCGAAAAAAAGGAAATGGAAAAGTTACCTCTTCGAAGAAGGTCTGAGTCTTGCGAAGAATGTGTTTCAGTTCGGTCAGCTCAGAGAAATTCTTCTTCAGTGTCTCTTCGTTACGGTTGACTTCTCGCAGTTCGTTCTCGAGCTTCTCGAAGGTGGCCTGAAAATTGAATGATTAGAGAGAGACAAAGAGACAGAGAGACGTTGTTCGGATTCGTTTCTAGTAATCTGAGAGACATGGTAGTCTACCATAAGAAAACCCAAACAATGTCTCTCTGTTCCTAACGATCGACTCTGGATTGAACTTGTCAATCTAATCTTTCTTTTCCTGGACAAGTCAACTGTAATCATCAATCCAGTCACTTTTGCTACCCGTCAGCTCGTCGCCTCCCGTCTCTCTACCAAACAGTCAGCGGAGTCTACCATCATTTTCCTACCAGGTCAGTTCTATTTGTTCGAAAGCGAATCTATTTTAAATTGTCCTCGTGTTTCTGTCTGTCTGAAGCCGATATTGCCAATTAGTGTGCACTACTTTGTACGCACACTAATTGTTTGCAAGTAGAGTCAGTATGTGTATGGCTTCGTTGGGACAATGTTGCTTCTGTAACAGCAGCTCGACTGGAGGGACTCATGCGAAACAGAGTAGCCTACCTCAAGGTCAATCATTTCTCTCGGTAGCGGAGCGTCTGGATTCTCTCCAGTATCCAGCATCGGAATCTGATCCTTCTTGATTTCCCTCTCGAGGAAGCCTGCAATCAAATTTGTCTGTCAGTCTCTTTCGACTTCTGTCTGACCCAGAAGCGATAAGATAACACTTCTTAGGGCTCTTCCTAACCACAAAGAGACAAAATTCACAAAAAACTCACGAAGTTTCCTCTCCATTTCGTCACAGCGACGAACTTCGTTGACATATTTTCGCTGGAAGGCAGATACATCGGCGTTTAGCTGAAATCAAGAGGTTCCGAGACAGTACGGGAGGGAACTTACATCACGAAACTGGACGAGCCCGAGCTCTCCCAACTCAGCAACACACTGGTAGGCTGCTTCGGATTGTAGGAAGAGCTGAGCCAGACACATCTGCTCACTCCGGTAGATCCCATTTTGGGACCTTTCGGGGTGGTCCATCCTGGAAAATAGACTTTTGAAAAGTTGAGAAACAAGAAAATTGAGAAAGAAAAAAGGTTCGGAACAATAAGTAACTCTCTGTTTCACAGTGTCTTTGTTTCTCTGTCTCTCTGACCAAATCTAAAGGAAAAAATCTAAAAAAGGTAGTCTCTACACGCGAAATCGAAGGCTCCGGGAGCCCAGGTCGATAGCGTATTGGCTTGGCGAGAGAGCGGAGGCGCGTGCGCCCCCTCATCCCCAATAGAGGGAGAAAGCCACGACCGCTAAACAAACAGATAAAAAAGGCGAGAAAAAGACGTAAAGAAATAGAAATAGTTCAAAGTCATGCGATTTTCTCCAAACAAACTGCTCGCTTTTTCCTGCCTGTTAAAATGTCGAAATCGATACGGGAGTTGTGATAAGATTGAGATTAGCGATCACGTAGTTTGTTATGTTTGTGGTGGGGGAGAGAGACAGAGACAAATAGACAGCTATCATATAAACAGTCCATGAGGGGGTAATGTGATTTGACAGAGGAAAGAGAGACACGAGACAGAGGAGGTCGAGATGAATCAGGGTGAGAGAGTCATGGTATCAAATCGAAACTATAGCCCTGAGAAAATAAAGTTAATTCTTAAGATCTTCTGTAAAAATAACTTGTAAAACACTGTGGGCTCACTGAACTAGGACTGTCTGGCGACCTGCAGACTCTTTTAGAATGTTCGACGGTTGAGCTTGGGTTCTGGCTCAAAACAACCTCTAAAGACAGAACTCCGAACAAATGGTAGAGGAATAGGACAGATAAAAGTCCATTTTGGTCCCCTGTTCCAGACCCCTCTTATAAATAGAGACCGTTCAGAGCTCCCGCTGAGAAAAGAGGATCCCTGTAACTCTTTGAAAAGGACGAAACCATTGGTCTTCAAACCTTGACCAAAGGATGTAGATTAGGCTCTATGGGTTCAGTTTCGAGTCTGTTTTTGCTTTTTCAGATCCCATACTCTTCCTTTTTCGTATTATTACTAAAACTGTCTGGAAAGAAAAGAGAGACGCAACTGGAAATAAATAGGACATCACGCCTCTGCGGTTGAAGTATGAGCAAAGAATATTGGAGAGAAAGTCTCCCTTGGAAGTTTATGGCTTCTTTTAGCCAGAAAGAGGTAGACTACTTTTTGAAAGTCACCCAAAACCTGTTTCTCCCCAACGAGAAAAAAAAGGAACGTCGCAACTATCTTTAGCTCCTCGGTCATTAGGAACCAGTCCCTATATCAGTTTTTTTTTAGCTTGGCTAGACAGGAGAACCTAGGAATCCCACCCGTACCTTATTGGTCAGGCCACTGTTTTTGTGAAAAATGCTTTACAAGAAACCCCGGAACGAGACCACTGGCACGATGATCTGAAGATGGCGCGGGCTTCATGTCATGCTTTTCTATTCTACAGACCCTTTTTCTCAAACAAAAAAAATGTTGTTCTTCAAAGTTGGTCAGCTTGAAATTCTCTACAACTTTGTAGAACATCATTTTGCTCGAAAATCATTGAAGTTGGCCGTTTTGGGCAGGAAAACAACATCCAACGTGGCGCGTCGAAAAGATACTGAGATAACAATATCGTGTCTGTTGTTTTGAAGAGCAGATATCGATTTTGGATGTATTCTTCTAATCTGTAGCTTTGTTTTTTTTTTAAATGTTTTTTGAAAGCCCATGACAGAGAGTTGGAACCGAGACGGTAAGTGTGAGAAACCTATACACAACCTTTGGGAGGCTTAAAAGGCTACGGGAAAAATCACGCTGGGGCTCGCAGCCATAAAAACAAAAAAAGTTCTGTGAAAAATTTGAAAAAAAAGTGAGAATATGACAGGCAGGCTTTGGTTAATTGCTCGAATCGACGTCATTCTCGGTTAGCCAGCTGGGAGAAGTTAAAGGACTGCCCCGGTCGTGGCGGAACCCATTATTTAAGAGAGAAAGAGCTGACCAGTCTGAAATTGGTAGCAAAACGAGAAGAATACTCGTACTTTCCTGTTTGTTTTGTCATAATCACTGATTTTTGATTGCTTTAATCATTTTAAGCTTGCAACGGCTTGAGGAACTTCAGATTGTGTCTCTCTGTCTCTCTGTCTCTTTGTCTCTTTGTCTCTGTCTTTCTCCCTCTCTCTGTTCCAAGATGTTTATACGTAACTGACACCGTCCATATTGAGATCACTGCCGCCAAGAGCTCACACTGTCTCTTACTGTTTATTACTCGCAGCTAATTATTCTTGTCTCTAACAGTCGATAAGATGAATGAAGTGCGAGAGATTGGCGTGTCGCTGCTCATACACAGTCAGTTGGCGGAAACAGAAGCCTCAGTCTATTCCCTGCACAAGACCCAGACCATCTATATTGTTAGATAGTTAGTGGAGGATCTGCAGTCTGTTCCCGCCTCCTTTTCGAGGCACAAGCAGATTGCGCAACGGTAAAAGTGATCCGTGACTAGCAACTGCTGCCCATTTGTCACGGTCTCTGTCAACAGACTCTCTGGAATAGAGTCATCCGTATCTGGATACTGTCAGAGTACTCTCTCCCTCCTGTGTGTCCATTAGTCACCGTTTAATCGTAATCGATTCAAGCGTATGCAAGCAGCGGCACCTCTATTTTTCCTCGGGCAATGAAAATACGACTTTTTTCTTGAGCTGTGTCGCTTCCCCACAACTTTGAGCTACTCTTGTATCGAGGCCGAGTAGCCTTTCGCAACATCGGTCCCTTACTATTGGGCAGTCCCTTCAGAGAGAGCCACACTGACCATCTGACTCTCTCTTCTGATACCGTATCTCTCGCATTTTGCTCCTCAAGTCCATGACTCGCATTTCAAAATACTTCCCACTTTCTGCCTCGAAAAGAAGAAGTCACTATCTATTTCAGGGTCCTCACTCCCTGGTCCACAACTGTCCCAGTAGACTGTTCTCCTTTCTCTGTTTCTTTTGTCCGTATCTTGAGACATGAAAAGATCCCGTCCTTGGATACTGCCAGATTCAGTGTATTCATACTGATAGGTACCGAAGTCCTACAGTAGTCTATTTCTTTATCTTTGCCTCTCTCGTTTCATATCATGTTTCGTCCCTTATGACTCGGAAGAGTTCTTCAGGCTCAAAGCCGTCAATCTTTAAACATTCCCTCATCTCCTGTCCCTACCCAAATACCTAATTTTCAGGATGTCTTCTAGCTTTAACAACCAAGGATACGGGCAGGGAAGCTACGGTGGCGGAAACCGAGACGATGGTCAGCGTGGAGGCTTCCACAACAGCTCGCGTGGAGGATTCGAGAACCAGCGTGGTGGATACGATGATGACAGGTTGGTATTTCTGGTCTCTTCGAGCCGAACTTTGTCAAGCTCGAGTCCTTTCAGACGAGACTACAGTCTTGGCGGGTATGGCCACAGTGGAGGTGGACAGCAGAATGAGCATAGGAACCGTGGAGGTTATGATGACTGTTACAGTCGGTAGGTCAAGAGAACTGTAGCCCCCGTTTCTCTTCTGGAGTGTATCTAACAATCCTAACTGATAACTTTGAGTCACCCTATCTTTCAGTCTCTTAGAGCATCCATATACCCTTGGATTGGTCTTCAGAAGAGCTTTCCAATGCTTTGATGTCTAGGAAAATTTCTAGAGGCTGAGGATATGGGACAAGGTCGGTGTCTGCTTGGTCTCACGGTCTTTTGGAAAAAATTACAATGATTTCTTCGCTTTCTTTTGCGTTTATAGTCACTGAATTTTTCATTTCAGAAACCAAGAAGGTCGTCAAGGACAGGGACAAGCCTACACCAGCAACCGTGGAAACTTCGAGCAACGCGGAGGAGGCGGTCATAGGAACTTTGGTAAGTCAACCAGACAGAAAGAGATTACTTTTAATTTCCAGAGGAACGTCGTGATCGCCAGCGCTCTCCTCCTCGCATGGGACAGAGCCAGAACACCTTTGGTGGAAACCAGGGCCGTCAGGACCGTGGCGGCTACGGTGGAGGCGACCAGGGCTGGAACAATCGCAGACCGGAGCGCGTCTTCGAAAACAGCAACCGCGGCCGCCAGCCGGACAACCATGGTGAAGAACGCCAGTCTTACGTCAATAACGATGACCAGGCATTTCACGGAGACTCGGATAACAGAATGAAGAATCGCGGAGGAGTGAGGGTGGGTTTAGAGAGACAGATGCTGAGAGACAAAGTTAAAAGCTGGCTGAACTTGTCATTTTAATCCGTCTATAGACAAGTCAACTCTAATACAGTTTCGTCAGCTGCTACCCCATCAGCTCGTCGTTTCTCGTCTCTCTACCAAACAATTAGCAAAAGCTACCAGTAGAAACAAAGACAGAGACTAACATAAATCTTCCAGGACGAGCCATCGTTCCGTAGAGGAGAGCATGGCGGAGACTTCCGAGCTGGGCGTGGAGGAGGAGACCGTGGCGGCTACTTCAACGATCGTGATGGCCGCGACTTCCAGTCTGGAAACCGTGAATCCGAACGTCTCGGCTTCGGATATAGCCACAACTCATTCGAGAAGGGTCCCTCGTCCTTCAATCACCAGAACAAGGTTGGACACTTCTTTATATTGAGATTCATTCTTTTCTTTTCAGTTCTCCGGAAGCCAGGGATCGAACGGGTACGGCAATCAGTCTCAGAACAGTTTCACCAGCCATAACAGCTTTACTGGTGGAAACCAGAACAATGGCTTCAACAAGTTTGGTAAAAACCAGGACGGTGGACATAACAGGAGCTTTGGAAGCGTGACCCCCACTGAATTCGGCAATCAGAGCTCTGGAGGCTTCGGAGGGAACCAGAGCAGTCAGGACAGTAGCGGCGGCTTCGGAAACCAGAACTCTGGAGGCTTCGGAGGAAATCAGAACGCTGGAGGCTTTGGAAGAAACCAGAACTCTGGAGGCTTTGGAGGAAAGCAGGGTGACCAGAGAAGTTTCGGACAAGATGGACAACAGAACTCGTTCGCAAATAGAGGCAAGGCCGGAGAAGACAGAGAATCGTGTTTCGGCAATCCTGGCTCTGGCTTCGGCAATGGAGGTTCAAAGTTTGGTTCTGGGGGAGGTAACGGCTTCAACAACCGCGACGGAGGAAACTCCGGCTTCCCGGGACGTGGAGGAAGAGGCGGTGGACATGGCGGCTTCGGAGGAGATCGTGGTGGGCGTGGAGGTGGACGCGGTGGTGGACGTGACAATGCCGACCCCTTTGCCAATCAGACCAGCTTTTTCTCTAATACCAATGACAGCAACGATGACGGAGAAGACGCAGGTGCCTCATTCAGAAGAGGAGGGGAAACTCGAGCCGGAGACGCATTCGCCAACGAAGGAGGAAACCTTGACAGTGTGAACAACACGGTGTTCCGCAGAGGCGGCAATGGAATGGTGAGTACAGGGGACAGCGAGACAAGAAGAGACAGAGAGAAAGAGAGGCAGTGAGGTAGAGAAAGAAAGGCAGAAAAACAGAGACCAAGAGATAGAGAAACAGAGACAGAAAGACATAGAGACAGAGAGTCAGTGAGACAAAGAAACAATGAGAGACATCTTTGATTATTAGCATTCCAGAGCGGTGATAGAACCGATGACACCTTGCGTGCTCCCCGTGACTGGATACCCGAGGAGAGGGATGTGGAAGAGCTCTATAAAGAGTGCGAGGAGAATAGCAACATGTACTCTGCCGAGGACCATGATAACATCGTCGTCCATGGCCCCATGAAGGACAATCGCATCACCCTTTGGGAGAACTCTGGCCTGGACGAGAAGCTCGTGGAGATCCTTGTCAGAAAGAACAAATGGATTCAGCCCTACCCAATCCAGTCTGCCACTGTCCCGGCAATCCTCAAGGGCTACGATGTGGCTGCTAAAGCTGAGACCGGATCGGGAAAGACTGGAGCCTTCGCGATTCCCATTGTGGACTGGGTGAGTTACATATCATAGTCTCTGTCTCTTTGTCTCTCTGTTTCATTATCTCTTTGTCTTTCTGTTTCTTTCATCTTATTTTCTTCCAGATTATCAAGAACCGCAGTACCGAAGGCCGGACCATCCATCCCTATGCCGTGATTCTTGAACCCACTCGTGAACTGGCCAACCAGGTCTACGACGAGTTCAAGAAGATTACCTACAACACCGGAATCAGAGTCGTGCTCAACTACGGACAGATCAACTCCTTCAAGGTCCGCACGGAGATCCAGAAGGGCGTCGACATCTACATCGGAACCATCGGAAGGCTAATGGATTTCCAGTGCAAGGGAAATGTCGACCTACGTCGCATGAAGTTCTTTGTTCTCGACGAGGCTGACAACCTCCTGAAGGCCAACGACATAGGCCAGCTCGAGGAGATTATGGCGCATCCCTATTTCCAAGAGGGCAAGTCGAACAGCCAGACGCTCCTCTTCTCTGCTACCATGAACCCGACTGCCGACAGCATGGCCACTAGGTTGATGCGCAAAAAGTAATTTCAGTTCCGCTTGCCAATAGTTTTTATTTTCAGTATGGTAGTCGGTGTCGAAAACACCGGCAGTCGAGCAAACCGTCACGTCATGCAGAAGTACGTTCAGAACCTCAGCTCTGCCGACAAGAGAGAAATGCTGGAAAAGATCTTTGGAGAAGATAACGCGCAAGGAAAAGGTAAAAAAGACAGCGAGGCAGTACCTATTCAATGGTTTTCAGTAGTAAAGACTCTCATCTTCGTCGCCACAAAGAAAATGGCTGACATGTTCTCTATGGCTATGCCGGAAGGACTCACCGCTGCCTCAATCCACGGAGATCGTTCCCAAGACCAGCGTACCCAGACGATCAACGACTTCAAGCGCGGAAAAATCCACGTTCTCGTCGGTACCGACGTCTGTGCCCGAGGTCTGGACATCCCGAAGCTGGACAGAGTTATCGTCTACGATACTCCGGACAGAAAGAGAGGAGGAGACATGGAGCAGATGCTCAACGAAGTCGCTCACCGAATCGGACGAACAGGTCGTCAGCAGGCTGGAACGGCCATTATCTTTTGTGACCATTCCGTTGATCAGACGATGGCCAAGAGTCTCGTCGAGTTCCTGAGCGAGGCTCAGCAGGAGGTCCCGGACTTCCTCATCGACATTGCCGAGGGAAGAGGAGGCCGCAGTGGCTTTGGAAAATCGTCCAGCGGATTCGGATCGGGTGGAGGAGCCTGTTTTGGTTCTGGCTCCGTATTCGGCTCTGGAGCCGGTTTCGGCAGCGGCGGAGAAGCAGACTTTGGAGGTGTGTGACAGTGACAGCTACGTTACCCTATCAATTTCAGCTGGCAAAGGTTTCGGCACCGGCAAGGGATTCGGCTCCGGCGGCTTCGGCTCCGGAAAAGACGACAAGAAGAATGACCCGACTGGAAGCTTCGGATCCGGCTCTGGATTCGGCTCTGAGGCCGGATTCGGCAGAGGAGGAGGCTTCGGCTCCGGAAAGTCCAACGAGAAGAAGGACGAGCCCACCTTCGGGTTCTCCGGGTTTGGAAACGGCTCCAGCGCTTTCGGCTCCAATGGCTTTGGAGAAAAGCCAGCTAGCAAGACGACTACTGGCTTCGGGCAGGCAAACAGCTTTGGAAGCTCATCCGGAGTTGAAAAGGCTGGCTCCGAAGGTAAGAGAACAATCCACAGGACATCACTCGATGCCGACAACGCCGCATCTCCATCGACTCCCGTATCGACTGATCCCGAGGAGGCGGACACTGTCACCGCTGATGAAAAGGTCGCGGAAGGAAAAGTAACTGAAGAAAAAAGGAACTCGGAAATTAAGGAAGCTGAGGAGGTGAAGAAAGAGGAATCCGAGAAGAATGAAGATCCCGGTATGTGTCTCTCCGTCACTCGTTGAGTTGATCTGTCCGTAGTTGAGCACGACTCTGATTCCGGTGTTGTCTCACTATCTCTGTCTCTTTGTCTCTCATTCTCAATTTTTCAGGATTTGGATCCAGCTTCACGGACAAACTAGACTATGAGGAGGAATCCGAAGAGAAAACTACCGAATGCGACTTCTAGACTTCCAGTGCAGTTCTCTAGTCATGCTTCCGGGTTCTGATCTCCTTGCCATCATGTTATCCCAGTGCTTGTTCCCGAAAATAAAATTTTGTACCCCCCAAAATGTTGTTCTTCCACTAGGAAACATGTCCACTGATATTTGGCATTCAAATTGACCGGCTTCTGATAGCCGTCTTCGGTTCTTCACGGTTTCTCCCATACCGTCTCAAAGCGCGCCTATCCTCGTGTAGGCGGCCGAAGGTGCTCCAGCTCTCCTCAACCCTCAAAATCCAATTTTTAGCCCCTTTTCAATGGAAATTTCTCGTCTCCCTCTCGAAAACGCGTCCTGGCTCGAAATCTTCACCAAATTCATCCTCTCCGGCCGTCCCTTCATTCTGGAACCTGACTGGACCCGCGACTGGCCTTCCAGGAAGGAATGGGTCCGAGACGGCCAACCGAATCTGAACTTCCTCTTGGAGAAATATGGTAAGTTTTTTGTCTTTCTGGGATTGAGAATGTACTTAGGAGAGGCTAAAGTACCAGTCGTGACGGAGAGAGATGGAGAAGTATTGGAGATGTCGTTCAGAGAGTACGTAGACTACTGCAACGAGCCGACGAGTGAGCATGGAGCACTGTACCTGAAGGACTGGCACTTCCAGAAAGAGTGAGTGTTTTATGTCTACCTATCTCTATCTCTCTGTTTCTTTGACTCTCTGTCTTTCGATGTACCTGTATTTCTGTTCCAGTCTCTCATTTCTCTCCTTCCAGATGCAACGGCTCTGCTGTCTACTCTCCTCCACCCTTCTTCTCGACAGACTGGCTCAACAACGAGTCCTGGACTGATGAATCGAATAATCCAGCCAACGGCGACTACAGATTCCTTTACTTTGGACATCAGGGAACCTGGTAGGTCTCACTCTATTCTACTGGACCCACAAGTTCAGGACTGGCTTCCACTCGGACGTGCTCTCGACTCACAGCTGGTCCGCGAACATTTGTGGCAGAAAACTGTGGTATCTGGTGCCGAGGGGGAATGAGATGATCTTCAAAGAGGGCCGGGACTTTGTTAAGGACATTCGGGAAAAGATGGAGCTCTGGGAGAAGGTATTTTGTTTATTTCATTGCGATCTTCCTGCTGCTTATGCGCACATATATCATGCGAAAGTGCCTCACCGGCTTCTCCGCATAGCTCAGTCGGTTAGAGTTCCGACTACAGACCAAAAGGCGCATGGTTCGATCCTCGCGCTCAACAAATGCTAGGAAATCGATCTCCGTCTTAATTACAAAAAGCAATATATTCGGCGCGCGTATACTCGACCAGCGCGACGTGGACAAGTGGATACCCTACTAAGAGAGTTTTTAGGCCAATGTCGTGACTTTTGTTCAAGAAGCCGGCGAGATCGTCTTCATTCCCTCCAATTTCTACCACCAAGTCCATAATCTCGAGACGACCATCTCCCTGAATCACAATTCCATCAACGCCTCTAACATTCAGCTCGTCTGGGAGTTTCTTCAGCACCGCGTCATAGATATTCGCGAAGAAATCGGTCATCTGAAAGGAATTTTCAACGAGGAGGAGATGAAAAACCAGGTTCAAGTCTGTTTTTTTCGTTCTTTGGAGCAGGGAAATAGGGGAGGGTTGCCCCTACTCGCACCCGTATCATCTCGTCGGCAGCGGGAAGAGCGGTCGGGGAGAAAGCGAGGGCCGTGGGAATGATGACTGCACTAAGTGGGAATCTACCTGAATGGCAGTGATTTGAACACAGTGTAAAACAAATCTGACCCAATTATAAATTTTGGAATCTTCAGTTTTTGACTGGATTTTGAAATGAAGGGCTCCACTCTCTCTTTCTCTGTATCACTGTCGAGATCAGTCTAATCATTCCGTTTTCAGCTGATTCTCAACGCGGATGCACGTCTCGACTTCTCTCGTTTCTCACAACTTCTAGATCTCATCATTCAGGATCGTCTCTCCCGTAACATCTCTCCCTACCTGTGTCCTTCCCATTCAGATCCTCGTCTTTGTCAATCCCCGTGTTTCTCTCATACCTGTGATTGTTCAATCTCTACCTGTGATCACTGTCTCTCTTTCCTCCACTCCTATGATCTTTCAATTGCTCAAACTATTCACAACGAGGGTCAAGGGTTCGTTCTAGGACCCGTATAATCTTTGAATCTGTGATATCTAGTCTTTTTTGGAGATAAATTTATCTCTCTGCCTCTCCGCCTTGAGAGAGACAGAGAAACAGTGAGACAGAGAGAGACAAGGATGATTACTATGCAACTCTTGTGAGCATTCTTGTTGTCAACAGATAGCTTTTGACAACAGACAATAAGTCTAAAACACAATTCGTAGGATTATAGGCATAAATTTCGAAAACAAACTTTATTAGTCCTTGTACCACAAGGTCACCACTGAAAATACCGTCAGAGCGAGCAAGAGAGTCAAAAAAAAGAAGAGAATGACATAGATTATCCGAAAGCAAAGGGGTTAAAGAGGATTATGTGGTACTTTTGACTTTTTTCGGTTACTAGTGACGTGGAATTCGACCAGCTGGGAAGGAAAAATGAGAAGAGAGAGGTCTCCAACAATCTGCTCCTCCGAACAATCGAAGTTGCGGTCTTTCGTCGACGGCAGCAGGGAAAACCATTTGCGGACTTTCTTTCTCTTTTTCTTTCTCGATATCAGCACATGTACACCCATACCAAAACCTTAAACATTTGCGGGTCGCTTGCTTGGTTCGAATGCTTGGTTGATTTAGTTTTAAAAGTTAGAATAAAGGTAAGTATGAACCCACCGACAGCAGTGATCGAATTTCTTTATTCATTTGTCTGAATGCTTCGCCGCTGGCTTTCTTAGAAACACCCAAGAAAAGCTTGGCGGCTACAGGTACCGGCAGGCCAGGGACTTTTACAAGTTCTACAACGTCCTGCGCGCCTTTCGAAAGCGGCCGAAAGATGACTCTTCTTAGTTTTTGAACCCTACTTGCTGAAGGCGGATTGTTAAAACTGGCTGCATAAACAAATACGGTATTCCCTGTCAGAACCTTTCCCCAGTCATTGCTGCAGATATGCTTCAGCTGATCCAGTAGAAGATGTTTCGTCGACGTCGTTAGCCGTGTTACTGCTTGAACCTACCTCGTGGAAGTATTTATCGGGAGTGATTTTTTAATTCGCTAGAAGATGATTCAGTTTTAAAAAGGACTCGAGAGTATCCACAAGACGATTTATACATTTCTGCTGTTCGTCTATTTGATCATTTTGGGTATGGAACTGTTCAAATTAAGAAGAAAAGAACAAAGATTGGAGCAACTTACCTGAAGAACCTTAACAAAGACCTGAGAGAATACGTATGGAAAGTCTTTAGTGCAACGAGCGATGTGTTTATGGTTCAGTTGTACTGCATCGTAAAAATAGATCGCTAAACATTGTTCTACCTCTTGACGGTCACGCAGTTGTTTCTCCATCTTTTCTATTTGCGTTGGCGTCATGAATTCCTTCAAAACCTGAAGCCGAATAACTATAAGACAATTTTTTTTTCTGTTTTTACATGATAATAGATAAGCAGTGACCCGAAGTCCAGAGTGCTATTTGTTCGTAGGGCAGACGGCTATTATAAGAAGATAGTTTTTGTGAGTTGAAAGTCTATCTGTGTCTATCCTACGATATATTATCGTTCACTAAGTTGGGTTACTAGTTTATTTATTGGATATATGGAGATATAAAGAGACACAGACACGGTTTTCGGGTGTAATGATATTCTACAAAGTTTTAGATCAGATCAAGGGCTACCTTTTCATAGAACATCGCAAAACTGTCAAAGCATATCTTCACTGTGAAAACGTGTTGTCAATGATAAAGGGTTGCGGTAGTACTTGGAAATGTAGATTTTCAGCTCTGTGATGTTCTATGAAAATGTAGTACTTTGTCTGGTCTACAACTTTGCCGAGAAAGAGAGAAACTGTCTTATTGGTCAGTTGTCAGTAATGGTTACCTCGTGAAAGCATACTTCGGGGGTGATTCGTTGACGAGTCAGAAGTTCTTTCAGCTTGTGCCGACGGCGCATTGTGTCCTTTCCATGTCGGTCTCATGTGACCGTGGAGAGGACTCCGGGATACCGGGACAAACAAGAGTGTAACTGTCGAGGACTTTGTAAATGTCGTTGCGAACGCGACGCCGGAACTCGTCATCGGGGCAACTTTCGAAGAAGGCTTCAAATTTCTTCATTGTACTGTGCTGTAATTGGCTTTGTGATCTCGTCTGTCTCACAACAAACCTGGTCATAAGGTGTCTGTGAATCCACAGCCGACAGTTTGGATGTGGGCTCGGGGGTTTCGTGACTATTGAGGAACTAAAAGTTTAGTAAGTAAGGCAAATATATATATATATATATATATATATATATATATATATATATATATATATATATATATATATATATATATATATTGGGTTGGTAACTAAGTCTTTTCGCTTTCAAATGCAAAAATTTATTGACTTCCAAACAACTTTTTCATTCGTTGTAATCACTATTATGATGGACCATGTCTGCTCATTTCACGGGTAGCTTACGGATGCCACGCTCGTAGAACACCTTGGGTTTCGATGCGAAGAAGTTTGTCAACTAGGTTTTGGGTGCGCCGTCGGAATCGACCTGTTTTCCTCCAATCTCGTTGTTGAGAGTCAGGAACAGATAATAGTCGGAAGGGGCAAGGTCCGGGCTATAAGGAGGATGGGATAGAATCTCCCAACCCAGGTCGTGGATCCTGGAGCGAGTGAGTTTGGCGACATGGGGGCGCGCGTTGCTCATCTGCAGGATGACTTTCGACTTCAGCGGCCGTTTCCGACGAAGTGCAACGGTAACCTTTTCAAGTTGCTGGCTGTATATGGCAGCCGTAAGGGTATTTCCAGCATCCAGCAGTTCCCAGTGCACCACTTCTTCGATTTCCCAGAAAACACAGAGCATAAACTTCTTTTGATGGATGTCAGGTTTCACATCAGGACTTGGTGTCTGCCCTGGATCCACCCATTGACGCTTCCGTTGGAAGTTTACCTACGTTACCCACTTCTCATTCCCCATCACCAGGCACGGTAAAAAGGGTTTTCTCTCATACCTGGACAGGAGAGAATGGGCGACGGACATGCGCTGCCACTTCTGGGTGTCACTGAGGTCATGCGGCAACCAAGTGCCCAGTTTCTTCATAAACCTCAATTGCTTCAAATGATGTTCCACTGCAGCATGACTAACAGACAGTGCCTCTGCTAGTTCACGGGTAGTCTGGCGATTGTTCTCGTTGACGAGCTGCAGCAGCTTCGATACATCAATAGTTGATCTTGGCTCATCTTCGACGCTTTTGTCCCCAGACCGAAAGCGATAGAGCCACAACTGGCATACCCTCGTAGACGTCGTCCCTTGGCCATGAACATCGTTAATATCAGCCGCCGTTTGGGCCCCATTCGTGCTTTTGAGGAACTCATGTCGCAGATCGTAGGGTGGCCGGTCATCAATAGTCCGGATCAAAACGAACAGAGAATAGAGAATAAGAAGAAGGGAAGTGGTGTCTTGCATGGTGGTGGTAGAGGACTCCGTGAACAACACGAGGTGCTATAACCAATAGCTCGGCCGTTGTCGTAAACGAGACAAGGGACATATTTACAAAAAGCGAAAAGACTTATTTACCAACCCAATATATATATATATATATATATATATATATACCGTAAAACCTCTATTAGAAGCGCATGCGCTTCTATTTTTCAATCACCTCGTTTGAGTGCGCTTATAATAGAGGGTGTGCTTCTAATAGAGGGTGCGCTTCAATTTTTCGATGAGTCATTTTATAACCAAGTCAAGGCAACAAACCATCGACAACAGCAAAAATCTTCTGCTTTGCTTTTACGAGAAGACATTTTGCGTCTGAAGTTAAAACAATAGCAATACAAATGAAATACAATCGTGTAAAAAGGGAGATAGAAAACAACAAACGTGAGAAGAAACAAAGGAAATGATAACAATTTGAGGCAAAAACCGCTGAAATTTCATTATTGTTCCAAGTGCGCTTCAAATAGAGGGTGCGCTTCTATTAGAGGGTGGGCTTCTAATTTTCAATCGCCCTGTTTGGGTGCGCTTATATTGGAGGGGTGCTTATAATAGAGGGGTGCTTCTAATAGAGGTTTTACGGTATATATATCTGCGATATGGTAAGGTATGAAAAGAATACTATTGCCAGCTTATGCATCGTGTCTCTCTATCTCCCTGTCTCTCAGTCTCACTGTCTCCATACAAAACAAACCCGCTTTCCGTCACGGCGGACCGATTGAGTCCGTTTTTTGGGCGTTGGTGTTATTTCCGCAGCCTGCCCATCGACTTCTTTGATACTTTCAGATTGAGGCTTCGATTCTTCCACTGCATTGTCGGCATGTTTAAGTGTCTGAAAGTATATCATACGCATCTTTTTTAACTATCTCTGACTTTATGTTGAGGCTCTTGACAGGATTCCTCTTGGCGATCTGTAGGAGGCTGCTCTTGTCCTTCAAAAAATGTGTAAACTTCTGCCATCGTTGGACGCAAAACCCGGCCGTGTGCCATCATCCTATATACAAAACATTCTTGAAAAAAATATACTAACCTCTGAACATACGCCCATATTTTAGGAGACACTGTCACTTTCATTTCCAGTGTTTTATCGAGAGTATCTTTAGGAGTGCAGCGGAAAATCATTTTCCATATTGAGCGACCAAGACCGAAAACGTCGATTTTTGGAGTGGATGTTTCCACATCTCCTTTAGTGATTTCAGGAGCGCGATACCCAGGGGTTCCGCGGTCCGAGGTATATTCACAATGAAGAACATCTGAGATAATTGTCCCCATTTTTACGATTCCGAGATCGCTGATCTTCAAAAGTTGGTGGTATTCATCGAGTAACATGCTAAAATTGATATTAAAGAAAAACAGGCAAGCTCACTTCGAGGGTTTCACATCACGATGAAGCAAGTTGCTGGTGTGGATAAAGTCTAATCCGCATGCTGCATGGAGGCTCCAGCGAATAATTGAAGATTCAGAATAATCCTCAGTGCTTGTAATTACTGAAAACGATGTAGGTAGCAAAAGTTTCAGGTTACCTGAGTCCAAGGAGCCTCCTTTGCAATGTTCCATCAACAGACCTTTAATTCTGTGCTCGTTGACTACATATCCGTAAAGAGAAACAATGTGTGGATTGCATTGCGTCTAAATTGGCACGATTGATAGGAAAAGTTCGGGTTTCACCGTCAACAGTGTACGAATTTCATCCTTCATTTGCAAAAATGCTGCTGCATGCAGACCGTGAGAAGTAGCCAACACCCCATCGAACAACTTGGCGGCTACTGGCACTGGCAGCCCAGGCGCAGTCACAAGCTCCACGACGGCTTGACCGCCTTCAGAAAGACCTCTGACTTTGGTAAGAGAGGATTTTTCATAGCTTTTAAAGCGAATTTGCTGAAACATGAATTGTGAAAAAGAGATTTAAAAATGCCTACGCTAGCACCTGACAGGACATTTCCCCATTCGCTGCTGCAAATACGCTTCAGCTGCTCCAGGGGCGCACTTTTTGACGATGTCGTCAGTTTTTTGTAGAGAAACTACAGATTCAAATTAAAGCAGTTGTCACCAATAGTTACCTCGTGAAAGTACTTCTCGGGGGTGATTCTTTGACGCGTCAGAAGTACTTTCAACTTCGGAAAAGACTCGAGAGTATCTACCAGTCGGTTTATACACTGCTGCTGATCTTCTCTCTGGTCAGTTTGGGTATGGAACTGTTCAAAATCTAGGGCGGGTGACTAAACTTACCAGAAAAACTTTTACAAATGACAGAAAGAATACGTATGGATAAACTTCAGTCCACTTTCTGATGTTTGCATGTTCCATTTGTTCTGGATCATAGAAATACTCCAGAAAGGTTTGTTCTGCTTGTAGGCGTTGTCGAAGTTTTTCCTCCAAACTTTTGACTTGTTTCTTGTTCAAGTACTTTTTCAGGACCTATAGCCAAACGGAAGTTAATACTTTTTTTGTCGACTGTACATGATAATAGATGAGCAGCGATCCAAAGTCCAAAGTACTATTCATCTCTTCACAGAACATCTCACAGGCTCTCTACAATAAAAGCTTCTGGTTTCGGCGCGACACAACTCACATCACTGTATGCATGAAAATGATTTCTAATCTCTTCAACAAATATCAGGTGATCAGCTAGGGCGTAAAGTCGCTCTCCATGTAAGTATTTGATCTATTAAATCGTGATTGAATGAGATCTTTCAAACCTCTGAACAGTTCTCCAATACCTTTCTGTAAAAATCTATGAGAAATCGATTGAGAGAAAAAGATCTTCTTCTTGAAGGACCTTAATAGATTTTTCTTAGTGCTTGGCCTGGATTATGAGTAGCTACGTAATAAATTAGCCAGATCTTGACCACTCAAATCACTGTCTGATGATAAGTCCCCAAGACGATTGAGAAATCTCCTTCTTGAAGGACCTTAATAGATTTTTCTTAATGCTTGGCCTGGATTGTGGGTAACTACGTAATAAATCAGCCAGATCTTGATCACTTAAATGACTCTCTGATGACAAGTCCCCAAGATGATTGAGAAATCTCCTTCTTGAAGGACCTTAATAGATTTTTCTTAATGCTTGGCCTGGATTGTGGGTAGCTACGTAATAAATCAGCCAGATCTTGACCACTCAAATCACTGTCTGCTGATAAGTCCCGAAGACGAATGAGAAATGCTTTTCTTGAAGGACCTTAATAGGTTTTCCTTAATGTTTGGCTTTAACGTCTTACGCTCAACATTGTTTGAACATAGTGTTATTACCGACATATACGAGTCAAGTCCCTGCTTATTGTAATAATATCGTTTGGGTTCAAACTTCTTAAATGTGTTTAAAAGGCATTCCAACAAGCAATTATCATCCTTTGACTTGTCTGCAGCGTCGTTTGGCGGCAGACCGACGGTCACAGTTTGTGGAATTATATTCTGAAAACTGCCATAAACGAAACCTCCCCACCCATTCCTCCGTCCAGGCCTAGGGGGAGAGAATAGCAGCTTCTTTCACTTACCGGGAAAAGGTTGCGCACAACAAGAGGTAAAGTTGGTACCAATATTAACAAGTTCAAAAGGACATAGGTGCACTTTTGACCTTCGTATTCGTTCTGAAAGCGTGTAAAAAAATGATATTATTAGAAAACTTTCCAGTTTTAGAGATTTCTCTAAAAAATCCCTAGTTGTATGGAAGACCAAGAAGTAATCCTTCGGTCCCAACAAGTCGAAGTGTAGATATTCACCAATGTTCACATCTTCAGGTAAATCAGACGATGCGAGAAAATCTCTCAGCATAGTTTTTACCCTTGCTCGCACTTGAAGCCGACGGAGATTTTCTTTCTGAAAGATAAAAGTCGCAAATTTCAAAATCCCTAACTGATAACTTGTGAAGCAAGTTTTGTTCTTCTTTAGTGAAGCTGATGACATCGTTCGGAAGTGCTAGCAGTTTGGTAGTGTTCTCTGCATTTATAATTTCAAGATAAATTCCAGAATATTGTGTGTAGAGTTTGTCCACAGCTACTATCCATTTCTTTAAAATCACTCGGTTCACTGTAGGTTACAATTTACCTTAAACAATGTAAAGTATTCTCGTGATTTTTTGTCTTTGAACATTTCTGTCTGCATGCTTGCAACAACTGATTGACTAATAAACACCACCAATTCGAACAGCCAGAGGAAATGAGAATACCCATCGCATTCCGACAAAGTCTGATCAAAGTTTTTGGTGGCAATTACACGCTGAAATACCATATTTTCTACAAGCGTCACAGCTGCTGTGTAGTAAACAATGCGATAGCTTTCTTTCAGAATACTAGATATCTTGATCCATCTGTCAAATTTCAATGCTGAAGGCAGCTTTACGTCCCACATTTGAGCATTGCATACTTGATTCCATAAGACTTGAAATTCTTCTACTGTATCCTGAAAATCTGTTGCTATACCGGAAAATTGGAACAATTTGCAGGTCTTCAAGCTTTTTGGAACTGTCCTTTTGCATTCCATCATTACCAACAGTTACCTTACTGATCTGAGCATCGTTCATAGTGCACATGTGTCGGTTGTACTCTGAGCCACATAACGAGGTTAGTTTTCCGATAAAACTATTTTCAGTTTCTATGCTAGCCTCATCAATAAGACGCTTGCACAGAACCCGAGTGTAAACTTCTAAAAATATATCTGTGTCCTCGAGGTATTTGAACAGAACCACCTGAAATACATATCAATAATACATCTATATAAATTAAACCCACAATCTGGTCTAGTAGGGCATCAAATTCGTCATCAGTTCGGATCGACTTTTTCAACAGCTCGTCACAGTACTTGGCCAGTATCTCAGGAAACCCGTTAGGAGTGACAGGGTTTCTATTGACATAAATTTGAGCCGCTTTATCCATCGCTTCGATTGCTTCGTAGTGGTTGTTGAAGGCTTGTTTGACCAGATCTGACTGTTGTTGAACAACTTCTTGAAGCTTGGCCACGTAGAGCATCGTATTTTGGCCGATAGTTTCTTTGGCATGCTCAATAGCTTCGAGGCCTTCACGAGCAAAATGTTGCTCCAGGGCTTTTTGTATCTCCACAAGTTCGTCATCATGCTCATTAAATCTGTGAACTCTGTCCCAATCGTTGGATAATTCCTCATCAAAAAACTGTTTAGATTGAATCTGGAGCAAGATCCGAGGCAAGAAGAATGGCTGAATACTTGTATCTCCTACAATTTTTAAACAGACCTTTATTAAAGAATTTTCCATGATTTTTCGAAGTTTTGGCTCAGTAGTAGGGTCAAGGTAGTGTGCACAACGGACAGCTTCATCTGTGATCCAATTGTCGACAGAGTTCAGGTATTCCGCTCGAGGTAAAGCCTCGATCTTTCGAGCTTTTGCTCTATAGTAGTCAACCGTTGTTTGCAAGAACTTATTCTCGAAGCGTTTAACATAGACGTCATCGTGAATATTTAACTCAACTGGAATGCGATAAGCAAGGCTGTAAATAAGGTCGTACCGTATGATCGAAGAACGTCTTTTATGATATCACGATCGACATTGCTTCCAGTACGTTCTTGATGTACCAGGTCAAGAACAGCGTTTGTGACCCTGATCTCAGTGTCAGTACGATGGAAAACATCCTTCCAGATCACAGAGCAAAGCTGAGCACATATATTAATAAAAAGATTATCGCTAACCTTATGTATCAAGTAAACATTGTCATTTCCTTTCTCTTGTTCGCATCTGACATAGTGTCTGTTCAAATAATTACAAATTTTATCGACTATATTTTTGGAATTGATGCGGAAGCTCTTCCAGTTCTTGTCGTAGAACGAAAGAAGATCCAATCCACTGATACGTTCGCATTGCTGATTTTAAAGTTGAAAGAAAATCTGATTTAAAACCGACTTCAAAAATGCTAGAAACATTGCCCATAATTAATTGTTTCAGTTTTTCATATATCTGTTGCATTTGATCGCTCTCTCTGTCATCCTCTAGTTGTCTTCTTTCTTCTCCATATATCTGTTGAAGTTCTATTGCATGTTGTCGGTAAGCTTCTTGGCACATTTTGTGAACATGGCTAAATCAACACAATCCAGAAACCTGACAGCTGAGAGATACTTGTGAAGTTCCATGAAACGTTTCGGTTTCAGACTTCCCCCATTGAAGATATTCGTCAGTCCATTTTGGAAATCAGCCCATTCTGTGTCAAAATCGTGTATTATGTGAAGTGAGCGACCGCCGCGGGACATTCTAAAAAAAACTTTCACAATTTTTAAAAAATGCAAAGTCAGAAGTCGAGGGCATATACCTAAGAAGAGAGCTTCAAGTGTCTCAGAAGCCAATTATTGCCAGTTACTGCGTGTGAGGTAGGGATGGGCAAATTGTGAATTTGGATATCAGCATCCGCGGATCCGCGAATATTCGAATCAGTCGTTCTACAGGAGAATGGACAAATTACAAGTTAGTCTACCGCTCCGAAGGAGACCCCCCAGGCTGGAATTAAAAAACTATCGAGTCGATTTACCCCATACTTTGGGTATAGGTTCAGAATTTTCTGTTTCCGCGGCGCAAACTTTTAGAACGATTGGATAACTCTGAATTCGTCTGCTCAGATTGGATTCTTGGACTGTAAGCCGTTTCTTATCAGAAGGAAACAATTATTATTTAAAAAAAGCGACCGCGGAAAAAAGGTGATTTGGATTGAACAAAAATGGAACAATAGAGTTCTGTAGTCCAATTTAATGAAGCCCAAACCGCGTATGACATCATCATTTTGCGGGAGTAGTGCGTACTACGTTTTCTGGGAACTGGAGCAGAAAGCCGAATTGTGCGATAACCAGTAAAGGTAGTGCAGTGAAACAGACGCGGCTTGGGCTTACTTAAAATTGGTCTATAGAATTATATTGTACTGTTGTTGCACTGTTTTCTGTTGTCCCGTTTTGTCCAATGCAAACCATCCTTCTTTTCGCAGTCGCTTTTTTAGTAATAACTCAAAGTGAATTTGAAAAGAAAATAAATCAAGGTAATTTTGAATTTAATGTTTGTAGTAGATAAGAATGTTGCTTAGAGATCTTCCAGAGTTAAGTTTGCTGTAAAATTACTAAGTTCTGATCGAGCTTTGTTGAAAAGGGAGCTTTGTTGAAAAGGGTCGCGGACAAGACATGTGCGATGCGATCCTATCGATTTTCAATTTATCAGAGTGAGCTATCGAGATGATGCCGAGCGAATTACAACGTGATGGGGGGAAATACCTTCCAATTCAACGAATTGTGTTTTAGACTCTTTGTCTGCAGTCAAAAGCTGTCTGTTGTCTTGTCAGAGTGTTTTGATATTAGTGTTGAAAGGCAATTTTGCGGACACCATGATATAGACGGACAGACGAACGGACACTACTGCGCTTTACTGAAGAAAGATTTGCATCAAAAACTCCGCAATTTCCGACTTTACACCTCTCTCTTACAACAGCGTAACGCTGTCTGTCTGGGTGTGTGGGTTCGTTTGTGCGTAGCCGATTGTAGGTTTGGACACATGGTAACTAGAATTTTTTACCCCTACTTCGAACGAAGTTACAGAGCTTCAAAGTTTTAGAGCCAAAGTTAGTATATTGCTAAGAGGCACCGTCGCCGCCAGCTCGAGCGCCCCTTGCATCTCGGGTTCCGCGCCTAGCTTTAAGCTTTTTCTCCCTCTTGCCCTACTTACTGTACTGAAGGCGAACGGGAGAACCAGGAGGAAATCGTGGATGTTTACTAGAGATAAGCACTGTTACAGCAATAGGCAACATATATATAGGGGCTACATAGTCATAGTTCGTCATAGGTGAGCGGCAGAGAAAGAGCAAAGGGTCTCGGGAGAAAACAAGCTTTTTGGAACTGTACTTTGGCATTTCATGATAACCAAAGTGAACACACTATTCAATCCATAGTTTATCATGGATTGAACCAATCTCACTTCCCGAAAGTACAAAAAAAACACTTCCTCTCTTCGCTAGTCTTTCTCAATTGTAACCAAGGACAACACCGTTCTAGAAAGTGCGCCTATGCTCTCAACCTGTTATGATGGTTTTATTGGCCAAAGCAAGAAAGTGTAACCAGCAGAGAACAGTAGATCGTTCTTCATTCAAACAGACAGTGTTTAGTAGGGAAGGGGCTCGCCAATGCGGTCATAGTATCCTCCAAACTTCTTGATCGACAGGTTAGCAAACTGTTGGACCAGACTGAAGGCCGACACGTCGACAGTGGTCGGAGTTTCCGGGCCACCGATATTAGTGCGAACCCCGCTCAGGTATGGACTTAATCATAATGATTATGAGGACATCGCAAATTCTGAAAGTAGCTATGACCAACCTCACTTTATCATCAAAAGCGAAAAAGGCCAAAAGCTGGAAAAGCTACAGGTAACTTCGAGAAACTTCTGCAACTATGGCACGATTTCCTCACTTTTGAAGCCAAGAGCGACAGAGACATTGCGAACCGTAGCGCCACATTCATTTCTGCGTGTGGGGAGGGGAGAGGACTGATAGTGCTCTAATCGCGCGCCCAAATTCTTTACAAGATAGAAAGTGACAGAAGCAGGGATACTTTTACAATGACTTTGTTATTAAAAATTTAAAAACTCGTCCGAACGAGCTGAAGTCATGGAAGCTGTAGAAGAAGAGGATGGTCAGAATATTCTAGAAGGCTAAGACTGTTGAAAACATTCATTTCACGGCTGCAGGTGTCAAAGCTTTATCTGTCTTGTTGTGATAGTTCTAGCCCGTGCTAGTTTTTAGACTTCTGATTGTATTCCCTGACCCCTGTCTCTGTTACACTGTCCCCCACAGATCCAAAATTTCATTCTTTACGCGTAATTCTAAACAATGTAACATCCAGCGTCTTCTCGTAATGTATTTCTTCAACATTAAACTTTTTAGCCAACTTGACATAGAATTTTCGATCCTTTGAATATCGTATCTTGCTGGAGAAGAAGCAGATTGTCTCGGGACTCATTAGACTCTCTAGGACGGATTGCAAGGGTTCAAAAACGTCCTTGTTGTAAACAAGATCGGCTCCGAGGATGACATCAAACTGGATCTCGGAGCCTAGTTGGGGATGGACCCAGTCGAGTTCAGAGATCTGAAGACGGGACTGTTCTTCAGGGGAGAGGTTTTCAGCAGAGTTCTTCTGGAGAAGAGGGAGTCCAGATTTCTGAAAGAGTCTATACGTATCTCTGTCTCTCTATTTCTCTGTCTTCGTCTGATGTTCTCCTATCGACTCAAAACAAAGGTTAAACCAACCTGATCAGTCGCGATAACTTGCCTCGCTCCAAACTTCGTCGCGACCAGAGAGGGCAAGCCTAGTCCAGCTCCCAGTTCCAGTACTCTCTTGTCTCGAACCAATTCTTCTGTATTTTCAAGTAAATATCGAGACAGGACTATTGCCTGAAAATTTTAAAAGTGAAAAAAAGAGAAATGTAATTCACAGAATCCCATAGAACCCCAGCGACACCGCTGCCATTCCAATCCTGCTCCAATCGGAATTTCCAGTCTCCCATCTCTATCAGCTGTGTCTTCTCCCGAAATCTTTTTAAGACCACCTTAATTTATGCATTTCCTTTAAAATTATGTGTAAGACCTTTGAATCATTGTATAAGACCAGGGAATTGCACTGTTCTGTCATGACACCGGCTTGTAGAGACAGGAAGACGAGAAAAGTTAGAGCTTCCATGATTTTACCATATTTTCTCTCTGGAAAACTAATGAAAACTACCGATGATTTGTGATTTTAGGGGGAAGATGACAGCTGGATTGGAGGAAAAGGATCTGGAAGGTTGGTGTGAACTGTTTTCAGTAATTCTCGGTTGGAAGGGAAGCTCATTGGCGGCAGGGCGCGGTTGCATTTGACCGTGAAAAGTGAATGCCTCTCTGTTTTTAAAGCACACAAGCCATACCGGCCCTGATCGAGTAGCTTCAGTATAGACAGCCGTCTACGACGGCTTCCCTGTCTTCTCGGAAATCCGATCAACATCGAAGGCAATTAAAATTTGCAAACTGCCCGAAAAGATGCTAACGCTAAAATGTCAACTCCTTCCAGTTTATGTCAACATCTGTCAGCTTTTATGAGCTCGCTTATATCAATTTCTGTCTGCAGCAAAAACGCAGCAATTTGTAGAAAGCGGCTCAGCCATTATTCAAGGGGATCGCATTCTTTAGGCTAACGAAGACAGCTTTTATGAACCTTTTGCCGACTTCTGTAGAGGAAGGTACAGTGAATGGAGAGGTGGGGATAATGTGAGCATCTCTGAAAAAACAATAACTGAAAAGCTGATGACCTTGGGAAGATGGTAAATCTATTCATTGTCACATGGATTCTGTTCTAACTAACGGAGAGCCTTGTTTAAGTGAAAAGGAAAAGCACCGAGAAAGAGCGCTGACAGGCGACCCTTTGTTGTTGCTAGGGATAAGAAGAGAGCCGAATTTTAGCAAATCCTGTTATAGACAGGTTTGCAAGGTGTAATGCTAATGGTCGCCACTTCGAACCAAGCAACCCAGGTTCGAGTCCAACTTGCGGAAATGTCTATTTCTGCACTTATTCAGACTAAAATAAGCCGAACAAACATTAAACACTCATTCCCGTCTTTTTTATTTGCTAAAATTGAAGAAAAAATTATCAGTTTTGGACCGGGCCGCGCACCTGGCTCAGAGTCACAGTTGACGGTAAACCAGTGTGTCTGGAGAGAGTACAAAGTTCAATCAGTATAAAAGGTCAAACATTCAAAGTCTTTACGGTTAACCCTGTTCAGAGATTTGGTACTGCATCTCTACAGACCACCAACTCCCAACCTCTTTCACGACCAAGAACCCAAAGGACCACGTCGCTAAGGTCACTCAACTTATGACAGATTCCTACAGAACAGGCTCTACGCAACCCATAGAACAGTCTAGCCTGAGGTCAGAGGTACTTTTCTTCATTTTGTGTCTAGTCTATTGTTTCCAGGAAAAGCGAGACTTGTTCAACTTCGTCAAAAGAAGGCTTGAGGAGAAGGGGGTACACCTGGACCTGGACTGGAAGATCAGTATCGTGATCGGGAACCAGTACGTTCAGAAGAGTCTGCATCCGATAGTCGAGCTGGAGATTGAGGGAGAGAAACTTGAATTGGATATGGAAGGACTCGCTCAAATGAGACTGGCTCTGGCGAAAGCTTTGATGTCTACTGATAAGTACAGTAGCCAATAAAGAATTCAGTCACTGTCCCCGTCATATTACATACTAGACTGGTTAAATACACGTTCATTAGAGACCCATACTGTAATCAGAATTCTTCTCCACCCTATGGGCTCTCTTCAGTTGTGCTAGCCGCAGTAGTCGATGTGGTCGAAGTCGGAGGGATGACACAGCTTAGAATTCCATTGACAATCCTCTTTGCAGTGTAAGGAGCACAACAGGATTGTTCCGGCCAGAGGCAGACTTTCGGTTCACAGTTTTGGGTCATGGTTGTGTTGGTAGGATCACTGAAAGAGGTATGTCTCTCTGTTTTCTTTGTCTCTTTATCACTCACTCTCAAACTCACTCGCAAAGACATCCTTCTGGCAGGCACTTTCTTTCGACCTGAACAGTTCCACACATTCCACATTTCGCGGTACAGTTCACATTCGCAGGTCGTTCCCATTCTGTCCACGTTCCTGGACACTGGGTGGTCTGAGAATAGACGAAGACGAAGCAGGTGAAGAAGATTGCAAAGAGCATTCTGTGAAGGAAATCTGGAAATGGTCACTTTTATATGTTCTGAGGTAGAAGGCCAAGGGATCGAAGAGCAGAGGGAGATATAAGAGAAGAATAGGGAAAGGGAATGGGGTGAGCATATGTAAATATGGGGGAGAGCTATAAACTTAGGTTGCAAAAAAATTAAGGGCCAGATCTTTGAGGCCCTAGGTAGAGAGAGAAAGAGACGGAAAGACAGTGACAGAGATACGCAAAGACAAAGAGATAGAGAAATAGAGATAGAGAGAGACAGAGAGACAGTACTTTTTGATGCACCAACTGCACCGGTAGATTGCATTGGTATCATTTAGCACCCATTTTATAGACTTATCTCTCCTCATTGATCAGTCTGGTCATCGGAAACTTTTTTTTTTTGCACGGACGAAACCTAATGAGAATAATCTGCACGAAATGAGGGCACAATCCTATCACTACGTGACCGGTAAAAACTGCTCACTGGTGTCCG
The DNA here is from genome assembly GCA_037178855.1 of Oscheius sp. JU75. NCBI lineage: Eukaryota > Metazoa > Nematoda > Chromadorea > Rhabditida > Rhabditidae > Oscheius > Oscheius sp. JU75. Next base: position 1,566,598 of record JASJZC010000003.1, read on the forward strand.
AAATAGGAAATTTGTAAGTCAGAGCAGTTGACCATTTGGTCATGTACAAGCTGCTTATATTTAACACAGTTGGCTGTCAAAATATGACCATCTCGGGTCGGATGAGTTACCCCCCGGATTTGAACACCTGTCCTGGCTTGTTTGCCAACTATAGAGCTCACTCTGTGACAGTGAACGTCAAAATAGTTCAGGTGTCCTGGTGACTAGCTGATCAGACACCTGGTTGGGGGAAGCCCGGAAACGAAAACAAAGTTCACAGTTGGGAAGATGATCCCTGACCCGTTTGGACAGCGGACGTCCAACTGTTAACTGAAGCGAATCGCTTCTCAAATCTTCCCACGAGTTATCTTGACAAGATTGGATGAAACTTTGAAACAAAAAAAGGTCGCTTTTCTTGATTCATCCTGATTAAGGTTACTCTTGGGATCTCCCCTAATTCAAACTCGTATGTCGCTGCTTTGGGCGCCAAAACTCCCTTATTCGAATGCATCCCCAACTTTATCCTTTCCCTCAGCCCATGATGGCTGTCTATATATTTAATTGATAAAAATCTTTATAAAGACTCTTGTTAGTGCGTCATCGAATCAAGTTGAACAGTTAGCTCTGAATTGTTGGTCTCCGATTGTCTCTCTGCTTTGACGGCTCTACTGGTACGTAGACGGCAGTTTCGAATGGTGAGCAATAAGTTTCGAGTGAGTCTCTCGATCTCTCTGTCACTCTGTCTCCCTGTCTCTCTCCCTCACAACTAATAGTATAGTTTCATTCGTCTATTAGTGACTCACACGTAACACTTCAAAATACAATGGTTTCCGTACCGGTCTCACCGGAGATCACACAACTTGGTAAAAAAGAGGGTATATGACATCGACAGAGGGATTATCTATTTTATTCGGGAGAAGGACCATCGTGTGGCGCAGATGCCGTAGGCGCTGAAGAAACAGGAACTGCTACATGTTGGACCTAAAATTCGATGGTGAAGACGAAAGGTACAGTATACCTGTGGAGAATTCCTTCCGGGCGGCGGATGTGGGTCTATCTGCTGTGGGGTAAGGGTGGGAGGCTGGGACGGGTGGAGATCCCGCTGTTGGGACTGCTGCAATCCGGTTGGAGGAGCTATTACCACCTGGGCGATGGTCTGCGGAGATCCTTGTCTGGACGTGGGCATAGTCGTCCTGGACGTCAAAAGCTGACGGGTCATGCCACCTTGTGAGGAGACTAGGTGTCCGGAAGCAGTCCTCATAGGACCACCACCTCCCATGACCACGTTCATGACTCTGGGACCTTGTTGGGGACCACTGACTCCGCGTTGGACTGTTCTTCTGAAAGGGAGAGTGTGAAAAACAAAGAGACAGAAAGACGGAAAGACAGAAGGACAAAGAGACTTACATTGTTCTGAACTGTTGCATCTGTCCAGGTTGTCCAGGCGGTCTCGTTCCGGCCGGTAGTACCATCGTAGTCACTGTTCCTGGTTTCGGAGCCACTCTCTTGATGCCCTGAGATGGAGGCACACCTCCAGTGGACGGTCCCTGTTGTACTCTCTGGACTCCCTGTCCGGCTCCAACCACTCGGACATGTCCTTGTTGCATCACATACTGTCCAGTTCTGTCACTGTTGACAAAGATCCTGTTGGGCTGGGTTCCAGGCTGAAAGATAGGAGTTGTCTCTTTGTCTCTCTCTCTCACTAACCCTTGTGATCACTCGACTATTGGGAGGAACTGGTCGACTTTGTTGAGTCATGGGACCACTGTACATAGTCGCGTTCCCTGTCCCTTGCTGGCTCGTGATGTAGTTCCCTCCCTGTCCGCCCTGGCTGCTCACATAGTTGACAGGCTGAAAAGAGTACAAATTTCTGTCTAGTGACTCACGACTTACCCTCTGATTCATTGGGGTGTTAGTCGGTGCTCGTCTGACCTGTCCCTGTACTCCTCTGAACATAGGCACATTTCCCTGCTGTCCAATGGTCTCGGTTCTCTGGAAACGTCTCTATAAGATGAGAGAAGATAATACGATCTCAGCTTTCTACTCCACAACGAAGATTAGTGCTCAAATTGACAAAACTGTTCACTCACCTGGACTCTCATCGCGTTTGGATGGTCATTTACGACAACGTAGTTGTGTCCACCAGAAGAGTTGCTGACCATGTGTGACATGGTCGGATTGGTCACACGGCGTGGGCCTTGGGTGGTTCCGATCGTGGTTTGGTGACTGACAGGATGGTCTGCCGGCATTAGCTGAGGAATGCTGGTATTCGCATGAACATTAGATAACGGTACGGAACGGGGAGGAGGTGGCGGAGGCTGAAAATGGGCATTTAGAAACAAGAAAGACAGAAACAGAGAGACACAGAGACACAGAGTGAGAGACAGATTCTCTTACCTTGGTGGCATGAATGACCGGCATTTCCAGCATGTAAGGAGCCTTCGATTCCCGCGTTCCCTGAGCCGGAATAGCTGAACTCCGGATAGCAATGCTAGCTGGCATGCCCTTCTGAACATCCGTATCCAGCTGCTTCTCGGTCGCTCTCTGTTTACTCTGAGCCTCCACGGATAAGAAGTGAACTTCTTCCTGAACGAGTGCCTTGCTTGACTCACACAAAAAGGATCCAACCTGCTTCCTGACCATGTCTTCCGGAAGGACTGTCCTCAAGGCTCCCGCCAGTTTCAGCTCCTGCAGTTTGACCTCGAAGTTGTCTGGCATCTTGGTGTCAGCCACTGCTGGGAGGGCATCCAGATAACTCTTCTGTGGCTTCTTGTTCCGCTTGTTCAGATCCTTCAAAAGACGAGCCTTGTTGACACAGACGCTCTCCATCATCAGGGGGTAGTCATGATCGAACTGGGCCTTTGTTGTGGTACGATTCTTCTTGAGATGGGCTGAAAGGCGATGAGTGAGAGTGAGACAGAGTATTGAGTCAAAAAGGCGGCTGCTGAGTCATGGAATAGAGGATCAAGATAAGAGTCTGAACAAATGGGATAGTCAGGTTGCGTCTCTGACCAATGGTTAGAAAATACTGAAAGAAAACTCTGGAGGGAATAGAGCTGTTCACTTCTCGAAGCGACCATTATCTGATCAGTGACTCATACCAGAGGATAGAAGACAGGGCCTACTTCTTACAAGGCTTGGTCTATTCCAGTAAAGATAGAGTCATGGATCAAGCTATTCCAGAGAGTATTCAAAGAGTACTTATTCTCTGAACCAAAGAAAAGTCCTGAGCAATCGTGTTCAGACAAACCGTGTCTCTTGGTCTTCTATTGGAATTCAAACCCTGACTGTCTTGACTCTCACTGGAAGAGGACCTACTACCATCCGAAAACATCAGACGAGATACTGCATCATACTTCTGTCCGAAAAAAAAACTTGTCTATTGAGTACTTCGACTGTCTCTTTCTTGAGTAGCACTATTATTTCCCCGTACCGGACAGTCCATTAAAGGCTATCTTATAAACAAACAGCGCTTCAAACTATATTTCTCTAACTTAACTAAATGTCCTTCTGTACTGAATTTGTTTTTGACTGTTCCCTAGATGAAAACTGTATGGTGGCTGTCTCTCTGCATTGGATGGGTTTTCAACATTACAAAAACTGTCCCTAGTTGGACTAGTGTCTCTAGAGAACCTTTCCCTACTAATTCTAATGTAAAAGTGACTCACAATGACCGTCGGTATAAATTCGGCTCTGGTATCTAATGAACTGACAATTCTTAGTGGAAAGGGGGTTAAACACAGAGAGGCAAGGAGGCGGAGAGAAATGTTCGACTTACCCAGCTCAGCAGGCGTCACCGGGACCTTCCTTGGCTTCCTGGTTATTGGATCTACCGTATGCAGATGACCAGCCTCTCTCGGTCTCACGACTACTTGGTATCTGATGCAGCATTGTCTGGCGGATCTGGAAGCATATCTATTAAAAACTGAAGAATATTTCAGTGACCTGTAGTGACCAGTAGGTGCTGTCCTCATGTTGACATAATCCGAAATGTAGCGCCAATTATACTGTAGGGCTCCTTGAGGTCGACTGGCGACGTGTCCCAAAGCCTCTTCGATCTCGACGGCCTCGACGATGGCCATGTCTTCCATGATGTTCCATTCGGGACCCTCGTAGTCTTCGGCTTCGTGCATAAGCGGAGGAGGAGTGATGGGACGAGGAGCTTCTCGGCTCTGACGGATAGCCTGTTCAGCTCCACGATCACCCTTTCCTGACCGGTCACGTTTCTCCTTCCGTGGTTGGGCGAAAGGATCTGGAAAAAAAATTCTTATCTGTCTTTTTGTCTCTCTGTCTCTCTCTCTTTCTCTCTGTCACTTACCCATAGTTCCATAGTCCGGAACTTGAAATCCGAACTCCGGGTAGTAAGTGGAGTCATTGGTGTACATCGGGCTCTGAGACGCACTTGAACAAGCCGACTGTGTAGCAGCATTGAGCAAATCCATGACCGCCTTGTTTTTACTAGATCCCAGAGATGGTGTGGGAGGTTGTTCTGAACCAGTATCCATTGAAAATCCAGAACAGGGAACTCACTCTTGACCGGACTCGGCGTCCTCATCAAAGGCCTATGGAGATCGTGAATGACATTCGGTAGTCGCGACTCTCCCATGAAGTCCGGATCGTAGAGAAGGTCGAGACAGTCATCGTAGTAGAGATCATTTTGCATCTGACCAGGAGAGATGGGCGGTGTCGGAGGACACCAGGTGGGTAAGTCGGGGAAGCAGTTGTCCATAGCCATTACCTAGAATGTGGAGGGTTCAGGAGCAACTGGTGCAGACTCTAGGTTTTTGTATCTTCTATGTACTTTGAGAGTCAGAAGCGCACAGTTTCCATTCTGTTCCCTAGGGAACTTGCCGATCATCAAGTCATCCTAGTGATTATAAAAGTTGCGCGCCTTTTTTCGGTCGCCCGATAAACTACTTTTGTCTGTAAGAGGAATAGGTTTCTACCTGGCCTTCAACTTGTAAAAAAAGTGTGTTCAACCTAAGATTCGCTACACCTTTGGGGTGACGCTGTCTGCAGTTGTTAGTCCAACAGCGAGCCATGGGATTTCAAGGTTTACACCCACCGGGCTTTGTCTTAGTCTTTTTGACCGTTTGCTTTCAGAACACAAACAGAACTAAGCTTTCAGACCCCCAACAGTCCCCATTGCTGTTCTGCTAACAAGAAGTCGAATAGGACCGCACCCATTGCCTACGCCTACAAAATCAGTTTTCAGATCTAAAATCTTGTCGCTAAGATTTCTGATGTTTTACAAAGTTGTAGGCCAAATCAAAAGCTACAACTTTGCAGAAGATCGTTAAGCTCAAAGATTGCGTTTTGAACTCCAGAAGAAGATAGGAAGGTGCGCCCTGCATACTGTACCCGCCAAACTGTGCGCACCTAGTGCTATAGCTTTTCCGAAATCCCTACCATTTTCAAATCTTAAGCAAAAAGTATACCCTTCTGTCTTTCCTGTCACTGCTGACTGTTCCGTGCAGTTCGAGGTCTGTCTGTCCACGACTCTTGACTAGACCTCCACGTCCACCACTCCTTTCCGAACTCCTTCTCCTCTCCACCTCTCGGATGCGGTTGACTTAGAGAGCGTCGCCCTCAAAACCCGTATCTTCTCGTCCTCTGAACAGAGCTGCTGCTGGGTCTACCGCATCCAGAAGTGGGAGAAGTGGAGTCGTCGAAGGTCGAGAGAAGACACGGGTCTTGGAGGGAGGTCTCACCGCATTCGATAAGATTCTGAGAGAGAGAGGGAGTCGGAATGAAGAGGACACGTTTATCTGCACCGAATTCAGATCAACAACAACAGGAGAAAACAAGGTGAGCAAAAAAATTAAAAAAAGGGGGGGGGGAGGTCTATAAGTTCTAATTTAACCGGTTACGGTACCCGCGGTGGTCCTAAGAGAGTGAGAGAGGGAGATCAGGGAGAGAGTCAAGTCGAAGAGTCAGGTCTTTCCTCACCACGGTCAGTAGTTCTCAGGTTTAGTCTCGGTCTACTGTAGTCGGCAAACTGCTCTCGGGGACGACGAACCACTACCACACGATTCGGAGGTGCAGATCCCGAAGGGAAGACGCGTCTCACTGTCTGGATCGGCCTCTGGGGTGGCGTTTGAAGAGTCTTGACCGGCAGAAGTAGTCTCTGTCCAGGTTGTGGAGTCACAGGCGGTCGTCTCATCGGGATCACGACTCTCATGTCAGTCCTGGGAACAGTCGAAGGCCCTTGTCCTGTCACCACCGGCCGAACAATCCTCGCCTGGGAGGTCGCGCTGGTCTGTACTCTTCCTTCCTGTAGGAGTCGAGTGGCAGAGGGTGGAGCCAGAATGACCTTCTTGATAGGGAATGGTGCCCGAATGACGGGTCCAGACGATGAGGCTGGTCTCATCAGTGGCCGAACCGGACTGGGGGAGACTGGGATCTGTACTGGCATCTTCCTTGGAGTGACAGGGACAGACGGAGGTGTTGGTCGTTGGACAGGTACATTCGTCCTGACAGTAGGCGTGGTTCGGACTGGAACACTTCTGGGGCTCTCTCTTGGTGGCGGGGCTCTGGGAGTCGTGACAGGACTGACCACCTCTTCCTTCCTGGGTCGACCGCGTCCTCTCTTTACCCCATTGATCTTCTTCGGTAGTGATCGGATCTGACTCTGACTCTGACTCGGGGCTATGACTCTACGACCGGAGGCTGTCTTAAGGGGGCTTAGGGGTTTTCTAGGGGCCGAGGTTCTACTGGATTGTCTTACGGAAACCAGGGTGGGTTTGGCCTTTTTGGGACTAGGACCAGGTCGGCGTGACCGTACCTCATCCAGAATGCTGCCGCAGCCGTAGAAGTCATCGTCGGTAAGGGAAGTCTCATCGTTGATGGCCTTTTCGTGAGCTCGGACCCAGTCTTCCTTCTTCTGCGAGATCATGGCCTGTGGAAGAAAAATCGTGACAGGGTTACAGTAAAAACTACCTCTGCTTCTTTGCACTCGACGTCGAAGTCAGGCTTGTACTCTTCTTGGAGGAATTGAACAGCATATCGCTCTATGGGCTTGAGCTGAAAAAGAAAAAAAATTTGTCTCTATTTCTGTTTCTGTCATTGTGTTCTTTTACCTACCTGATTGATGAGTTCAATGTACTTCTCATCCACATCCTCTCCTCCCAACAGAGCCGTTGTCGTGTCTCTCTTGGCCTCATCGAATTCAGCTCTATCAGCTCTCGCCTCCGCTACGGCCATCTTCGATGCAGCTACATCCTGTTCGTCTTCTAAAGAAGCCATAGCTGTTTCCATCTCCTTCTGATCGTGAGCCAACTCATCAGCCTTGACCTCTTCCAGCTCCACGTCTCCTTCGAACAGATCCCTGATATTGTCCTTCTCTTTGAAGAAGTCAGGAGTGAAGCCAGCATCATCGATTGCCATCTCTCCCAGTCGTCTCTTCTGCATGGCCTTCTTCAGGATGTTCTCCTCGATGGTCCTCTCTGAGATGAGACGGTAGATTGTGACATTGCGCGTCTGTCCTATTCTGTGGCAACGATCCTGAGCTTGGGCATCCATAGTGGGGTTCCAGTCCGAGTCGTAAAAGATGACAGTGTCAGCACCGGTCAGATTGACTCCAACACCACCGGATCGCGTCGAGAGAATGAAGCAGAAGATGCGGTTGTCGGCGTTGAAACGTTCCATCATGGCCTGGAGAATAAGAGGTTAAAGAGACAGTGAGACACAGAGATACAGAGACAAATTTACTTACCTGTCTCTGTTCAATTCCGGTCGTTCCATCCAATCGGAAGTACTGATAACCATGATGAGACAGGAAGGCCTGAAGGATATCCAACATTCTTGACATCTGGGTGAAGATGAGGCATCGGTGCTTGTAGAGGTACAGTTGGCGGAGCAGGAGAGCCAGAGTCTGGAGCTTTCCACAGTCGTACTCTATGAGACGTAGCTCTGGGAACTGTAGTCGGCTGGCTAGCATTTTTGAGTCCAGGGTGGAAGGAGCTTCTTCCAGATGTTTCCTCGCGACGAGAGACATCCCCTTCTCACTCATCTTGGCCTGGACGCTGCGTCCCTTGGACATGGCGGAGATTGCTGGCGCATCCACTTGAACAGGGTCGACATAAAGAGGGTACCTGGAAAATAAGAGTATGAGTTAAGAAAACACTCAACGACAGTAACAGGGACAGTGGCAGTGACATAGGCTTACTTGTAAAGAAGAGTGTCTGTGTGTTCCTGTAGAAGTTTCTGGACAGCTGGTAATCTTCGGAACTCTTCCGTCTCTTCTTCTTTCCTCGTCAAGAGATATACAAGCTCGTTGGCAAAGACTGGTCCAGTACGGGCACCGAATCTTCCCTGGGCCAGCTCCAGCTTCCTGACCCTTTCCTCAGCCAGATGCTCTCGGCAATCTTGTGGGACGTAGGCACTGTAGGGACCGGTCACCAGAGGCGTGTCTTGGAACTTCCTACGCTTCATAGGTGGACTGAACTTGTAATCGTAGTTGACAATGTTTTCTCGGGTTCCGCCATTAGCCATGACGTGGTTGAATCCCTTGGTCTCGGTCAGGACAGCCAGGTTCTGTTGGGATGAAGAAAGTTGGATGGTAGATTTGAAGGCAGGCTGAAAGGCAATAATTGGTGCCGTCTCTATCTCTGTCTTTCTCTCCCTTTGTCTGTCTAGCTCCCAGTCTCTCAATCTCTCTATCTCTCAAAACTCACATGAATCGTCGCACTCCTCCTAACAGCTCCAGTTCTCATACTGCTCGTAGTGACTACCTGCCTCTGTTGAACCCCTCCTCCCGACTGATTCTGGAGCCATCTCTGCGTGCTGGCTTGTTTGTCCGCCACCGATGCCGAGCTTCTTGGCAGACTTGCAAGCGATGGTTCCGGAAGCCCTGGCTCCGCTCCAACACTGTTCTGGGTTTCGGCAGCTGAGACAGCCGGAGAGCTGACAGTCGAGAGATCGGACCTGGACAGGGCGGGGACGCTGAGTCGGAATCCTTCCACCACTGGGATTGGCTTGTTGGGCTGCCATCTTTTGAGTTCCTCAATCGTAGGCTTCTTCAGAGATTCGGTCCTAGCCCATCCAGTCAATCTGTCCCTGATGTTCAGGCACTCAGGGATTGGTTTGATGTCCTCCTGACGGGCGTCCTCTCCCACTATGTCGAAGACACAAGCGGGAAGATTCTGTCGGATGGGGGTCAGAATGAACGGAGAGAGAACTGGTCGCGGCTCGAAGAGATTCGGATGGTTACAGCACTTCCTCAGCTGCATCACTATATTCAGCACGGAGAACATGTTTCCGGTCTTCAGATTCTCCTTCGTGGTCCTCCGGCTCATAAAGTCATCGTAGAGATAGCGCTGTCGCTTAGAGAGCTCGCATTTGATAACCTTCTCGACCTTCTCAGGCAGCTGCTTCTCGACCTCGCTCTTCAGACGGCGCAGAATGAACGGACGGAGAATTTTATGCAGACGCTGGACGAGGGGTGCATTGTACTCCACACTGCCTTCCATCATACCAGTTAGCGGATTGCTGAACCAGTCCTTGAAGTCGTCGTGACTCGCAAAGATGGCCGGCATCAGGAAGTGCATCAGAGACCAGAGTTCCATGAGAGAGTTTTGAAGAGGGGTACCTGGAAAACGGGTCGTTGGCGGAGATACTGACTGTCTTTGACTTGACTATGTTCATAAAAGTCTCTGGTTTAGATTGAGAGGAAGATAGAGAAACATTTGCTGTAATTTCAGGTACATCTTTTCTTCTTTAATAGCTTGCCTTTGCTAGAGTTCTAATACCCAGAGTTCTAATCCCTTGTATCTTACTGTAGACGCTGTCTTTGATCATAGCTAACAGGGTTTCTGTACTTTAGGCTCAAGAGATCTTCCAAAGTCGAGAAAGATAGACTCACCAGTAAGTAGCAGCCTTCTCCTCGCTCGGATGTTCAGAAGCGCTTGCCAGCGTTGACTCTTCCAGTTCTTGATGTTCTGAGCCTCGTCGAGAATCATGTACTGCCAGGCCTTCATTTTGAACGAGCGAATATCCGTGGTGATGGTCTTGTAGGAGGTAATGCAGATGTGGAAGGCATTCGGCTTGGACCAGCCCTTTCTCTTCTCTGCTCTCTCCTTGACCGTTCCGAAGTAGGTTAGAATCTTGAAAGCGGGACACCACTTCTTCAGCTCCATCTCCCAGTTGAGGATGACCGAGGTCGGGACGACAATCAGGTGAGGACCCCAGATTGATTCGGAACAGGCCAGGTGAGCTAACAGGGAAATAGTCTGGATCGTTTTTCCGAGACCCATCTCGTCCGCCAAGATGCCGTTGAGATTCTTCTCGTAAAGAGTGACAAGCCAGTCAAGACCAACCAGCTGGTATTCGCGAAGAGTTCCTCGAATCAGGAAGGGAACTTGGGTCTTGACCTGAAAGACAATGGTTTGTGAGAGACAAAGAGATAGAGTGACAGAGAGAGACAGAAAGAGAGACAGGGAGAGAATGACATAAAGACAGAGACAGAGAGACGGTCTACCAACCTGAGTCGTTTCCAGAGTGAATCCCTTCGGCTGGAATTGAAGTGCCTGTTCTGCAATGTGAGCCAGCTCCTGTTCTCTCTCGTCTGCATTCGCGCTGTTCAGCTTCGCGTAGTCTACATCCTTCAGAACACCTCGTCCATCTCCATTTCCTTCTCCATTGAGTTCTGTCTCTTCCTCTTCCTTGACATCGTCCTTTTTCTCATCAGTGTTCATCGAAGACGAAGCGACAGAGTCCTCCGTGGCCACACTCATAGAAGACTGTGATCGTTTGTCCTTCTTGGCGGGTAAAGTGATTCCGAGGGAGGCGAGGTATTCGGCCGGAAGACCAGCCAACATATCGTCAATGTCTCCTTCCGCGTCGTCATTCAGAGCATCTATTTCGACCTTGTGATCAATGTCCTTCTCTTCTTCTTCCTCTTTGGATAGGGTCGACTCATTGTCCGAATCCACGTCGTCGTCGTTCATCGTGAACTCGCGGTCGTCTTCTGAAAATTCGAGTTGTTTATGATTTCTTTGGTAGTCTTGTTTGTCTCTCTCACGTCTTAGTTTTCTCCCTTTCCTTCTCATTCACTTTCCTGTTTTGCTCTGTAGTTCTTAGCTGACCATCAACTATGGCCCTAGAGACCGTCTGAGGATCTGATAGCGTAACCCTGTCAACTTCGCCGAGGTGCTATTCATATCAGTACTACTTAAAATCTCTGATTCTCTCCTATCTTTCATGGCTCTTGATTCTTTTTCTGTCTTTCTACCCCAAATTTTCCATTCCGACTGTTGGCTGACAGGCTAATTGTCCCTTGTCTATCGTGGGCTTCCTGTTCTCTTCCAGTAGTTCTTCCCTACTTTCTTCATTCCATTTGGATTTTGGCTATCTGTGGGGCTACTACCTGTACCGTGATAAGTCCAAATCTTCTGGTACTGGTCTACAAGACAGAGGAACAAGGACCTTTCTCTCTATCTCTCTATCTCCCTATCTCGTTGTAGCTAGCACTTGTACCGCGGTCAGTTCCAATATTGTGACACTGTTCGAGTAGCTTTATCGTACGCTAAAGTGCCCAAACCCTCGCTATGCCCAAAATATATGAAACTCACGGTCTTGTTTTGACGAGACCGATGGTGTCTTTGAGCTCTTCTCCTGTGTCAATCCCTCCTGTACCATTGAGCTGAGCTTGTCCGCCTCTCCGACAATGAATGCGAGATGTTGGTCGAGAGCCTTCCGCTTCTTGCTCTCCAGGATCTCTTGGGCCCGGAACTCGACGACTTTATCCACATTCTGCCAGAAGTCCCTAACCATTTTCGCGATATTGGCACAGATTTTTCGTCCCTCTTTGAGAACTTTCTGCTCTGCTCTCTCGACTTCCATCTCCTGATCGCGCTTGATCTTGGCAATCTGCTGACTGTACTTCTTGGCCATGTTCCTCTTGAAGTTGCGCTCCTGACGGAAGTCGTTGGCCATCCATTTGACCTCTTCCAGCAGGTAGTCCCACTGCGTCTTGTTCCGAGGCGGATCCACACAGAGAGGCAGTCGACTCATCGTCCAGAGACCTTGCTTCCGGAGTTCCGCGACTCTCTGTACCACGTGAGCTTCCATCTTGGCAGCCTTCTCCACATTTCCTTCCCCCATGGACATCATACTGTGAGGGCCTTCCTCCTTCGCGTCGCGAGCTCCTCCATCGTCAATCTTGATGTCGATCGGAGGTAGAGGCTCATCTTGCGGGTCGGAGCGGAGCAGTTCTGAAAGTGAGAATTTTCTAGAAAACTAGAAACACAAAAGGGGTTATAAAGGCAATCAAGATAAATAGTTAATTGTGAATGGTTCATCCCCGACCGTATCTCTGCTTTGGTAGCTCTACTGGTTCATGGACGACAGTTTTGTAGTCAAGCCCAATTTGTAGTCAAAGACATGACATCTCTTACAAAATATCAGAAGGTAAAGGCTATAATAAGTCACTGTGTCGTCTGTCTCTCTGTCCGAACCAACCTTTGAGTTCCTTCCTAGGTAAGTTCGGTATTAGATCCTCTAGACTCTCTCTGTTGTACTCCGGATCCTTGAGGAGATCTTCCATAACCAATCCTCCAGTACTTCGTCTCTCATGTTCCTCCACGTGAGTGTCCAGGTGCCTCATCTCATTTGCCAGTTCCTCCGGCGTGTACTCAGATATTTTGGCGTGTAGAATTTCCCTAAAACAGCTTTTATAATGAACCTGAACCAAAGAAACTACCTCAGATCCCTGAACGCTCTGGCTTTGTTCAATACACGAGCTTTCAGCTCGAGTTTCAGGAGTTCTCGGGCGGTTCTTCCATCAAGAGCTGTCGAGGTCGAGGCCTGCTGCTCTGGATGCAGCTCGGCCTTGGGTAGCCGACCCATTTTCGAACTGAAAACAAGGATAAAGATTATGAAATAAAAGAGATAAAAGAAAAAGAACTGTAAAAACGGTATATTCGTGGATAGCCATCAAAAGAAACAGGGAGAGAGAGCGCTTACTCTTAGAGCTCAGCAAAATCGACAGCTTCTCTTCAGGGACAAAGGAAAGCTTCAAAATACTGAAATCGATGAGTAAAATGGACATCTGAGCAAGGCTTGGGGTCAGACAATAGCTTCAGTGGTATCAAGACAAAAGTTTATATACACTGGGTCCCCCTCTATCTAACGGTCTAGGGAATGTGTGAAAACAATGGGTTTTAACTTGAGGACCTCTGATTGTGTAGACAATTTTCTTTCTACATTTAATCGCAGACATCCCTTGGTACACTTTTCTGAAAACTGATCTTACACAAATTTTGACAAAAATGGTTCAGACTCGGTCCATGAGATTAGGACAAATGTCAAAAATAAGTCGGAAGAAGCAGACCAGAACAAAATATAAAACTTTCGTCCAATCGGAGTCAAATCGTTTTCAAACTTTAGAAATCTGACTGGAACGTCTACATTCCCATGCTATGTTTCCGCCCATCCATTGTTCTACTTCGACTTTCAAGTTTAAACATTCTTTTTCGAGCTTTGTGATGTTTTACAAAGTTGTAAAGGAGATCAAGGGCTACAACTTTGTAAAACATCACAAGACATGAAAATGTCATTTTAGGTGTGAAAATGGGGGTCAAATTGTGTGCTCCACTGTGTGCGCAGCAACAGAAAGAGTTAGTAAAGAAGGACTTTCGTCCGGGAGCACCCATCAGGTCTCGACGAGCAAGGATAATTTGAGAGTCTAGACTGGAAACAGAGCAGAAAACGGGCCATCCACAGTCCGTCCGACTCAGAAAAAAACGGAGAGGCGGGATCGATAGCACCAGTTGGGGGCCGCGGACAGGCTCCTCCTGTCCGAGTTCAAAAGCTCAAAGGTTATCTGCGAAACCTATTGAAATTGCTTTTTGGGAATTTTTAGCACCGGTTTAAGATCTTTCTTGCAAAATTCCATGTCAAAATGGGTGGAAATATTTAACTTTCCGTGGGAGATTTTAGGCGGCAGACAGTGGCAGCGGCCCCGACCGCCACGCGACGGCTACGCGAGAGCGGTCGGGACGAATTGGCGCGAAAATTGAAAGAGAAGTCTTGGACCAATGCCAAAACGGGAGTTCTTGAGGAAAACAATGGAAATGAGAGGAAACATACCGGTTTGGAGTCAGTAGAAGAGCCATTCTTGGGAAGCGGTAGTATCAAAAGAGGATGAGTGAAAGAAAAGCGGGTCTATATTGATTTCAAGGGGCAGATCAAAGCGCTTTTCTGGAGAGAAGTGTGAAGAACGCAATACCAAGACTTATAAAGGCCGTGCTTTTGGACTGGGAACGTGGCTGGAGATCCTGGGAAAAGAGTCCCTTCTATCCTCAGTCCTGTTCTGTTCTAGAAACAGATTAGTTTTGTAACACCTCAAAGCTTGAAAGTCCCTTCAAAGATGAGACGTGGAAGGGGGTTCAAGAACGGGCTCAAGTACAGCCCAATGCGTTTTAAGGAGTATCACCGCAAGTGAGAGGAACTTCAAGAGACGATCAGGTGCGCTGTCTCATTCATGTCACTGGGTTACAGTAGTTTCCAAGGTCTGCAAGAGTGAAAGCTGCTGTGCACATGAGGAAGAGAATTGGAGCCTACTCTCTGAGATTCACTATCCCAGGTAGTGGGAGCAAATGAGTGGACGACAGTAGTTAACGAAAAGACCGTATTCAAAACATTTTTATGTGCTCTATGTGGAAAACAACATTAGAAATGGGTATCGGACAAGATACTTCTAGGATGCAAATTTTTTGCCGATGTAGGAAAAAAGTCAAAACTTTGTTTGAAAACTTTTATGCTTTCCCGGAGAGAATATTATTGTAGCTGATGCAACTGTTCAAGGCAGTTGTCGCTGTCGCCTCCAGTAGCAGCTACAAGCCATCAAGGCGAGGATTTGCTACTGGTAGCAATGCTGCTCCTGTCAAGAGAGCTGCCTGGTCCGGACAACCGCTCTCCTACCAGCAGATGGACTACCTCGGGGGGGGGGGGGGCAACAATTGGAACAAGAACGACTACTACGGACAGCAGGTCTCCCGGAACACTATCAGAAATACGAGTGAGTCTCTCTGTCTCCGTCTCTCTCCCTTTCAAACAATTCTTCCAGATGTGAACAGATATACGAGGAGGACAGTCTTTTCATAGAGAATGTGATCTTGGACTGGGAGCCGAAGTCGACAGTCGAGACACCCGTGATCAGTGCTCTGAAAACCCTGTCCTCTCAGGCCGACACGACATCCACGTCCTTCCCCGAATACACAGATCCCGGTCCACTGTACACTCCGCCAATCAACAGCTGGGACCGTTGGGACTGCACGAACGAGCAGCTCAGAGACGCGACGCGACTCCTCCAGCTCAAGGACTACCTGGCCAATCCGCCTGCTCGAGAGGACGCGACTCTTCAGGCTCAGAGCTCCGCCGTGACCACTGGCAGCTTCGACGAGACTCAACTCGAGATCGACGAAGAGGAGGAGGACGACGTCGAGGCAGACAAGAAGTTGTAAGTGTTCACACTTTGAATGACATATAGAATATAAAGGTTGCAAAGAGCCTCTTAATTTTGGTTAACTAAGCAGAAAATGCACTAGGTACTTGAGCAGATCGGGATGTCCACATGGTGGACAAAACATAGACTAGAAAGTGACTGATTTAGTTAGTTTTCTTCTCCTCCATGGTCTTCCGCGTCTTGGCGGGAATCTTCTGCATGTGCTCGTTGTGGAGATTGTGTAGATCAAACTCGAGAATGCAATTATCCTTGGTGAACACGAAGGGTATGGCTCGACGCTTGTCATTGACTAGGGGGCGACGGCAGATCTCTTTGGCTTCCCTGAAAGAAAGATGGTGGGCAAAAAGACAGAGAGAGTCAGACCGAAAGACAGAAAGATACAGAAACACAGAGAGACACGAAGACACAGAGACTAATGGACATCAGACAGAGAGACAGTCTGACCTGAAGACACAGATGGTTGGTAGCTGTCTAGACGTCGGATGAGCATTGACTCTGAATCTCTCAGCCTCCTTGGGCCATCTTCCCACATCCAGTTTTCCAAACCGCAGATTAGGCAGAGTGAACTTCTCACTGAGCTCAGCGAGGACCGGGGTGACATGCTTGCAATCCGGACTCCAGGTGGCGTAAAACATAATGACCCAGGAACAGTTCTTGTTGTTCGAGAGTTGGTCCTAAAGATTTCGAAAAGTTAGAGAACTGTCTGACAAAACTCACAAACAGTTCAGCTCCCTGGAAGTAAGTGATCTGTTCGGGTCCGTTGTAGAGAGGCTCAGGGAAGATTACGGTGACAACTGAACAAGAGTACAGTACAGGAACTGGGTCTCACCTATGCAAATGACCAAGAAAACTATGCCAATTAGGGGATCTGCTCGTAGAAAGAGAGCACAGTTGGCCAGCTTACTGAACAGGAAAATATTGTTGACGTAGTGCATCCAGTTGGTAGCCTTCCGGCCCTTCCACATAATGATGACGGCCAGAAAGATGAGAATTTCTCGTTCTCTCTGAATTGTTCATTGTTTTGTGTAATCTGTCACCTTCGGATGATCAACTGAACTCTCAAGCAATCCCAGACTATTTGTCTACAGATCGGTTAATATGACCGGCCAACAAAGTAGAAACATGACGTTCTACCCTAAATTTTCCAACTATCACTCTACCGTAGGTAATTTGTTAGACTTTTTATATCCCGTTTATAGTCAATGGACCTTTTGGTACCACTGCATAACGATTAAGTGAGCTCAGAAAATTTGACAACTTGGAGAGATCCGCCTGGTTATACAGTTATTTAGCGAGACGGCACGGGTGCGACTGTCTCCCTTCCACTGTAAGCTGGTCAACTATGCTCCAGTACTCATCAAATCCTTTGGAGTCTTTGATCGTTAGATCTAAAGACCCCAATCGTTCAGTTTCTGCATGAAAACCATTAAATTCTAGCCTGATCCTGGAATGCCTAGACTATTTTCCTACGCCTAACTATAAGAAAGTAGTCGAATACCCAGTATTTAAAGCGAGTGTCCTGCTATGAAACATTTTGGCGCGAATCTACCGTATTTCGCGCTACAATTCAAACCATTTCCATTCCAAAGATTCAAGGAAAATGAATTTTTTTGTTGACGTTTGTAGCTCTTATTGTGTTAAAACATTACTCTATACTCATGTGGACAAGTTACATGAAAAAAAAGAATGAAATGGGATTGGGCTGTAAAAATGCGAGTAGTGCTCTAAAATATCAAAAAAAAAAACTGCCGCCAAGTTTTTTTTATTTTTAGTGCAGGGTTTTAAAAAGTTTGTTTTCACTTTTTCTTCTATATGTATGAGACATTAAGAAGTTCAATTGACAGATCTCTTTATAGTAAACTGTTTATTTAGTGAATGGTGGACAGCGACACAAGTAGAGTGGCGGGTCACAATTGGGTCTTTTAGGGTATTTCCATGCATGTGTTCCAAAATTGTGAGCTGAAGCGAGAGGGATACCATATATCTATAGCTTAGTGCCGCTACATCATTACCTGATGCGCAGCTTATCCCCTAAGCTTGCACCAAAAAGCCCTACCAGTGTTTTGGTGCAAACTTAGGGACTAAGCTGTGCATCAGGTATTAGTGTAGCAGTACTAAGCCTATAGATATATGGTATATCTCTCGCTTGGGGTTAAAAGCTCTTTAGTTCGGGTGAAAACATGAGAAAAAAACAGCTTAAGACCCGCGCTAGGATCTAACATCTCTTTATTATTAAACAACCGATAAGTATCGGAGTTTGGGCAATAATACCATCAACAACGAAAAATAATCGAAAAATTCGCGATTTCAATTTTAAACCTCCGATTATGCACTAGGATCATTTTTTGAACTGTGCGCACTAACTTTGGGCACTCGGGCGCAATAGCGAGACACTCTCTCGAAGAGTGTCAGGGTCATAAACGTTTTAGCATTCAAGGAGCGTGAATGTAGAAGTCAAATTTGAGCCATCGATAGTACGAAGCATAATAGAACCGTTAGAGTTTCTTGTTTCCAGAACTTGAAAAAGTCTTACCGAATCCACTCCGCATTCTCCTCCCTCGTAGACAAAGAGTCGCTCACAAATCTCTGGGATTCCTTTGGCTATCAAGAAGGCGACAGAGAGAAAGATGTTCAGAAGGTGATAGACGGTCAGAGCCCGTCGCACCTCGGCAAATGCTGGTATAATCATTCTAAATAGGAAGAATTTTAAGCGAAAGCTACGAGAAAAAAATGAAAAGAGGCATATTTGCTTCTAAGATTATATTGCAGGAGCTGAGAGCCAAATGTGCCGCGCGCTATTCTCAGAGACTCGGATTTTCGTGGCGGGACCCGGGAATTTGTGAAAAAATGGGAGGAGAGGAAAACAGTTTATAGTAGGATTCAAATAGTATCACACACATAATGGTTTAAGCTACTGGAGCCGGATCCCAGCAGCCCTTTTCGTGTCTCTTGTTGTCCAGAAGGAGCTGGACATCTTCTTTTGTCATCTCGACCTTCAGGGCATGGAAGTTCTCCTTGACTCTTTCCGGCTTGGTACTGCGAGGAAGGACACTCATTCCCTGAAAAAGAGGGGTTACTGGCATGGAGAGACAGAAGCAAAGAGAGACAGAGAGACAGGGAGGCAGAGTGATAAAAAAAACAAATTCAGAGAGACAGAAAGACATACCTGAGTGATAGCCCATGCCAGGAGAAGAGTTGCAACAGGGACAGTGTACTTCTCAGCCAGCTGGATGATGTTCGGATCGGAAAAGAGTGTCTCCCTCATATCCGGACCACCAAGAGAACTGTAGGCCTAAAATTGATGGTCAAGGATGGTTTACTGGATACCTGGAAATGGATGTCATGTTCCTTGCAGTAGTTGACCAGGTCCGTTTGATGGAAGAAAGGATGATACTCGACCTGAAATCGTCTATCTCGTTGTTCCTCTGTCTCTCACCTGATTCAGACAGGGTAGTACTGTAGCTTGTCCCAGAAGCTCTTCCAGATGTTTGATCTCATAGTTGGAGACCCCAATCGCCTTGATCTTCCCCTCCTGGTAGTACTTTTCTAAAGCCTTCCAGGTGTCCCGTCTGTAGAGAGCATTCTCCGGCTCGTGAACCTCAAGTCTGGAAGATCCTGGCCAATGGATGATGACTATGTCAATGTAGTCCAGCTTGAGATTCTCCATTGACTTGTCAATAGAGGGCCCGGCCTTTTTGGCTCCTTGGTTGGAGGGGGAGATCTTGGTCGTGATGACGATATCTTCTCGTTTGAGACCGTGCTTCGGGAGCAGTTCCTGAAGAGCCTCTCCGATGTATTCTTCATTACCTGAAAGAGTAAAGGATGAAAGAGACAGTGTCAGTGACCGTACCGTATACTTGAGCCGTGTCAATGAACCGATAGCCAACTTCCAGAGCAGCGTCGATGATCTTGAAAATGGTGTCTCGGCTCCTGACTTGATAAGTTCCAAGACCCAGCATGGGCATTCTCTCCCGTACGTACTCACGTCCTCTCTTGTCCATTTTCTGAAAAGAACCATTATGAAAGAGCTCTCTCTGTTTTTGAAGTGGAAACGAGAGAACAGCTGGTCTCAAGTGGTTGCATGTCTTATCCGAACAGTACATATAGAGGCTATGACGCAATCAGACAGGGTCCTTATTGGCACAACAGTGGTCAGAGGGAGTAATTGCTTCTCCCTCTGTCTCTTTGTCTGTGTCTCTGTCCCTGTCTCTCTTTCTCTCTATTTCTCTGTGTCTCTGTCTCTGTCTCTCTGTTCCCTGTTTACTACCTTTTCCTAGCTAACGAGCCTACCCACCGGCTGTCGGTAATCCGTTGCGCACACATTCCCACCCAGAAGGCTCGAAACAGCTGTATGTGTCATACAATACCCCTCTCCCTGTCTCATTCTGTCTTTCAGATGGACTACCATTTCAACTATCCCTACTTTTCAAACTTCGCGTCACAGAAAGAGTCCAGGAGTAAACCAAAGGTGACTGGGATTCAGAGGAAGGCCGCCAATGAGAGGGAGAGGAAGAGGATGAACAGGTACCGTAGCCCCTTCCCCCGAAATTACAGATTTTAGCATAAACAAGGGCTTCGACATTCTCCGGGACCGTCTGCCCGTACCGTCTAACGATAGGAAGTTGTCCAAAGTAGACACCCTAAAAATAGCCGCACAGTACATCGAAAACCTAATGAAACTGCTGGAAGAACCGAGAGAACCGTGTCAACAGACAAAGATTGTGATTGAGAGCAATGGAGAAGAGAGTGAGTTTTTTTTTTAAAGTTAGGTTTGGGAATTGATTTTGGAGGGAAAGCAAGCAATTGGAAAAAGCGGGTAAACTAATTTGATTGATTGGTACTAGAACTTTAATAGTCTGTTTCAAAGAAAGCGAAATAAAGCCCTTGACTTGTTTTTCTCAAAGTTGCTCCCTTTGTAGAGCATCTTGGCTTTTCACGGTAGGAGCTTAAAGTTTTCTAATTTCAACAGCGAAAGTTTTGGTATTAGAAAGCGGTTCTCGCCCACACCACCTCGTACAGAGAACCAACGAGAGACTACGGGCAAGACAATCTTGTGAGTAGTCTCTCATAGGAACAAAAGTCCAAAAGTTGTAGAGAGAAGGTCGAACGATACGAGGTTTAGAAATTGTCTGCTCTGGTGGAAACTGTTGATAGACTAAACGTTGGTGTGACTGACTAAAAAATCTAGCAAAATCCGCAAAGGGGTGACAGGTTCACTGAAGAGATTGGGAAAAACAAACTATAGAAATGTCAGGGTGAATATGAATAGAATTAAAATGGTTGCTAGGGGTAACAGGATACAAATAGAATAGAAATAACTGGGGAAGCTGGAAAAATGAGGTGGAGGGAAGAAGACACTCAAAAAAAGAACGTTTGAATGGCAAGAGAAAAAAAAAGCAAAAACATTCTCCCCGGCCGGGAATTGAACCCGGGTCTCGCATGTGACAGACGCGGATACTCACCACTATACTACCGAGGACACGGTGCAACTCAAAAGCATGTTTGAGATTATTCGAGAGATGCGTAGATACAGAGAGACAAAAGTACAGAGACGGTCTTTTTTCAGATCCCCCAAACGTGTACATGGTCAGCTGGCGAAAGAATCCTGCCCGATACGGAGAGGTCCACCATATTCACCAGGGAGCAACTGTATACCAGAAGGATGTCTGGTACCCATCGAAATAAATTTACTACGGTTTCTGACCGCTCTATTCAAAACATTGTCAATTGATATCACTTTATTAAAGTCAGTAGATGAATTCTGATCACATTTCGACTCCGTTGGCTTCGTCGTCACTGTCCAGGACGAAGTAGGGACGAATCGTGTGCCTGGAGGAGCTCTGTTTCGTGTTGCTTTTCAACTCCCTGTTCAGCTTCTCAATTTGTACGTATTCTCCGGCATATTGCTGCAAAATATGGATGAGGCTGGATATACATGAAGTTCCGAGAACGAAGGAAATGAGCTAGACACTTTTAGAGCGACTGAAACCGTAAAAAGAAGCGAATATAGCAAGCAACGAAAAATTTGAAAACTAGGATTAGCACGGTAGAGTAGGACGCTTTCTCGACGCATTTTTAAGCTTCAAGTTACGATTTTGCCATGTTTGCAAAGCTGTAGATCACAACAAAAACAACTTTGCAGAAGATCGCTGAGTCTGAAAACCACGGGTTGATTTTAAAAATGCTACAAGAAGGTGCGTTAGAATCACTCGGATGCGAGAATGAGTCAAATGGCCAAAATCGCTTCTAAACGATTGAAGGCGTCACCATACACTATTTTTGACAGCAGAAATCGATTTCTAACCCTTTTCTCACTCTAAAGTATGATTATATACGAAAAAACCAAGGTTAACTTTTGTATGATAGTAGTGGGAGATTTGAAAACGAAATACAAAATGGAGATCGGTGGAATGAAGAAAGAACCTGGTAATACTTCGGCAGGCAACACGCATCATTCGAATTTTTTCGCGCGCAATTTCGTTTATGGCGCGGATTCAATTTTTCTTTTTTTTTCAAGCTTTTTCCCAGTTTTGTAGCTCATTTCAGCTATTTTTCCGTATATTCTCGGTCATTTCTGCCGTTTATCCGTAAAACAACGTTTCAAAACAGGAAACTGAGGTTTGTGCATACAAGAAAGAAAAAAGGACTGCTCTGAAAGTCTGAAATCTGTAGGAAGTGATAGTCACGTTTTTCAGTCACTATGGCTTGTCAAGACCCGTCTCTCTTCCAGTTCTGTAGAGGATTTGAGGATCCTATCCGAACGCAACTTTTCTTCGTCTGTGAGCGATAAAACTGGGAAAAGCTTGAAAAAAAAAGAAAAATTGAATCCGCGCCAAAAAACGAAATTGCGCGCGAAAAAATTCGAATGATGCGTGTTGCCTGCCGAAGTATTACCAAGAACCTTTCGTTTGCTATCAACAGTCTCCTTTCCCGCTTGTTTACAGCTGTCTGACCTTGTCTCTGCTCTGCGTCTCTGCCCATCCGTCTCGCACCCGTACTGCCTCGTCGGTCGGCGGAGAGGGGGTTATATAAGCAGGCGCGACTCACAGCGTTCTGTTCATACCAATGGACATATACTAAAATTGGAACAATACAGAGAAGATTAGCATGGCCCCTGCGCAAGGATGACACGCAAATTCGTGAAGCGTTCCAAATTTTTTGCGTTTTTCAGGCTCACTTATTATTTTTCGACTACAAACTCTTATTCCGAGAGGCGACTCTTAGAGCAAGAGTCAATTCTCACTCTTTCCCGCGAAGTCTTCTCAGTTTTCTCGCAAAATAACTGTTCTTGCGAAAAAAAGCGGAGAGATGAGCCCAAAACTCAAGATCAGAATGAGGCTCATATTCATTTTTCTGCTAATCTCAGTCTCTCATTCAGCACTCATCCAAAACATCCTGGTTGAGCAGATCGTTATCGAGGTTGGTTACAATCCAAAATATTTCTAAAAAAAAATCATATTGACAGAATTTGACAAAATCAGCAAATGAGCTGGCAACCATAGTCGAAAAGACTCATTTCATGATGAACACATGGCAGAGCGAAGAGTTTCAACAGCTCTACAACTACACTAGCAATATAGAGGTCAGGGAGCAGCTTACCAAGTTCTACAATGAGAGAAAAGAGATCGGGATCCTGAAGATTATGTAAGAAGACTTACAGAGCTTGGGAGCTGTGTTGTTTTAGTTGAAGTTACAAATCCTACACCGGAACTATTATAAAGATGGGATAGTCAGGCTGAAGAAAAAATAAAAATTCTTTCAATCTGACCGACAACGTGTATCGAGCTGCCTCCCAGCTTTTCACGAAATTAACAAAGAAGTCGTATATCGCAACAAGTTATAAGAAGAGGATTGAAATTGCGAAGAGAATAATCAAGGAAACACATGTCAAAGAACAGAAAATCAAAAAGAAACTGATAACATTCCAAGCCAAGGGACTTAACGGCACTGAGCCTGAAATTTAAGGAACTTTGTCAGTTTTTTTTTTGGATCAGACCCATACCCAAGCGTAAGAAACTGGTAGAAAAAGCTTCGCCATGCTTAATGAACCCAGAAACCACGTCACCCGGTCATTTACTCCGTACAAACTGTGGGAGAGAGAGAGTTGACCCGCCCGACTTTACTATCATCATAACTTTTACGACTGTGCCTAAAGACTGATAAAAGTACTCTTTGTTTTTACGGTTTATTAAGCGCCATCGGCTATGTGTCACTTGTTATAATTTACAGGACTATATACCTAAACTTCAAAAGTGTTATCGGAGAGAAACTATAATGACCTGTTTCGAGACTTCCGTTGAACTATGTCCGGTTTATCTTATCAGAGCGCACACTCATTCGCTACAAAACTTCAGAGTAAGCAGAGTTATTTCAATGATACGGATGCTCTATTAAAAGGGAGAAGACCCTATTATCAGTAGCGCACCATGCTTCTCTCGCTGGGATTGCTAGTTGCTTTTGCTCCCACTGTGCTGGCTGAATGTCCTCCGGACACAATCTACGAGACCTTCTTTGACAAGTATGAGCAAGCTTTTTGCTTCACCAATTACCAGTTTAGATGCTACAAATATTACAATAGTCCTCTACCATTCCTGGCAGCCGAAAAGCAATGTAACTCAATTGGTGGAAACTTGGTCGCCGTTCAGAGCGGCTTTGAAAACAGCTACGTTTCTGGAATTGCTTCCGGAGCGACTGGACGAACGCCAAATTTCTGGATTGGAGCCAATCAACTAATGGCAGCATCATGGTCATGGACATACAACGCTTCAATGTCTTACACAAATTGGGCTCCTGGTCAGCCCGGAGCAGGCTATTTTTGTGGATTGATAAGAGACTCCGACTCCAAGTGGATGTAAGCTGGAAGAACCGCACACGAAACAAAATAGTTTTTAGATCCGGAGCTTGTAACGGTGCTCTGCCGTTTGTTTGTAGTGTGGATCCAAATGCACCGCAGCCTGGTTATTGCCCTACTCAGCAAGCACTTCCCACATGCGCTTCTTCTTCGTGTCCAGGTATTAACTGATAAAACATAAAACCGTTCACAGATGACGCCATCTGCTCACCGGGCTATACGCTTTTTGTTGGCAACTGCATGTGCTACAAGGTAGTTTCCAAAAACCTTGCAGTTAATTTGAAAAGTTCCAGTACGCTCGTAGCGAATCAACCTATTCTGGTGCCCAAATTGCATGTGCCAAGGAGGATGCATCTTTGGTCAAAATTGACACTCCAGAGCTCAACGAATTTTTAACCACATTGCCCGGATTTGATTGTGGTGGCTACTCGTGTCCATGGATTGGTCTTACATGCTTGAATACTTCGCAAAGTTCGTGTACTTGGCCAGATGGTTCTGCCGTAACATATACCAACTACAACTATGCACCGTAATCTGACTGATTATGATACTAATAATTGATTTCAGGCCCGGAGACACTACATACAGCTGCGCTTTAGTTACAAACATTCACGCTAGCGATTCCGGAAAGTGGGAAAATCAACCTCGTATAGCATCTTTTAGCATCTTATGTCAAAAAAGTTAGTTTTCTCAGTTCAGAATGACAAAACACATTTAGCCTCAACACGATCTTCTTTACTCAAAATGGCTGCTCCCAAAAATGCTGATGATGGACTTTTTCGACAAACTACTGATAAGAAAAACTAATAGAGCTGCGTTGGAATATACTGTGTTATAGTTCTTCCTACCTAGAGCACACAATGAGTATTTATCTGCAATTGAAATACTCTGATTTTTCTATTTGTGGACCAAAGAGAAAACATTAAACAAGTTAATTTGATTCTACAATTGGTCCGACATCTGTACATAGTACATGACCCAAAGAATATGATCAGAAGGTTCTTTGAGCTCGGAAGTCACTTCTCTACATATCTTTCAAGAGGAGTGGAACCATTTGCTTCATGCCGGAAATATCACAAATTATCACTGTTGTAGTGTGAACTTTTTCAAATCCGAGAGTGGGCGAAAAAGAGAAGAGACCTGATTGGATGTGGCAGTGGTGACTGTCTTGTAATCCTTGATAAAGGTCAAACTCACTTGAAAGTAAACTAGAATTCAGCCGAAGACTGCTTTCAATGCAGTTGCCAAGCGAACCTCGATGGAGATCCCCACAACAAATGCAAATCTTTCTGTCCCAGCGTTTCTGAAAAACTTTCGCTTGAACCTGATGTTTTCACTACTAAAAATCGGAGCTGCTGTGTTGTAGCGTGCTCAACTGTCGCATTCAGTGTTCCCGCCATCGTGCGTCGTGTGGGAAACCGGGTGGTTGAGGTAGCTTTGTCCAGAAGTTTTGTGAGCAAAGAGTTTGACCATTTGGACAGAGTCCATATGATCTAACATTCTTTTGATGTGAAAAGAAAGAAAAATATTTCTTTCTTTCAAAAACTGGTTTTGGGTGAGAGGATTTTTAAGCAGGTTCTCAAGAAAAAGAAATGTTTTCGAAACTAAAACCTGCAGAATTCGAACATCAGAAACTTTTAAACACAAGTACCCTTGGGGCTCAATGCCAGTAATGACCCCATTCCTTCCAAAACTGCTAGATTTCTACTTTCAAATGTCGTGACCCTTTCCTGCTCGCAAGCGGATTCAAAGAACAGGACAAGAAGCTGTTAAAAGCTTTTGGTAAGGCTCATACTGTGACAAGTGCAAATCCTGCTCAGTTGCTGAAGATGTCTAAGATGGCTAGGGGGAGTGTTGCCAGGTAAGAGTCTGACTCTGGAAACCGCACACATTTAAGCATGCTTCACGGGTGATTCCGATAGACGTTTGTGAAACGGATGAGATTTATGAAGAGGTAAGCGACAGATAGAGATAGAGAGACAAGGCATTTAGATCCGTCGCCGAAGCCAGAGCATTCCGATCAGCTGACTCCAGTCTCATCACATTACAATATGGGTGTTGAAATACAGTGATATTTGTCATCCACCTAGATCTCATCAACTGGCAGGCCTTACACCTCTCTTGTTAGTCACCTCCCTTGAGCAGCTTCTTATAGCGCCAATTAGTCTCGTCTCCAGGATACCTCTCCATGAAAGAATTTGTTTTCTCTTCATGTCCGTTCCCGAGTTCGGAGGCATGTTTCCCTCTCAACCTCTTCGTTAATTTCATTTCTAGCCGATCTAGAGTACAGTGGTAACACCGAAGCAGCTATCTACTTGGCCGCTGTCCTTCTAACCTTCCTCGTCTTCGGAACGGTCATGTATTGTTACTGTCGGAAGATTTTCCTCGGCTACGACCTTGGTCCTCTCACTACTGAAGCCTTGAACGAGGAGGTGAGAAGACTGTCGGAGGAAATTGAATTAAACAGAGAGAGCAGGAATCTTGTGGAATGAAAGATTTTCACTGTGTTGTAGCAAAAAAACCACATTTAGACAGTGGAACCAAAGGTCAGATTGTAGATTCTGGTTGACAGAGATTCTTGCTTCCCTGTGAACTGGAACCTATCAGCGTTGACAGTGAAAAAATCTTTCAAAGCTTGCTGCTGCTCGTCTAGTCGTCCTTGCACTGACTGAAGAGTGGAGTAGGCCAGTTCCAGAGAGGCGTAGAGTCCCTAGACAGACTATGTGAGAGCTGTCAAAGAACCAAAGTCACCTTTCTGGTATCATCCTCGACTGCCTCTTGGAGATAGTGGTGGACTATTGAGGGAACTTTAAAGGACTGTCCGTCTTCGGATTCGACTACCCAGGATCCGTTGTCCTCGAGGGAGCGAAGCTGGCGACGGATCTAAATACTTTGTCTCTCTGTCTCTCTCTGTCGCTTACCTCTTCATAAATCTCATCCGTTTCACAAACGTCTATCGGAATCACGCGTTCCCACACTCCCAAAGAAATCCATTGATCTGGAGGTAACACAGAAGCACAGGCCAGAGCATTTCGATTAACTGACTCCAGTCTCATCACAGCTTCGGAGAATGGGACGTGTAGGCTCTTGTGACGGTAAGAGGACACACAATCAATGACAGAGACTCCGCTCCGCATTTGGGCATTGCATAAGTGAAGCAAGCTTAAATGTGTGCGGTTTCCAGAGTCAGACTCTTACCTGGCAACACTCCCCCTAGCCATCTTAGACATCTTCAGCAACTGAGCAGGATTTGCACTTGTCACAGTATGAGCCTTACCAAAAGCTTTTAACAGCTTCTTGTCCTGTTCTTTGAATCCGCTTGCGAGCAAGAGTCCCTGCGTTTCTTCCAATATCATGCCGTAGATGGGGATAAAATCGATACAAGAGTCGACTGCGTCGAAAAGAGAGCGGTATCTTGTGGTGGCGAGGACTCGAAGCTGAATCAAAATTGTCCGAATGGGATGGAAACTCTTACTCCAAGGCGTTCTGCATCCCTCAGTACTTCGACTTGGGTGACGTCGTCGAGGACTACTAACAGGTTTGGATGGTCAATGAGAGCGTCAGTGATCTGGAAATGCATAATAGGACAGAGAGAGACAGAGAGGGACCTACCAGTTTTCTCAAAGCAGTTTGCGACAGATCCAAAGGTGGCGGAGCAAGTACGTTGTCGTGCCGTAACATAACCCACAGATCATAGAACAATGTTTTCACGTCTCCGCCATCTACTAGGAAGCAGACACTGTCGAATTCACTAGAGCTCAGCTACATGATGATTGCAGTAGGTACTCACTTTCCGATGAGATCCGTATCCGCCAAGACTTGACTGACCAATGAAGTCTTTCCGCATCCCGGTAGACCGTGTAAGACGACGAAGAAGCCATTATCTGAACAGTGGAAACAGTTGGACGAGTACTGGGGAGGACTTACTGTATTCATCCTTTTGTCTCAAAATGTTTCTTAGATTCGTGGCTTCTTTGGGACGAGTGACTAGATTTCTGGGTAAGGGGGCCTGCAAACAAAATAAACATTGAGAAACAGTGACAATGACAACATTACTTACCTGACCCTTCACCAGAATCCTGTGTCTCTCTTCTGAACTAACCACCCTCCTCGATACTGAAGAACAGCTGAAAACTCTCTATTCAAATCGGAATAAGAACTACTTACCTTGGATTGTCATTGAAACATCTGGCCTTGTCCAAAAATTCGATCAAATTCTCCTGCATTGACTTTTTTAAGTACTCTTCAATCTTATCCAAGCCGTCTGCCTTCCTAGAATATGTCCTGTAGAATTCTCTCAGGGCTGCGAGAGTGCTTTTCTGAAGTTTTCCATTCAAAATTGTTGAAGAAAAATAAGAAAACCTGGTCCTCGATCCTCTGCGACTCATCAGCCGTGAAAATACAGCACATTTCCATATAAATTGCTGCATCTTTGGCATTGAAAGCCTCGTGGAACTCCGGGAAAACGGCGTTCAGAACCCGGCGATCCGATTCACTGAGCATTTGGAGGCCTAGAACGAGAATGGTTACATGAAAGCTACGAAAGAAAAATGGGAAGATTTGAATTCAACCCGTGAGCGGGTGCGAAAGACGCGCAGTCCTTTAAAGGAGGTGAAAGGACGCGCGAGAGGGTCAAGCTGGGGGTCAAGTCAGCGTGTAGACAGATAATGAGCCATACAATAGTGTTGTGCTGAAAGACATCCTAAGATCCAGTTCATTCTGATAGAGAAATATAGACAGCGAGACATAGATACATAGCACAGAGAGACAGAGAAGACCTGACTCGAGAGATGACGGTGAGCTACCGAGCTTGGATCCAAAAAGAGTGTGAACACCTTTTCAAAAGCGGCCTTAAACTTGACATTTTATCATAAGAGAAACCTGACAATTTGTGTCCAACTGATTCTGGTCTCCTGGGTCTCCAGGGATTGAGGTTCCTCTAGCAATCAGCTTCTGTCTTATCGCTCTGACGTAAAGGAACTTTCTTGCGAGAGACTTTTCCGTGATTGTCAGGTCTCTCCCTCGATGGCGGAACAGAGATCGTGTGACTTCTTAAGGTCATTGAACTCTTCACCAGTACAGAATTGATTTGAATTCATATATTTAGCATCGAAAGTACAGTCAGACGGTATATTCTCGTTTGCAATCGAAGTGATAGCCGGAATCTCAAAAACATGGAGCTTGCCGTTGTTCCTGAATGAGGGTTCTCCACTACAACTAGAGGGAACAGGGAAGGACAGAGAACCAAACTGGCTGGTGTCAACTTGAGTGACTTCTCGATAGTTGTCAGCAGTTTGAACTGATCCTTGATGTCTGAGAGAACAAGATTTGTTGTAGTGGCTACTCTTTGAACTAACCTTTGGTGTTCTAGTCGAGGATCAGATCTTCTTTGAGAAGAGTACAGTCGTAGCTGGAACCCACACCGTTTGCATCCAGAATGTGGTGCGGGGAACAATGAATCTCTGAAAGGTTTGTTCAGATATAATGAAAGAGACAGTTACTGTTAATATGTACTTACCCTGATTGCTGAAATTATCAACGAAGCCCTTGACGAAACGATCATATTCACCAGCATCCTTGGCCATCTGCTTGTTGCCCGAAATGACAGAACCTGACTGATCTTGGCAGACAGACTTTCCAGCCGTAGCCTTGATGAAGAGAGATCCTTCAGATAAATGTTCTTGACCACCAAACAGCCTTCGATTTCTTGGAAATTGCCCTTGATTTCCGTAGCTTGGTAGCATTCTCCAACACCGTGCTTTTTGAAACAAAAGCTGAGGATTTGAGAACTGACAACATTATGGACATTGGTATCACAGACGATTTCTGAAAGAGTACAGTTTTTAAATGTGCGAAGTCTTTCTGTCTCTCTGTTTCTCAGTCTCTTCAGAGAGAGAAGAGAAGTCGCCGACACAGGACACATAAATCCAATCACTATAATTGGAACTCTAAAGCTCGGTTCGCAACAGTAATTCGAACGATGGTACAACAGACAAGCCAAGCGAAAAAACCGTCCGCAAAAAGAGAACAACGAAGTTGCAGCATTTCTGTACCTTCTATATGTCTTGTGCCTTTCCGATGCCTTCTAACATATGCATGTCAAAATATCTATTCTTGATAAAGCAGCATCAATTTTTGTCTTATTCAAAATGAGTCGGCCGAATCCACTCATAGCGGCAGATCTATTTCCTCGTTGCGGTCAGTCAAAGCAGCTGTTGAATTTTAACACTTCCACGAAAGCTCACTGTTATCCTGTTGTCCGATCTTTCCCATTGAGACCAGTCAGAGAACAGCTGTCCTTCTTGAAACTGACTTACGATGACTACACTACTTCTTCAAAAAGTGAATGTACCTGAGGATGTAAGGGGGTGAATACCTTGAAGTGCGGCCAGCCAGAGAACAGCTGTCCTTCTTGAGACGGACCTACGATGACTACACAACTTCTTCAAAAATTGACTGTCCTTGCGTATAAAAAGACGAGAGACAGGGTGAAAGTGTGAAGAGAATGAGGATTGCCATCCTTCTTGTGTTTTCTGCTATTATCAGCGGCATCGAGTCCTCCCCAATTGCACCATATCAAAAGGATTGCACCATATCAATGGTAGGTGTTAACTTGGGTTTTGTCTCTGTTTCGCTCTTTTCAGAAAACTTTTTTCAGGACTTGATGGTAAATGTAACTAGGCTCAAAATGGATGCTTGGATCAAGACAAACAATCGAACTACTGAATTGCAAGAACTCAAGAAGATCTTGGAAATAGTGCAAAATTTGCGATATGCTTGCGACGAGGAAGCCCAACAGAAGATCACTGCGTTCTTTGTAGAGCTCAACAAGGAGTACGAAGCAAACGGGCAGTCCAATTACTCCCAGAAGGATGTAAGTATAT
The DNA here is from genome assembly GCA_037178855.1 of Oscheius sp. JU75. Lineage (NCBI taxonomy): Eukaryota > Metazoa > Nematoda > Chromadorea > Rhabditida > Rhabditidae > Oscheius > Oscheius sp. JU75. The sequence continues at coordinate 1,597,778 of JASJZC010000003.1, forward strand.
ACTGTAAGAAGTCTAAAAGTTCCAGATCAATGATATGGTCAACCTGAACCTGAAGCTAAGGACTGCACTACAAAAAAAACAAGTCTAAATGCATTCTGCCGAGTACGGACAAATTTGAGAATGCTATGACAGAACGAGACCAAAAAGCTCTGGAAGATTCGTACATCAAAGCGACTCCCGAGGAACAACTGAATGTTATGGAGAGGCAACATCCAACCTCTGAAACTTCAGTTGTGCCCGAGGGAAGTGGAGAGACTGCCGAGCCGTCTACTACTGTGCCTTCTAAATCAATTACTGCTACTGAGAAGAAGGCTGGATTTGTTCCTCCCAAGACAGAAGCAGCGACTGCTGGAAACGAACTGGCTGCTAAAAAGGATCAAGAGGCTTCGGCTATTGTCAAGGCAGACGAGAAGGTTGAGACCACGAGTGTGGAAGGATTTGTAGTTCGTTGTCCCTGCACTCTTAGTTTTGCAGCATTCGTTGTCTTTGTGCTCTTTGTTATAATCGTTGCGCTCGTACTATCCTGTAAACGTGATAAATAATTGTTGTTCTGTTGTGACTTTTCGATACTTTTAGATGATATGAGTGATGACTTCAGTAAGCACATGTCCCCAAACCAAGTCCAAGCGTCGGCAAAAAGACTCACAGCATCTCTAGTCTTCTTGAATTGGCCCTTGTCCTGCTGATTCCTCCTGAGAAGAACCTGAACGGGTATCGGTGGCTCGCCCTCGAAGAAATCTTCCATCGTTTTGGTTCTTGGCTGGTAGTTCTCGAGCACGTTCCTCTCGTTGAAGATCCTCATTTGATGGAACAGCTTTCCTTCATGAACACGATCCCATTCCAAGGCGAAGATGGACAAGATGAGGGAGACGTCGCCTTCCTAGCGTCTAGTATGTCGGTAACATCACTGTTGACCAGATCTCCCTCGATGAAATCATACTGATTATAAACAGTAGTGAGTAGGTGCTCGTTATCTTCCATAGCCTCGGTAGTCAAGACTGATCATCATCTTGTCCGTAATTGAGAGACAACCAGAAATCATTCTGATCTTAGTAGTGGTGGATCCGGTGACAGATTCGATATTGAGGCCTTTGGCGATTTCAACGCATTTGTTGATTTTGGCAGAAGTAACCTTGCTAGCATCAATGAAGTCAGCTTATTCGCATTGAGCATCTGGAAAAAAAAGAGGGATGACAAAGCAAACCTTGCATTCTCTCTGTTCCTCGTGCTCAAGTCTTCGTGTTGGACTGTTAAGCCTTTGAGTTCGCCATCGAACTCAGAGTGACGGAGTATCAACTTCCAAGTTTCGAGCTTTTTCAACGTTTTTAACCCATTTTTCTTTGTTGTCAAGTAGGTCTTCACGGCAGTAGGGTTCGAAAACAACGTCAAAACAAGAAAAAATCCCAGCAAAAAGGCAAAAATTGCCAAAAAAAAGAAAATAATTTTTACTCTTTGCTCCATTTTTGTTTGAATGAAGTGGCGCGAAAGCAGTTAGGCCATTGACATGCTGCTCTGGAAACGGACTACAGGCAGCGCGTTCGGCTATTAACCGAAAGGTTGGTGGTTCGAGCCCACCAGCTTTTTTTTTTCGAAGCCCTTCTCTTGTTTTGGTCGGAGAATCATTGCTTTCTCGCGGACGAAATTGTATCAATATGTATTGTAGCCAGGCTCTATCCCTCTTTTCTTATATGGCTCAGTCCCTATCCTTGTACTTTTCCTTACCTCTATCCAGACACTACCTCGCATGGAAGAATTCAGGGACATAGAGTCGTTCGGACCCTGCTCTGTTAATCTACCGCGTCTTTCACTTGGTGGACTACCAGAACAGTATCTGAACAGCGTCTCTGTTTCTATGTCTCTCTGTCTCCCTCACGTTTAGATAAGACTTCCTTTCCAAACGACTCTTCCCACATTACTTTTCTCGACAACTGGTCGACCAACCAGTCTCTGTTTATAGTCGTTCTCCGCATCTAGAGAGGGTAACCCGATACCGGTCTGTCGAGTTTATTTTGTGCTCCTAAATGCTGACTGGACTCTGTCTCTTCTTCATAGCCTATCTCGTCCAGGGATATGAGATTCCTCTGCTCTGGCAGGAACAATGCTCCTTTTCTGAACTGAACATTACTGGAGTAGAGGGACAGTTCAATCACTCTGACTACAGAATGAGGGGACTGGCTATGGTTTTCAGACATGGAGAACGGTCAGTCTCTCTGTCTCTCTGTCCCTATCTTTCAGATCCGGACTGACTCTCCCTGACGATGCAGATGATTGCGGGCCATTCAATCTCCAAGACGATGTCAGGTTCAGTGAGCACGAACTGTTGGTCCAGAGCGAAGAATTCGTCGATTGGATGGGTATCAGCACTGAGAAGCTGGGATGGAAAGGACAAGAAGGACCCTATGTTCCCTGTCCACAGAGGTCAAAATGCTCTAGAGGACAACTAACAGCTGAGGGAGCCTTGCAGCATGTGAAGCTCGGAGAGTACATGAGAAAACGGTACGAATGGATGTATGGAAACGGTAAGTGACAGAGACAGAGACAGTCACCATCTTACAGACACACAACTCAGAGTCACTGTCCGAACCACAAACTACAACCGTACTCTCCAATCGGCTGTCGCTTTCTGTTCCACCTTCTTGTACCCTCATAAGGAGCGAATCGGTCAAAATCTCGATTTTATGATCGCGAACAACACTCTGATCTGCTTTGACGACGAATGTCAATGTCCCTATGCCCACAACCTTTGGTGGAGAGCCCACAACGAAGAGTACGAGACCTTCCTGGACATTGCCACTCCAAGAGTCAGAAAGATTGTGGAGACAGCCAGACGAATGTCAGAATTCGCTATTTGTCGGGAGCCTCATATGATTTTCGACACCGCCATGACCAGATACATCTGTAGACGGAAAGAGCTCCCGTGTAAGGAAGGAGAAGGATGTCTGACTTGGAACGATATGAATGAGGTGAGTTGGAGCTCACCCGTACTGTCTCGGCAGAATTGCTGTATAGGGTTGGGGATTGTCAGTGGGAGGTCAGCTTTTCAGCTCAAACGATATAAAGGTTCGAGCAAGTTTCATGACCATACTTTGTGTGTCTTGAACAATTTTTGGTTTAGCCCAGTCGGGGGTCTCCGACTGGGCAACAAGAAATGGTTTGATCATCCAGGAACTGTTGTGTTGTATGTACTTGTTGTCTGTGATGCTGCTCTGTCGTCTTCAAAAACGAAAGTTGCTCTTACCAGGGTTGGCAATGAGCCGGAGTAGACACCAACAAATGATGAATATAAAAAAAAAGTGGTACTTTAGCACGTTTTAGATCTCATTAAAAGGAGTACTCTGGTATGCCCAAATGCATCTTTTTTCACTAAAAACGGTCAAAATCACTCTTTTTGTCTAAAATCTCAAATTGTTCTACCCGTTGCCTATTTTGGTTATTAATGTTATTTCAAAACGGAACAGTCCCCTAATCACTCTCAACACTACTCTCTATCTTCTCTTCTTTTCTTTCGGGTAATAGTAAAAGGACCCATACAGAGTCTCTGAATAATCGATTTTTTTTTATTTTTTTTTTTTTTAGAAACGCCGCAAAATTCTCCCTAAACCTTGATTTTCAAGGGTACGGATTTTGCGAAAGGATTTCGCCTGGAAAATTTCGAACTGTTCCCCATACATGTTTTTCAGGCATCAAATTGGGATTGATTCAGGCTTTCTTTTGACCCCCCATTGACCTTTTTTTATTCAAATAGTACAAAAAATACGACACCGAGAAGTTGCGCGGGACAAAAAATACCGGCCACATGGATTGTAAAACGACAGACCCAAACAAAGTTAATCAAAGATACCATGACATATTTGAGCTGTCTCCCTGTTTTTGCGTCTGTTTATTTTGAACAGAAATGCCATGCCTGTCTCTGTCAGTTTTGCTAGCTTCTCTTGTGATAAAACAAACATTACTTGTCAAGTGTTACCTCTTTCGTGTCTCTATCAGCTAACGTTGGTTTGTGTCTGTCAAAGCTGCGCAAAAGTCTGGGACTGATTCAACTGGCTTCGAGAGCTAGTTTATCATCAAATCGTTTGACAGTGCCTACCTTGTCAGTCTTCTGCAAACCTACAGAGCCCCAGTCCTCATAGCTATCCACCCGCCCTGCAGAGGCGCTCACAATCAGATTTCTACCGATGGTCTTCCTATCTTATGTCATAATCAAAAGTGTCGAAACCATGAGATCCCAGGAAACATTAGGCCTGTCTTGATCCCAAAATCTCACAATTCTCTTCTTCAGATTCTCAACTTTACCACGATCCGCGGCTGGTACTGGTACAATACGACCTCCAAGTACATGCGAAAATCCGTCGATGACATCAAGACCCTGAACTTTTTGACCATGCTGTTTCGAGACGTCTCAGCCCTTCAGAATGACACTTCCGCTTCCTTCATAAGGGTACTTTTGCCTATTTTTTTGTGACAGACATGGATTTTTTAGCTAATCTCTGGTCACGACATCACCGTCGCTGCAATCTTTCATAGTTTGGGCGTGGAGTTCCCTGATCCGCCTAGGTATACTTCGAGGATTGTGGTCGAGGTGGAATTCTGAGTTAGGCAAACAAAATCCATATTTAGGTTTTCGAGAAGTTTGATGGAAATCAGTACTTCCGCATGATCTTCAATGGGCTTGACTATACTCCGAAACTGTCAATTTGTTCAGAGAGGGTAGATGGACTCTGTCCACTGTCTAAGCTCAAGGAGTGTTTTGTCAAGATGCAGGAGATTACAAAGGAGACGAGAGACAAGTGCTTTGAGGATCCGGAGATTTGAATGAAGAGTTGTGGGGAAGTCCAAAAAGAAGCCGTTGAGTTTTCCTTTGAAAAGACGCCAGCCTTTCTTCCATCTGTTCTGTTCTTAGGGAACTGGAAGTCTTCGTAGAACTATTGGGTTGGTAAATAAGTCTTTTCGCTTTTTGTAAACATGTTCTTTTCCTTGTTTATGACAACGGCCGAGCTATTGGTTATAGCACCTCTTGTTGCTCATTCAATCTTCTACCACCACCATGCAAGACACCCCTTCCCTTCTTCTTATTTTCTATTCTCTGTTCGTTTTGATCCGGACTATTGATGACCTGCCACCCTACGATCTGCGACATGAGTTCTTCAAAGGCACGAATGGAGCCCAAACGGTGGCTGATATCAACGATGTTTATGGCCAAGGGACGACGTCTACGAGGGTATGCCAGTTGTGGCTCTATCGCTTTCGGTCTGGGGACAAAAGTGTCAAAGATGAGCCAAGGTCAACTTTTGATGTATCGAAGCTGCTGCAGCTCGTGAACGAGAACAATCGTCAGACTACCCGTGAACTAGCAGAAGCACTGTCTGTCAGTCATGCTGCAGTGGAACATCATTTGAAGCAATTGAGATTTATGAAGAAACTGGGCACTTGGTTGCCGCATGACCTCAGTGACGCCCAGAAGTGGCAGCGCATGTCCGTCGCCCATTCTCTCCTGTCCACGTATGAGAGGAAACCCTTTTTACCACGCCTGGTGATGGGGAATGAGAAGTGGGTAACGTAGGTAAACTTCCAAAGGAAGCGTCAATGGGTGGGTCCAGGGCAGGCACCAAGTCCTGATGTGAAACCTGACACCCATCAAAAGAAGATTATGCTCTGTGTTTTCTAGGATATTGAAGGAGTGGTGCATTGGGAACTGCTGGATGCTGGAACTACCCTTACGGCTGCCATATACAGCCAGCAACTTGAAAAGGTTACCGTTGCACTTCGTCAGAAACGGCCGCTGAAGTCGAAAGTCATCCTGCAGATGGACAACGCGCGCCCCCATGTTGCAAAACTCACTCGCTCCAAGATCCACGACCTGGGTTGGGAGATTTTACCCCATCCTCCATACAGCCTAGACCTTGCCCCTTCCGACTATTATCTGTTCCGGACCCTCAACAATGAGATTGGAGGACAACAGTTTGATTCCGACGGCGCACTCAAAACCTTGTTGACAAACTTCTTCGCGTCGAAACCCAAGATGTTCTACGAGCGTGGCATCCGTAAGCTACCCGTGAAATGGGCAGACGTGGTACATCATAATGGTAATAACAACGAACGAAAAAGTTATTTGGAAGTCAATAAATTTTTGCGTTTGAAAAAGCGAAAAGACTTATTTACCAACCCAATAATTCCACGTTTGAGAGAAGTGGAGTCTGTCTATCTGTAAATCACATATGGCGGTGATATGGCGGTCTGTGAGAGAAGAGAGTACGGCATAGGCAGGGAGGATCTGGGTCAGAGACGGAGAGAAACCATTGGCTGGGCGCCAATAGATTTGAAAGCGGGGAGTTTAGCAAGTTTGCCATCGTAAGTGAATCAAACACTATTTAAGCAAAAGGGTATACATTTAACAACTTCTAAATAAACCAAGAAAGACAAAAAAAACAGTGGGTCAAGAGCTCTAACTGCATTCCCAGGGAGAAAGATCAATCTTCTCCTCTTTGTAATTATAGTCTTCGTAATTAATAGCTATCTTAGATGCTCTATAGTTCCTCAGCGGATGGGGGGCAACTAGCAACTGATTTTGGGTACAGAACAAAACAAATTTCGACGAACTGCAAAAATGACAACAGTTTCTAACCAAGTGGAGATGACCACGAGAGGGGCGAAAATGATGAGCCGAATTGGATGTATATGAAACCATGTGAGCAGTGCAAGTCTTTTATAGCAACTCAGTATTAAGAAATGCGAATGTTTGAGTGGATACATCAGTCTCCTATAAACTGGATCACTGAGACGGATGGCAGCCTTAGAACACATGTCGAGACTTTTGTGAAAATTTTGCTTCAGTCACGAAGAAGCCTAGACCATCCCAACAATCTCATTTGTTGATTCTGTTCAGACTTTACTAGAAGCCCTATGTTCTTTAAGGTTTACGGTTCAACCCACCGTGCGTCAGGTCTGAAATAAGAGACTTGTTGTCTTTCCAGCGGAAAGACTGTTCCAAAATTTCTTTCAACCTCTACATTAGCAGGGTCGGAAGCATTTGAATACCTCAAACTTGGGTAATTAAACCGACGACTGGGCTCCTTCTCGGATGATATGTCGGCGTGGGGGAGGAGAGAAAACGGCATAGGCCGCGAGAAAAAAGAGACGGAGAGAAACTGCTGTGCGCCAAAAGGTCTGTAAGCAGGAAACTAGCTAAACTTGCCATCTGAATAAAGGCAGACCATATTTCTCTTATTGAATAGGTAAACAGGAATCTCCTAGAAAATAGACTTTATATAACTAAATTCATATTTGTTTGTTGACAGAAAGACAGACAGTACCAGTGGCTCTGCTCCGGTCTCTCACAAGTTGCTTGTTCCTATACTCTAATTGTTTGGAAGTTCCAGACCATGAAAAGTTTTTCAAAAGCGCGAAACACCTTTCCCAGTCTCCCAAACAATTTCATACTTGCGCGAAATATGTGTATATGTAATATGTGTATAAGTAGAAGAACAAAAAAGTCTTGTTGCCTTTCCAGTGGAAAGGCCGTTCCAAAATTTCTTTCAACCTCTACATTAGCAGGGTCGGAAGCATTTGAATACCTCAAACTTGGGTAATTAAACCGACGAATGGGCTCCCTCTCGGATGATATGGCGGTGTGGGAGGAAAGGAAGTACGGCATAGGCTGAGGAAATCTGCGTCAGAGACAGAGAGACACCATTGGCTGGGCGCCAAAATATTTGAGAGGTGGGAATTGTTCAAGTTTGCTTCGAAAAATCGGTAAGACTGTTTTATTGGTTCTCTAGACTTTTGGGAGCCTTCAGGAACATACATGTTATCCTCCTCCATCCATATTCACCAGCATATTATAACCAAAGAGATTTTAAGGGTATAACGTGAGATAGTATGCATTTCAGGATGGCGTAACAATTTGTCCAAATTTTCCGCGGGCAAATAGTTCGTTTTCAGCCTACAGTAGTGAAATTAAACTAGGAATGACTTTTTTTTTTTACAAATACCGGACCTATCTTTGATCAAAAAAAGATTTCGCCTACCGCGAATTGATTCGGTTGAGTAGGAGCTTCTAAAGTCGCGATCTCAACTTGCTTGTTTGTTTGTCCGGACTCTACTGCAGATGTCACGGTTATACAGGAAACTGTTAGCCGTGTCTTTGTCTATATCGAATCAATTCGCGGTAGGCGAAATCAAGATTAACTTGGTTGTCTTCTACCTCGGGTACTACAGGTGCTTCTGGGCCGGTTGAGAGTATAATATTGAGAAGTAGGGGATCGACATGAAATGTGATGCACCATGTTGGTATAGGAACAAGTTACACTATTACAAACTCTAAATATTTTATGATGCAAAATTGCGAAGGCTCTAGTAAGGCAATCAAACCGGGAGAAGATTCACTGGAACTTTGCAAAGTACTTTTGGAGCAAGCGTATCCACTCCATTAGCCCCTGTTAACTTATCTTTGGGAGGCAGCTAAATGAAACAGTTTACTATTCTAAAACTTCTGTACCTGAAAATGAGAACACAATGTCACATAGATAGAAGAGAAAGAAAGAGAAGGTGAGGTGTGTGTGTGATGCAGCCGTAGAGCTTCTAAAGAAGAGCAGGACTAGCATCCGGATTGAAGACGTAGTGGGAATCCTCTCGCAGCTGCATCTCCTCAAAGATTTCTCCCTGTCTGCTGGAGATAGAGAGAGTTAGTAGGGTCTTTGCCTCTTTCTCTTTGTCTTTCAGCTCTGTTACTCAAACTTACATCTTTTTGGGCGTCAGTCGCTCCTCCAGTCCTTCGTATCCCTCGAAGGGATGTTTCGACCCGGAGATGTTCTTCCATGAGCGCTTTCTGAAATGAATCATGTAAAACAAGTGTGACAACAAAAACAAACAGACTCAAGGTCTGGGGAGAACCCAAGTAGAAATCGGCAGCACTCATTTGCGAGGAGACCGACTGTGATCCTGACTGATTCAACAGTCCGAGCTGTGACGTGTAGATGAATTTCTGGGATCCTGGCTCCTGTTTGATCGTCGGCGACATCTGCTGGTAGCATTGTTGAGAGCCCTGAGATAAAGAGAAGTCACTGGTAGGAAAGCCCTGAGAGGCTGAGGTCAAAGCTTTCACATATCTGAAGATGCATTGCTGAAAAACTAGAATCGAGAAACTTACTCGACATAGGACGTGACCGTATTGGCATCGAAATCTTGCTGGTTCATTCTGCCGGGAAGACGAGAGTAGGGCTGGAAAATACAGAGTTGCTGACAGAGAGACAGAGATACAGAGAGAGAGATAAAGAGGTATAGAGGAACAATGAGACAAAGAGGCAGAACTGACTTAGAAGTGGTACTTTCTCGTAGAGGCTACCAAGACTGAACTGAATTGATAGAAAGCGTGTTCTCCCAAAACTATTCTTTTGAATTATTTCAAAATTCCAAAAAGAAATGTTAGCTCCCAAATTGATTGCCTATAGAACAGAAAGTCAAAACTACTAGTTCTCCCGATGCAGACGACTGTATTTCTTCTGCTGTGTCTTACGGGACTGGTAGCACCGCTGAGCCAAGTGATCCAGTGTTCGCCGCGACTCTTTTGCAACCGTCAGGCTCTAGATTACTGGAAGATGACGCGAGACGCTGTCCAGCAGATCCTGCGCCTGCAAACGTTCCTTCTCGACCATGGACTCGTGCACAACTCAAGCCAGCTGCAACTTCTCGCCTTGCGCGATCGACTCTGTCAGGATACCTCAATGACGGTTTTTCTGCTCGACTACGACGAGAAGATAGACGAGCAAGAGCTGAGCTGCGTCTGGCCGGGATCCGAGACCTCGATCACCTGTACTCCCGTGCCAGAAAAGTACAGAAATGAGCCCTACACTTACATTTCGCCGCAGGAGGCACGCGACAAGATTGCCCGCTTCCGCAGAAAGATTGGCTGTCGACGCGAGACGGAAGAAGGCATGTATTTTCTCGACAGTCAAGTGACAGAGCTCCACATCTGCAACGAGAGATGCATCCAGGCCGGCATCGGATACGTCGCCTCCTGCCTCATGATGATCGTCTTTTCGGTAGCAGTGGTTCTTCATTGCATCCATGGAGAATAATAGAACTTCTTTGTGCTGCTATAAATTGCTAAACGGTACGTGGAACTTAGAGTCTCTTACAGTAGCTCTGTCTACCTGACTCTTTGTCTCTCTGTCTCTCCGTTTCTGTCTTTCTGTTTATCTGTTTATTTGTCTCTCTGTCCCTCCGTCCCTCCCTCCTTCTGTCCCTATTTCTCCTTTTTCTTTCTTTGCAAAAGAATGATTATCAACCGCCATGTCTCACCCGTACTTTGTTCACATGACAATTTTCTGTCTAGGCTCTGTGGGTAAATGATCACATAATTATGCCCCTCACGTTCACAACCTGTACGAATTACTGAGATCGAATTGCTGCTGGGGAAATAAAAGAGTTCCGGAAGAGGAACACGTGCTCTCCCGTTCCGGTCCCCTCTTTTTCAATGTACAGCTGCATCGCAGCTGCTACATGAGGATGAAGTGATTAGTGAAACGAGAGGGTTGATGCACATGTTAACAGAATTTATGACGACACCCCTGTGTTCCTGAATTGTACTTTGCATGTCTGTGAGAGAGCAAAGCGGATATTATGCCTTCTTCACATTCTGCCCAGTGAGGACTTGATAACTGGGGGAAACAGTGTGTAAAATTAAGATATTCTTCTTCTAATGATCTAGACTGGGACTGAAGACAACAATTTCAAAGAAGTCTCTGTGCCACTGTCTTTGAACCACTATTGTCCTTTCAGCCTTCTGTTACTGACAGCCAATGAACTGTCTTCGTTTGCCAGTTTTTTTAGACTAGCTTGGGACTGTTCTTTACACACTCCTCACTTTTTCTGTCTCCTCCAGTATATAGAAAGATTCAAGAGTCAAGCAACCCTCCCCTGCTTTTTGTCCCTCCTTCCTGTTGCCTTATTATGAAGAAGGCTCTCATAAATTAGTCACGGGTCTCTTTCAGGAGTCTTTCTACTTTCTTCACTATGGGATAGCTTGGTGGATAGAGTGTTAACTGCATGCTGTTCCGAACATTTGGACTGATATAAACATTTCTTTAGCAGAGAGAGGGTGAGAGAGCGGCGTGGCAGCCGTGAGAAACTGCGCTCGGGGCTGACATAAACTCTTGTTATTGAACGCAAATTAGCTGTTTTTACGTATTGACCGAGGAGGAAGATAGGAAAAAAGTAGTAAGATAAAATGTGGTTGAGTGCATCCAGGAAATGGGCGCAATAAATAAACGAAACAGTTTTTGTTCCCTCCGCCTGTTGATTTTTTCTTTGTGTCATAGAGCTCTTGAAAGTCTAGAGACACGGGAAAAAACCGACGAGCTCGGGTCTGGCTGTCTCTTTCTCTCTCTCTCTATCTTTTTGGGACTGAGAGACAGTGTAGCTATGGCTACGGACCCGCCCCCTCTCTCAAATCCGATAATCACGGTGAACGCCCCGAGGATATGCGATAGAGGGTAGGAGAGGCTGGTGTATAATCCGATGAAATCTCTGTAAACAATAATCTTAACAAGAGCTGACCGAAAAAAAGACTCTGTTGGATGGGACAAAGTGGGGAAGACCACTGTTTGGCCGGCGCTGCAGGCGATCGACTGGGCCCCCGGGGTGACGGCTGCCGTTTCTTCGGCTGGTCCCACTACTGACGTCACAGAAAAACATAGGACGTACTAAAATTGTAAAAAATGGATTCGAAAATCTACTATCCCTGACGAATTGGCAATTAGGGCTTCAGACAGACAGACATCTCCCTCACCTTCATTACTGCGTTCATTCTGGCTTGCTACTTCTTCTTTAGAAGTAATCATGTTGGTGATGATGTCCCCACGCAAGATCACGAAGACGCTCTGGGAAGGATACACGAACATTATCGACACCGCTCGGGCGGAGAAGAAAAAGACCGCGGAGATCAGTAGTAAGATTATCGGTGAAAACGGAGAGCGCATCAAGGATCAGCCGAATGGAGTCAGCCAGTATGAGACGGGCGCCGAGCAAGTTTTAGCCGACAGAGGTAAGTGATAATGAGCCAAAATTTGCAGATCTACGGAAGATCAGCGACTAAGAAGACGGGTCAAACGGAAACTGAAGCAGGGATACGCCAATACCCTCAGCTCGTAGCCAATTCGGTGGCACGAGAGATTACCGACGGCTACGAGACTGTCATGTTGATCAAGACGGACACAGGATGATCGGCGGAAAGGAGTGCGTTACCTGTTCCGAGGCATCAACAACCGGCTTCTTTTTGCTTCTTTTTAGCTGGATGATTTCCGGTAGTAGATCCCAGAAAACGGATACTTATCGTACAGCTGAAGAGGCCATGGAATTTGTGGAAGAATGTTTCCGGTTGGATCGTGGGGGACGACGAGTTGAACAGTTATCGAGACATTAGTAATAAGTTGAACAAGAACAGGAAAGGACTTTCTTTTCCTCTACCTTTTATTTCTTTTTCTCCATTTTTGCATCGAAGACGTTCTTTGCAGGCTAAAAAATGGAGGCCCAGTCGTTTTTGCAACTCTTCTCGCGTTCGACCAGTCTTCATGTAGTATGTGGGAAGATTGGAAGGTCCAAATGCTGGAAGACTGTTAATCGAGGACGCACACCCACTGATGCCGAAGCATTGGCACACTACGATATTTTGAAGATATATAGTCCTCTCAACATCGTCCTGGAACAGTTCAGCCAAACACGATATGCTCAGCCTGCACCGATAGCAGACGACACCCCGGATTACGGAACCATCGGTCAGGAAACGTATGCTAAAGTGGAAAATAACAGGCAGAAAAAAGAAGCTGTAAGGGTTACATAAAAGTTTGAATCAGTTCTAAAGTTAGGTGGACCTAGTCCTGTCTGGACGGAAACAGTTGGTGCTACTCGAGGAACCGGGCGGCTCGCGAAAGACCTTCTGTTACGAAACAATTTACAATTTACAATTTATTGTCGGAATCAAGGGGTTGCTATCATGTCAGGGCTCCCTTGCCGCTCCCATAGCGCGAACTCGCTCTTCGTCTCCCTCTATTGTCTCTCGCATCCACATGATTGAAGTTCGTCCGAGGCGACCACAGGCTTTCTTCAGCTCATCTTCCCATCTCATGTACGGTCTCCCTAGAGCTCGTCGCTGATCTCCTTCCATCTCGGCCATTTTTCCTCGTCCATGTCTCCTCATTCCTCGCACGATTGAGTTGGGTTGGCTTCGCGCCATGGGTGTTGACGTGACGATCCCTCTGTGTCGCAGTGCTGGGACCGGAATTTCTTCTTTCCACAAACGGCGACGGCGATGGTAGGCTACTAGAGAGTGCTTGAAGAAGCGAGCGCACAGTTTGTGAAAATAAAGAAAATTGAAAATAAAGAAATTTGAAAATAAAGAAAATTTACGAAACAATCTTCAACATATTGCGGGATGAGGGAAAGACAGTCATGTGTTCTGCGTGGACTGGAACCGCCGCTAATCTATTACCCGAAAGCAGGACGATAGCTTTATTTTTCATTTTTTTCCGCGAGAAATCTTGAGATAACAAACTTTGACTTTGAAAAGATATCGTTTAGCACCAAAGACTTGGTAAAAGAGATCTTTGAAGGAATCTAAGACGATCACTTGAACGCAAGAGCGATCCCTTATCCCAAAAATTGTTGATGTTGACCAGATGAACCTACAAATTCTCAATAAAATGACAGGTAGTTTCTCGTCCCGAAAGGGAAAGTTCAGGACAAAAACGCGTCTTCTTGAGCTTCGATTCGGTCGGTAAAAAAGAGGATACCCAAGATCAAAGGGGTCTTCCGAGTTTCTCAAGTCTTTGATTCCCTCAAGCCTCCCTCCTCACAAGCTCGAAATTTGAATGTGGTGAGAGGATTGTGTAATGGGACTAGGCTTCAAGTCGAGGATTTTGGGAGAAATGCTTTTCAATGCAAGTTTTATCAACGACAGTAGGTAATGGCAGTCACTAATTATTCCAAGAATCGATCTTAAGTCTTCCAAAGGAAAAGGTAGGATACATTAAGAAATTCGGAAAAAAAAACTATTTCAAATCTATCGTTTATCTTATTCAGACGACATCCTTCAATATCCCAGAAAACACAGCGGACGTGCGCTGCCACTTCTGGGCATCACTGAGGTCATGCTGCAACCATGTGCCCAGTTTCTTCGTAAATCTCGATTGCTTCAAATGGTGTTCTACGGCGACATGACTAACAGATAATGCCTCTGCTAACTCACGGGCAATTTGCCGATTGTTCTCGTTCACGAGCTGCAGCAGCCTTGATTCGTCGAAACTTGTTGGGCGACCTGACCTTGGTTCATCTTTGACGCTTTTCTCTGCAAACTTTGTGTTGTGTCTGCCGAAACAATCTGAAGAGATAAAGAGAAGAGAGTGACTTTTATATATTTATTTTAGGCAAAATAAATAGATGAACTTTAGAGAGAGGAAGAGAGGTTATATGGTAAGAATGGAAAAACGAGTGACGTGAGGGGACGTCACTTGGAAAAACAAGCATGAATCCTAAATAGGGAAGCGAACGAATGTTCGCCCGAGATGCAGTAGCAATCATGGCGGAACCCGCGAGTTGCGTGACTCTGTGACTATGGGCGCGCATTCAAATAGAGCCAGACTCAGCAGTTTGGAAGACTATTCGTAACATAAGTATGAGCAGTTATCAGGGTCAATTTTCCTTTCTGGGAAAGGGAAAAGTACATCTCTTTGAAGAGTTCGTCACTTGCTTCATTCTTCCTAACCAAACTGAAAGAGTAATTGCCCGATTGGGAGAAGCCTCCTTTGATGACAGCTGGCTTAGGATCCGTAGCGGTAAGCAGAACTTTCGCAAAATACTTTCCAGCTGCTTCCTTCATTTGATCTCCAGACATTGAATAAATTGGCTTGAACAAAATTGTTCATACAACTAAGGGAAAAGCTATACCGATTCTAAGTGGCCGTGTTTGGCTACATGATGAACGACAGTGGCTGTGTCACGCATTTTACAGATCGTGCCTTTCAGAATTTGCAGGACCTGCTTGTGTATTTGTGAATTTGTTTTTTGTAAATTGTTCAATTGGATGCCGTCAACAAAGTCTGAAAACGCATGTTCATACACTTCGCCCTATTTCCGAGTGCAATTCCCTTTTTGACAAGCTACACTCATTGAAAACCTCCTATCAGTTGCTATCTTTTTTTACTAAAGCGCAATGGTGTCTGTCCGTCATGGTGTCCGCACAATTGCCTGTCAACACTAACATTCCCAAAATGTTGACAAGTCATTTCATGTCAAGAGACAAGGGGACGAGCCAGCTGTGAAGGAAGGGGGAAGCGGCGAAGCAGCCGGTTATACATTTTAAGTCAAGCCTAATGCTGTCGAAAAATTTCCCACCTCCACACTCCTTTTCAAAATTGAGGAACCGTGTAATAATGGCGTCTGGTTCCAGTAGAATTTTATCCATAATGTGTGTCTTATCTACAACTGATTCTGTACAAAGTTAGAAACAAAGTCATGTTTACCAATCCAATGCACCATGACTAGACTCATTCCAGGTGGATTGGGGCTATCTTCTTTGTGTACCTCCTTTTTGTAACACGCAACAACTCCCGTGACTTCGTCTACGTATTTTTTGCTAAATGAATCGGTTTTGACGTGAACCTTTGACCTCTCACTCAAAGGGTACTGTGTTCCTCAGTTTGTTCCGGTATCTATTTTCTCTGTATACCTCCCTTCCGTTCTTTCTTACATGTTGTCCTTGTTCACGCAGTTTTTGCATGGCATCTGCTACAGTTGCGCCTCTAACCTTTACCTCATCAGGAACGTATTTTCCTTTCTTTTCAGCTTGCATTATAAAGGCGATGTTGTACAAGATTGGCCAATTATTGTCATTGTTGATGTCTACTGGAAATACTTAGTAGGCAACTTACGGACCAAAAACTAACTGGATGAAGTATCCAGATCTTTACATTTCTCTACAACAGAACGACGATCAAGATTCTGTTCTATTGGCATTCTCTCGTGGTTGCGGAATTTGTCACTAATCTTAATTTTACTGTTTTCGGCCGATGAATACAAATCTATCAGACGAGGTTTGGGGGGCATTCCCAGTTTTTCAGCCTTTTTTTCCAGAGTATTCAGGTTCTCTAAAAAACAAGAATCGTTACCAAAATAGTGACAAATCACTGGAAAACTATATTAACTTACTTTGAATGCTGTCATAGTGTACCTTCTGAAGCACAGCCATGTTACAAGCCTTGCCGGCTGCATCCTTTACCTTAAACAAAGCTCTAGCGAAGCTACGGCATGACTCTCCTCTATTTACAATCTTGCCAGTGTCTGAAGGAAAGCTATTAACTCGACTAGTTGGCTCACCTTTATTTCTTCCTTTTACCATCGAGTCTACGAGCTTTTCAAGTCCATGTACTTGATAGGGTTTCACCGTCTGGAAGTAACTTTAGGCATCTCGTTTGTCTTTAAACCTCAATCGGGAAGATCTGTTCACCATCGGAATTGAACATTTGCAGATCGTAGGGAACCCCCTCGCAGTCTTCGCCCAGAGTTTTTATCAAATTGTTCGCGTCGTCGTATTTTTTTTTAATATCTGTAACACTGCAACATGTGGGCTGGGTTTTGAGAACGTCAGACAAAGTTTTGAACATGCTATCTGAAACATGATGATATGTATTGTGTCAGTTTTAAAAAACCATTCGAAGGGTTTTTCTCTCTGCTCCGAAGCTTTGTAATGGTCGCCTTCAGCACGACAAGTAAGCGGAAATAGTGCATGTGATATACATCATTGGGATCATTGGGATCATTGGGAACCTTGGGAACAGTTAGCACCACAAATCCATCTTCGTCTTCTTTTCTCTTCAAGAGAGCATCCGTCTGATTAGCGAATAGAATATTGCACAGAAGATCAATTTCACGTTTGTTCTGAAATGAACATACACAAACCGTATAATGAGAAATCGCCTGCGTCGACTACATCAAAGCTTTCGACTCAATTGAGCATGGTGCCTTTTGAAATGCCCTTAATCGACAAGGTGTGCCGGCGAAGATGATCCGCGTCCTCCAGCTCATCTACAACACAACTAAGACCTATACTCTTTTTTTAATGAAATTTTTTTTACCCTTATCCGAGTCTGCTGGAGATTATGGGGATCAATTTTCAAAAAATTAGCATGTGCAAAAGTTTGGCAATTCCAGAGAACTTCGTCAGAAACGAAGCCATCTGAGTGTAAAACATGTAAAAATCTTAAGTACAAATGTTAAAACGTTTCGAAGCGAATGTTTTTACTCTTCTTCGTTATCATGCCGTCGGCTTGTCGACTTTCTCATGAAGAACAAGCCTCCATTCGTGCCCTGAAGATTGCTGAACATTCGAACATCCAAATTGCGAAGCAGTTAGGAAGAAACAAGGGCTGTATTAGATGTTTCTTGAGCAATCCGAACTACGGAAACAAGCCGGTTCCTGCACGCCCCAGGAAAATTGGAGATCGCTTCGAACTCCTCAATCAGCTGCAATCAGATCAAGGCTGATCTGCGTCGTCCTCCGAGCTGTCCATTCTGTACCGTACATCGACCGGGAACTGAAACTGCTTACTCCTAATCTCAATGCACAGCACAAGGTGAACCGCGTGGCTTTTGCTCGGAATAACATGGCCATGCAATGTCACAAGGATAGTCACTACGTTTTTCTGATAGTTTTTGCAGATTTTGTTCTCGGACGAGAAGAGATGGGCTCTGGACGGTCCTGACGGAGACCGTGGCTACTGGAGAGACAGCCGCAAGCCGGCTGTTCAGTTGCCGAAACGCTCGTTCGGAGGTGGCGGCGTCATGATTTGGGCAGCGTTCCACAGTGGTGGAGTCCTGGATCTTCATTTCGTTACGGGTCGACTGAATGGTCCAGATTATCAGCAGATTCTGACGAGAATCTCTTTGAAGTTTTGACTCAAAAGATCTACAAGGATAATCGAAGGTTCACCAACCTTGCCAAGCTTCGTCGGGAGATCCAACGGGCCTGAAACAGCTTCCCGCCAACAACTTTCCTGAAACTGGTCAACAGCATGCCTGATCGGATTTTCAAAGTCATCCAAAAGAACGGGGATTTTATCGGCTGATCCATTTCGCGTCCCTTGTTGTTGAATAATAAATTATAGTTGCTCCGGTTGCCTTTTTAAACAACTTTCTCTGGGGTTGCCAAACCTTTGCACATGCTAATTTTATTAAAAATTGATCCCTCTAATCCCCAGCAGACTCGGATAAGGGTCAAAAAAAGGTTTGCCGAAATTTTGCACATGAGTATATTTGCGAGTATGCGACAAACGAGTGAGAGTTAACATGCAAAGAGGTGTACTTCAAGAAGTTTCGCCTTCTCTATTCACGAAGATGTAAACTTGGACTAGGATGGACTCGGAGTCAATAATTTCTGCAAAACATCCGATACGCCGACGACACGGTCTTTTCTCACATACGGCGGAAGAACTCGAGAAAATGCTAGTGTACCTAGCTCAGCGGAGCTCAGAAGTAGGCCTTACTTTGAATTGTCAATTAACCAAGTTGATGACCAAATGCAATTACACTCCAAACACAGTCAATGTCCAAAATGCCAGAGCTACATCTATATAGGATCCAGGGTCTCATTCGACAGGAACAGACGAACTAAAGTAGAACTGGGCCAGGAAGATAGCGAATATGAAAGACGATAGATGGACGAAAAGCCTCACAGAATGGAGACCGTGGAGGAGAAGAAGAATGTCTGGTAGACCGAAGTCCAGATGGAGGGACGAATTTATAGCTCGGTTAGGAGAAGTATGGATGAGAACTGCGCGGATGAGCACCGAGCTTTGGAAGACTAGCATGTTGCGACATATGCAAAATATATGATAACAAAATAAATCTAAATCTAAATAATGAGAAATAGTCAGTTCATGCTAAACTTTTCAACATTCCTCTGATTGTGAGCCGAAAATGGGTTGAAGTCGGCCAGAGCCGCTCTTCGGTAGTGCCCAGGAAAGTTATGGTACTTTTCGTATCACAAATAGCAAAGAAAATTCGCTGTCTTTTTTCCGCGTGACTATTGTGTAAAAAGTATTCGAAAGCAATGTAAAAAGGGGAGGTTGTGGAGCTTATTTTTCCCAAAATGTACTTTTGTATAAATGTGTACCATGTTCGATTAGCTAACATAAATATTCACGCCCGATAGGAAAACTGACTTGTTCAAAATACTGAAAGAGCCCTTCCTCGTAATTCTTGAAAGCAGTCTGTTCGAATCGTAAGGTACCTGAAAATTTGATGTCTTAATAACTAGCTGCTGTTCTACGGAGCTTATTGAAGTCAGCCATCTGAGCAGGACAGTTGAAGGAAGACAGTTGAAGGAAATGTTTTTTCTTATCTCTTCCTGTGAGTCCTGATGGCTAGTGGTACTCTACAACAACAAAATTGCAATTTCCGTTATCGTGTGTACAAACACAATTTCCTACGCACTAACGTACACACACAGAGACACCGTTGTACTTTAATAAGAGAGAAATTGTAGATAAGGAAGCTTACGTTTCGGAAAATGTATATCCGGAACTGAGCTTTTCTGAATAGAAAACTACCTTAAGAAGCAGAATAAACTACTACTCAGCCACGTAATTTCGGTGCAAGCAGAGAATGGCTGTCCTTATCTTGGAAGCCGTATGGCACAGTCTTTGCGACGGCGCCTCATACATGAACGCACAGAGTTTTTGTCTATCTTTGAGATCGTAAACGACAGCAAGGCCATGTAAATCAACAAGGATACCATGTTCGTCACAAACGAATTTTCCATCGAACAAGATGTCATTCGATAGTCCTTTGGATAAGAAATCCGGCGTATACTCCCAACTTTGCCTAATCCCTCTCTGAGCCGAGATCAAAAGTCTAGAGTGCAATCAATGTTGACTTGCCATCAAGCATTGGCAATAACTTATGAGCAATATTACTTGATCGCTTCGGTTTTGTGTCCACAAAATAGAGAGAACGGTTTCATACTGTAACTGTGCCCAATTTCGAAGGATCGTTTGCTACGTGATAGCTATCTCTAGCGAGACCATAAAACTCTTATCACCTGAAAACCGACTTCTTAGCGATAAGACAGATCGTTGAATCACAGTATGGATTGCTTATATCAAACAGAGAAGGACGAGAGTGTCGTGATGCAGAATTAAAGCCAGGCATTTTAAAACTTTTGTATAAGTGTTTCGATTAAAATTGTTCCACCTTGTACAAATAGTCTCGCGTAACATCGACCCAAAATATTGACGTCTTCTTATCAATGCAGTTCTTACCAATCGCCGCTCTTTCTTCATCCAACCGTATTCCCCTCTGGTACGTCTTATTTCCAGCCTGTGAAAATGAATATTCTAGTTCAGTATGGTCAAATTTCGTGAGACGCTTTTGAAAAGTTTCTCAAGGAGTTACTTGTCAAGCTAACCTTGACAAGTAACTCGTTTCAGCGATTAAATTGTTTTTGACAAGATCTGGCAAGTTCAGAAATTCAGTTGGAACCAAGTGCGCTGGGAGCATGTTGCTCCTCGACGCTCTGTTGACTTCTTAGACTGACCAGGTTTCAAGCGTAAAAAATAGCTGCATTAGTGCCGGCTGAACTGTTTGGTACTAGGTAGAATTGCGATGGTAATGCATGATTACGCACTTGTCCTGTGTCAAAGCAACAACCTCCTGCCACAAGACTACTCTCAGACTGAATTTGCCAACTTTTAGCATGTCAAGGATAAAGAGTCTTGGCTTACTGTAGAGTTTGACTTCGAATGTCTCTTATGGCCTTTAAGCCGAGAGGGGAAGCAGTAATAAGGACAACTTATTTTCAAAACCAGCCATCTGCGACGTCGTTCTGGATAAAGTTAAAAGTGTTGAAGTGTCAAAACTGAAGACAATCGAAAGAATTTGTCAGAGGCTTTACTGACGCTTATACGGTAGACAGACTCATCATTTATTTGATTGGCTGTTTTACTCGCAGCTATTTCTCCGAACTCCTTTTTCCCACCTTTACAAAGAGTTCTCGCTCACTGATCCAATTGGATCAATTCGATGAAACTTTTTAACACTATACCTTCCTCTCTCCTACAATGGGTCTCCGATCCTGTTGGCTACCGGTCTCCCTCTCACTTTTACGGCCGCTTTTGAGTCATTTCCATTTTGTTCGAGTCGAGCTTTAAACTTTGACGGTAAAGAAACAATCAGGTTTTTTCTTTTGTTTCTTTTTCAAGGCTTAGTGCCGCTACGAAATTATACTGATGCCGATTTTCAACTGGAGAGGCGAGTTTAGTTCAAAGCAAGAGTATTGGACTTTATTTCCGATTTAAAACTATACGCCCTTCATAACAGGAGGTAGGACTACAGTGCGCGTCAAAAATATAGGGACACCCCTAAAATCGCGATAGCGGACGCGCTTTACAATTTTAGACTTTGGGAGTATTTCCATCGAATTCCTCGTGCTCTAAAACCGTTATAGTCATTTTTTTTCGGAAAGAATGGTTCAAAAATGCGGACGTGATACCGTAGTTCAAGGAAAAACGCCAGCGTCATAAATATAGGGATATCTTCAAATATTCTAGATTTCCTTCAGATTTCCTTCGCGTTTTTATCGTTTTCCCTTATAGTTTCGTTATTATCGTACCTTTACAATTGGCAAAATGTGTCCGTCTGGGACACAAGTCTAATCTGGGATAACACTTGACAATGTTTATGAACTTTTCTGTCAAGTACTATCTTAGATTAAAGTTGACAAGACAAGTCAGGGCAGAAGTTGCAAAATCAACACTGACAGAGTCGCTTCGCCAGGAGCGTAAGCGACTGAACTTATCTGATCTTTTGAACTGTTTGACTAAGTCAAGTTAATGCAAGAAGAAACTATTTTGAGTTGGCAAGTTACTGTTATTGCTTTTGCTTCTTGAGGAGTTTTTGCTCCATGCTCAATAAAACCGCCGACCAGGCGGTGAAGTTGACTGATTAATAATATTCTAGAATGCCTCGTGCCAAACGACTTTCGGAGGTTGAACAAGGCCAATTGACTGCTCTACATGATGCCGATCACAGTCTTTGTCAAATTGCCAAACAATTGAAGAGATCTGTAAACTATCAGCCAGTTTTCCAATAACGAACGCCGTTGCAATAAATTCAGCTCAGGACGATCGCATGTGCTGACTCCGAGAGATGAAAACCACATTCGTCGCTTGGTTTCCAACACCACGATCTCGGCAAATCAGGTTCGCACTGAGATTTTGACGACTGCATCGAAGTCGACAATCCTCCAAGCCATCCACAGAAATGACAGCATCCTTCGATAGCAAATGAAGAAAGCCCCGATGCAAAAACTGCACCAGAAGCAGGCTAGAGTTGTCTTCGCTCGCGCTAACATGTATCTCGAATGGAACAAGGATTGTTTTTTTTTCGGTTTCACTCATTACTGGCGTGTTCTGCGCAATGCGCCAAAGTAATTCTCTCGATGAAAGTTTGGAGGAGGATCATGCATGCTCTAGGCGAGGTTCTGCAGCCTCGGACCGCTGAACATTGCCTTCATTACCTGCCGAGTGAACGCGAAGGATTATCAGGACGTTTTGAAAGATCATATGATCTCTTTTCTCCAAGCGAACCCAGGTCGTGGACTAATTCCAAGCTCCTGACCAGCTGAAAAAGGCTATCCTCAAAGCCTGGGATGCCTGATTTCTCTGGCCCAGAATTTGATCAGCAGCATGCCTAATCGTCTTATGGATGTCATTGTAAACTACGGAGGTTCTACTCGTTATTGAGCATAGTTAATACGCACTTTATACGCCCTCTTCAAAACGGTGTAGGACTATACACCTCTTTTCAAAAAGAGGCGTATAGTCCTACAGCAGCCGTCTCCAACGGCTTCGCCGCCCTTTTGTCTGTTGCAGAAACCTTCGTGCTTTAGATAGTAGAGATCCTACTGTGACGTATTCCGCCTATTGCGCATATGTTTAAAAGTTCAAAACAATAACATAATGTTTTCGCCTGTCATCTCTTATGTAAGATGTATTGCTTCTCTTCACACTACCTTTTTTCAATTCATATTTTTCAGGGAATGTCAACTTTTGAGCTAAGAGGCAATTTATACCACTCATCTTCTAATATTCCAGAAAGCAGCAGGGTATCAGAAACAGAAACGGAATAATAGGACTCTTCAGGCCGGTTCTAATTTCATCTGGAAAGCCCTTGTTTCTCGCCTGCTATTGAGCCTAAATCCCATTATTTGTCAACTCACCCCCTCGAAGAATACGTCCGGGTCACAAAGAGAGCCAGTTACACGGCTCGAGCTGGAAGGACAAAATGTGAGTGTCTAATGAATGTAATTGGAAAACATATATGGGATTAACGTGACATTCTTAGCATTTGTAGGACGTCTACTTGACTGACAGCAAAACTCGTCAACCAGTACGTTTTGAATTGAGCAACGACAACAGGGAAGAACTTCTGAGATTTGAACCGAAGCACATTGACGTGGTAAGTTTGACCTAATACGAAAAAGTTTTTGACTCAATGTGAAACACAGGCGTGTCCAAAACGGTACTGTGAATGATACTTCGAGATTTGTTTCCTTATTTATAACGAGTTTTTTTCCCCTTGCAGTACACTCCAGTCTTCGGCACCAAAACCAGCCGACTGATGAAAAAGGAAAAAAAAAAACCTTCTCCTGAATCCACAAACGAATGGAAGGACCTCTGTCGCTTTGTCATGAAGCATTTTGGACTACACATGAATAGGGAAGGCAACGTCTTGGACGACTCCAAAGTTCCCGACTATGTTGAGACGTTGAAATTCGGAGCTAAGCTCTTCCCCACCAAACTCTTCGAAAACTGTCTCAAGGTTTAACTAATTTGAAATATGTCTGTCATTCAATTTGTTCAAGAAATGGAACAAGGAAACGACGGCTCTGGCGGAATTGTCCGTTTCCTTCAAGGAACAACTGGAGGACAAGCAGAAAGCGGCCAAAGGACTTCTATCCGGGCTCAAATTTGAGAAGGTTTGGTCACCATCAATTCATGATGAGAGTCCCTTCTGTGACGCTGAACTATCGGAGTATGAGGACTGGCTAGAAAGAGTATCAGAATTTTTCTTCCAGCCTTTCAATCAAGTCTTCCAGAAACATTCCCTCACTCTGCATGACGATCCAGTTCTTCTCTACGCCGCTCTTTCGGCTAATGAAGAAAAATTGGCTGCCCTAGCCATCGCTGATCATTGCATCAAGCTCTCCTTCTGCTATCTGAAAGACGAAGGAGCATTCTTTAAACTGAGGGACAGATTCATGGAGATCACCAAGTCATATGATTACGACTGCGTGTGCGAGCCAAAGTTTGACGCAATGCTTCAGCGGTTGCGACTTTCAGTTGCTTCTCCACATGAATGGTTCAATTCTATTGATGGTCTGAGATGCGTTAATGATCCCCAGAACAGGCCTGGCCCTATCGATGAGGCTGTCTCGAGCCCCATATCGAAGCTTGAAGAGCTTTCGAAGGAATCTTTCGAAGGAAGCTTTCGAAGGATGGCTGACTTCGAATGGCTCCGTAGGACAGTTGCTGTATATTGAGACATTCTTTTACAGGTGCCCTACGACCCAAGCAGACTGCTTTCGAGGCTTTCGAGGAAGAGTTCTTTCAGTATTTTGAACAAGTCAGTTTTCCTATCGGGCGTGAATGTTTATGTTAGCTAACGTTACTTTTGAATGCTTTTTATATGTCTTCAATAACCTCGACTGGATCGGTACGATAAACTGTAACTTGTAAAGTCAATTTATTAGTCGCTCTGCAGCCCACACAGACTGCTTACCGACCGAAAGGGTCTTACCTTGCGTAACCAAAAATAAACGCTGCACTCGTAATCACAATTTTCTCTTACAGGAAAATGACACCTTTCGAATTCTCAACGACATTTTGTTTTCTAGTCAACAGATATCGCTGAAGAATGATGAAGAGGAAAACGTGGTGGTTATTATTTGCGATGAGTTCAAGCGCAAGTACAATAAGGAGTACCATCTGCACTATTTTCGTTTGTTGGAAGTTTTCAAGCTTGTTCTCATGGAATTTAAACAATTCGCTCAAAAAGATGGTACTTTTTTTTTCAAGATTTCAGTACTTTTTGTTCCAAATTGATGTGCAATAATTTTTTTCAGGTTGCATGCTTGATCTTTTCCGCTCCATCTTCAGCAAAGAACTTTTCAGCGTGGAGTATCTTGCACACATTCGTGCCGATTGTAACAAAATGATCAAATATAGACTAGGAGATAAATATGATTTAGACGGAAACGGGAATTTCCCGAAAGTGGTTAGAAAACAGACAAGAAAGTCACAAATGTAGTTGCAGGAATTAAAACCCTGCCAAATACTGGCATTACGAAATCTCTTGAAGACGTTGTTAGAGAATGACGATCACGGTAACAAGGTTGCCCTAGTTTAAACTTTGTATCCAGATTTTATAAAGTCTATGTTTACGATAGACGGTGCTACATCTAAGACATGTGACTTTGCTAAGCTCCACCAGGAGCATCTCACCAGTACGTAATCTTTAAATGATTTATAGTAATACTTGGTTCATTCAAAGCTTGCCATTTTTAGAGCATTTGACGACGGAGCAAGAAAAGGCTGGAGCACTAGGACTGTCAGATGCTACTTTTTTTGCGGTCTATTCGCTGGCCGAAAAAAGAAGCATTGTCGCCCAGGAAACCTTGTCAATCAGGAACGATCTGAATATGAATCATGTGGAGGAGGCGTGTGATAAGGCAAATTTGGATTTTGAATTGAGTAAGCGTTTGAAATTAGTAGCCAAGATACCTATCAAAATAACATTCTTTGCTGTACATCAGGACAAAAGTTACCGCTCAACTAGAATTTTGAAATAACGTTTCTTTTTAGGACTGATTGAGACCGCTACTCTATTGAAAAAAAATTTAACAAGATATTGTATTTTGGTATTCGAACTCGTATACACAGACTGAGATAGCCTTAGTAGACTTAGATTTTATGTCAGCCCGAGCATGATGTATAATGTATACCCAAATTTTTCAGAATACCGTCACGAGTTGCCGCTAATCTACAACGTTGCCCTTATAAAGATTGAAGAGGATAAAGGAAGGCCTGTCCCTGAAGAATTGAAAGTCGGCCAGAGTTCAATGAAAAAATACGTTGAAATCTTGTGTAGCGTAGGAGAAAGAGTGGAACAAAATGGAAAGCTACTCGGAAGCTTCAGTACAATGTAAGGGTAAAAGTGTATAAGCCGAAGCAGTTTCAATTAGCAAAAAATATCTATGCGAAACGACGGGAATAGTTGCCACCTACGAAACAAAATGCAAACGCGGTGGAAAGAACGACAAATCTTTACTTATGGTCAACTGGATCGGTAAGCTCACTTTTGTAAGATTCACAAACAATTGTAGACAAAAGTCGGCTGATGGATCAAATTCTAATGGACCCGACTACCATTGTTGAACGGTTCCGCGAGTTTGAGAATGTTTGTGAAGGTGAGCTGATTACTTGTTGGTATTGCAGAAAGCTGCTCATAGAATAAACTATTATGACTAAACAAAATAGTCAATAAAATTCATACTCAGCCTGTTTACAGAATTTGTTGGTGGTATTCAAATGTCGAATATTGAAAATTCATCGCAAATACACGATCAGGTATTGGAACGTCTGCAAAACGAACTCTGTAAGATGCGTGACACAGCCACGGTAGTTCATCACGTATTAAAGCATGGAGATGTTGACCTGGTAAAGTTAAACCCCTGATTATATTTTGGAATTTAGTTCAAGCCCATCCAAATGGCAACTGGAGAGAATGTACGAGACGTAGCAAAAGAATACTTGAGAAAAGTTCAGTTCACAGCCATGCATTGTGTAGCAGCGGAAATCACTGGGAGCTTTTCCCAGTGGGGCGGGTACTCCCTCACAATAACGAAAAAGTGTGAAGAAGAAAACTGCTTCAGAAAAATGAGCTTTTTCATCTCTCAGGAAGGCCTCTTAAGCCTGAAGACTGCTTTTTGAGTGTGCCTTTACCACTGTCGAAGTTTGTATTCGTACAAGAATTGTGAGAATAAAATATTTTCTGGTTTCAGACTTCTTTTCTATTTTTTGACGATTTTAAAATCTTCTACGATGACTTTGCCGTCTTCAATACTGTTGGGAGGTTCAATGTCGCAGTTCAGGACAATCCAATGTTGACTTGCCACCTTATGGCAATTACTAGCTGAAACATAATTTCGCTTTTGTTTCGTGGCCTCGGACAAACAAACAAACTTGTAGAGTCTACCACAGACATTATCGCTCTTGCCAAGGTTACCTATAAGAACCATACCGCATTCCATAACCCAAGAGACTGGTGACAGAGACAGTTCGAACAGAACAGCTCTTCTTGAATACTAGACATAGAGACAGTTGGACAGTGTTAAAGAAACAGTAGCTGCTACAGAAAGACTTGAAACAAAGCTTCAGCACTAGAGCAGCAAAAGTACCCATATGACTAGACAACAAGATTAAGATAGAGACCGGACAAAAACTACTGGTATGTCTACTGTTCACAGAGACATATACAGAAGCTGCTACTGGTAACACGACACAGTGTGTCAAGAAAGTATGGATACCCTTGTATTTTCACCCGTTTGAATGGCTCTTTATGTTTTCAAAGGTTGTGAGCATATCAGTTCGATAGAAAACGACAGAAAACCTCCATAAAAACACATAGAAAAACGTTTTCCTTGAAGAAAGAGTCTGCCGAATGTGTAACCCCTCCTACACGAAAGTTTTTTGTTATCCCCGGAACTGTGAAAAGCCGAGAGTTATCCTTCTTAGTCAGATACTCCGAGTCGAACTTTGAAGCTCTTGATATGTCCCAGTATATCTCTTACTCTCCAGATCGACGAGTATTTGGGTGTGCTGGGGGCTTTTTTGAATCTGCCCTTGAGAAACCTAGAAACTAGAGACACTTCGCCGAGGGGAAGGCTAAATTATGTGGCAAAAATTATAAAGGCTGCTTTTGTGACCACGAAGGAAGAGTAACTCAATTTTGAGCTCAAGGTAGCGAGGAAGTTAACTATGGTAATCTCGTTTGGGCTAATTGGAACTAGATTGTTGTCGCACGAAAATCCCCCCATTTTTTTAATCCACAGTTTTACTGTACGAGGGAAGAGAGAGCCCAGGAATTCAGAATTAGGGAAATAGCCACTTCAGATATTCCGGCTGATCTCCGAAAGTTGGAGAGATCTTCCATGCGCAGAGAAGATTCCTCTTGAGACCATCTGCCGTACCGTCAAGCACCGCTTTCAAACCTTTTGGCGCCCAGATTTTCTCGGCTTATACAGTACTCTGTCTTCTACCACGCCGCCATACCATCCGAGAGCGAGCCCAGTCGTCGGTTTAATTACCCAAGTTTGACGTTTTCAA
Source organism: Oscheius sp. JU75 (assembly GCA_037178855.1). Taxonomy (NCBI): domain Eukaryota; kingdom Metazoa; phylum Nematoda; class Chromadorea; order Rhabditida; family Rhabditidae; genus Oscheius; species Oscheius sp. JU75. The sequence continues at coordinate 1,626,208 of JASJZC010000003.1, forward strand.
ATGCTTCCGACCCTGCTAGAGGTTGAAAGAAATTTTGGAACAGCCTTTCCACTGGGAAGGCAACAAATCTCTTATTTCAGACCTGATGCACTGTGGATTGAGCCATAAACCCTTGGAAAGGCAACAAGACTCCTTTACTTTATCTCTCAGAGCGTCAACGTAAAAACCTTTGGCAATTTTTGATGTATGCCATCAATTTTCTTCCGTCATTTTTAAAACTGTTAGCATCCCCCAGCTCCGAGCCTTGTCTTCTTCTTTTCCAGCAATAATTTTTATACGTTTTATTGTCTCAACATTTACGTGCCTAATAGAGACATTGCTCCAAAAGCCTGGATTTTGAACTAATGTGAGGGAAATAACGACAGCGACTTGAACTTTGAAGTAATGTGAGGAAGATAAACTATGTCTCTGTCACTCTGTCTATGCTGAATGTTTAGCTGTTCCGGTCTTTTCTTGTGAAACGAGGGAGAAGTATAGGTCAGAGACAAAGAAGAGTCCATGCCAATGTCCCTTTCGGCCAAATTTCTGGGTGAATATGGATTCTGTTAGATGAAACTTGCGTTTCAGAAGCTTCATAGTAGTCTAGAGAACAGATAAAAGACTGTCCTCTTCACTTCCGATGGCAAATTTGGTCACTATCCCGATAAATAATTGTTTGGCGCTCAGCCAACGGTTCTCCTCCATCTCTGAGCTAGATCCTCCTTGCCTATGCCGTACTCTCTCCTCTTCCGCGCCGCCATATCATCCGAGAGGGAGCCCAATCGTCGGTTTAATTACCCAAGTTTGAGGTATTCAAATGCTTCTGACCCTGCTAATGTAGAGGTTGAAAGAAATTTTGGAACAGCCTTTCCATTGGAAAGGCAACAAGACTTCTTTATTTGATCTCTCAGAGCGTCAATGTAAAAACTTTTGGCTATTTTTGATGTATGCCATCAATTCCCTTTCGTCACTGTTAAAACTGTTAGCATCCACTAGCTCCGAGCCTTGTCTTCTTCTTTTCCATCAATAATTTTTATACGTTTTCCCTCTACATTTATCCAATTTCAGGATTCTTAAATGTACTTGAATTTCATCTACTCCAAAATTGGGCTTTGCCGTAAAGAAAGACTCTAAACTCTGTTTCGCCAAAAAATGCACAAAACGATCAGTCTCTTTGCGAAAATCAATTTTACTGCTTCACAATCGTGGCATTTTTTAGTGCCAACAAAAAACGTACAACCCGTTTCTCAAGATCTGATTTTCTCGTTTTCTATAAGTAGAATCTGTGATAGCAGTAAGGTTTTTCCAATAGACAGAACTTCTGTGATTTGCAGATAGACAGACTTCACTTCTCTCAAACGTGGAAAGGAGTTCTACGAAGATTTCCAGTTCCCTAAGAACAGAACAGCTGAAAGAAAGGCTGGTGTCTTTTCAAAGAAAAGTTCCACGGCTTCTTTTTGACTTCCCAACATTGATTAATGAACTATTGTCTCAACATTTACATGCATAATAGAGACGTTGCTCCAAAAGCCTGGATTTTGAGCTAATGTGAGGGATATAACGACAGCGACCTGAACTTTGAAGTCATGTGAGGAAGACAAATGATAAACTATGTCTCTGTCACTCTGTCTATGCTGAATGTTTAGCTGTTCTGGTCTTTCCTTGTGAAACGAGGGAGAAGTGTAAGTCAGAGACGAAGAGGAGTCCATGCCAATGTCCCTTTCGGCCAAATTTCTGGGTGAATATGGATTCTGTTAGATGAAACTTGCGTTTCAGAAGCTTCATAGTAGTCTAGAGAACTGATAAAAGACTGTTCTCTTCATTTCCGATGGCAATTTGACAAACAATCGTTTGGCGCACAGCCAGCAGTTCCTCTCCGTCTCTGACCCAGATTCTCGCGGCCTATGCCGTTCTCTTTCCTCTCCCGTGTCGCCATATCATCCGAGAGCGAGCCCAGTCGTCGGTTTAATTACCCAAGTTTGAGGTATTCAAATGCTTCCGACCCTGCTAATGTAGAGGTTGAAAGAAATTTTGGAACGGCCTTTCCAATGGAAAGGCAACAAGACTCTTTTCTCAACATTTTGATTTTCCCAAGTATCGGGAACATATTAAAGCAACAAAAATCGGTTTCTTGATGTAAAATAACAATGCCGCTTTCTGTAGAATGTTCATACTTATTCAAAATTTATTTTTAGCTTAGATTATATCAAGCATGGATTCTTGAGTGATCTTCTTGTTGGAATCTTCAGCAAGGAGTCCGCCCATCTATATCCTTTGAAGTGACCGAAGCTCCGGCGCCAAGAAGCACGTCCCCTACTTGATCGTGCCCATTTGCTTCAAATTGGATAAGAAGCTTCACCATGTCAACATGACCATTTGGAGCAGCAATGTGAAGAGGAGTATGGCCGCTCACAATCGGCGCGTGATGCTCGAGCAGCACTCTCAGTGTGATTGTTTTCTGCAGCATCATGCAAAGGGGTCCACCCATCTTTAGTCTTTGAAGAGACCGAAGCTCCTGCTTTGATGAGCATTTCCATCATCAAATTGTCTTCCTGACGAGTAGCAACATGCAAAGGAGTGAATTTGTCTTCGGCCTTTATGCCATTTACATCGACTCCTTTCTCAATCAGCGATTGAGCCAGCGTCTCATCTCCCTGATGAACGGCAATGTGAAGACTTTTAAAGTCTGCAATAGTGACCTTGCTATCATCCTTTGTGTCCTCTTTCTTCGCATCGTCTGTCTCATTGACTACCTCTACTGCTGATGTTTTCTCAGATGGTAGCTGTGGATATCGAATCGAAGCATGGTCACCGCTCTTAAAATGTTTTCTGTATCCATTTTTTAAGCAGACCCACCTTATCCACGTTTTGCGTAAAAACTGCAAAGGTCTGTTGGACTTCTTGAGATTCAGCGCTGATGAATTTCTTCAGCACAGGCCATTCCTTCTGTTTAATCAAGAGATCGACAACTGCTCGTCGAGGGACAGGAAGGAGATCATGGAAGTTGGTATGTTCCTGAAAAGGGTCAGGCAAAAAGTTGAATAACCGTCAGACCTATGTACCAACGCTTTTCAGCCAATGTTACAATAAGAAACGTTTTTTTTCCAAAAATATGATACATACCATGGCAACTCCCGGCGTCTTCTAAACCTACTGGTCAGAAAGTCTCTGAGTCTCAGAACTGTGACCCACTTCTTGAACTTTTCTCTTTGTAGCAGAGACTAAGAGCCAAAACCAGTGTTGTCATCTCCTCCGAGTCATTAAAATCAATTGAGTAGACAGAGCTATTCTGGAATCATATATTTTGAATTGTACTAGGTAGAAGGGACAGAGAGACTGAGACAGAGTGTAGAGAGAGACAGATAGACAGGAAGACAAAGAGATAGAGAAACAGAGATAGAGAGACAGGGGGATAAAGAAGCAGACAGACAGCTGAACTAATTCACCTGAGTATGAGTTACTCCAGATACTTCAACAACCTCCTCTTTCACTCCACTAGCGGAGCCTCTCAAGTAGACAGTCTCTCTTACGCCCTGCAACCTCTTATAAAAACATATGGAACAACTTACAGCAGAAATGTATGTGAAACCAACATCGGCCAGAACCACCGGCCCAGTTTCTATGGCCTCCTCCAGAGTGGCATATCGTGAATAGTTGGCGAAGCTGTTTATCAGGGTAGTCTTTCCAGTACCTGTCTCTCCAATGGGAAGCAGGAAAAATGTTCCTTTGGGTTGGGAAGGTGGTGTGCCAGTCATCACTGAAACGGATTTGTGAGAACTTTTTTTGGTTCATGACCAAAGTAATGGCAGCAAGAGACGGAAAAAGCATAATTATTTACAGGCACAATGAGACTGAACTCATCCAAAAAACAAAAAACAACTGACAAATTTCTTCATTGAACACCATCTAAACTATGAAAGCGCAATGGTGTCTGTGGTTGACTCTGTGTGTTTGTTGTCTGTTTGTTTGTCCGAGGCCCAAAGATGACAGGTAAAGGATTATTGACAATTAAGTGGCAAGTCAGTTGTAACCGGAAAGGTTTATAGAAATCTCGCACAATTTGTGGTAGCTCGACTAGAAAGTTAACCGAAACCCAAACGACTGCGAAGCAGCCGTAGGCTGCTGGTGTTTATTTGTATTAAAATGCAAATAAATTCCTTACCTCTTACCAAAGAATAACGCCAAAGAAGACCTCAAGCTCTGGAAACACAAAAGGAAAGAGTTGAGAGAATCTTCTTTGTGAGTAGGGTTGGCGGAAAGCAGAGAAATGTTACGGGCAAGGAGAGAGCTTGCGAGATAGAAGAGACATTTGTCTTATCGATGAGTTAAGCTGGGGGAGTTGAGTTTCTCAAAGACGAGAAACTGAAAATGAGGCATCTCTACTGTGGAGGACTCTGTCTGTCTGTTTGTTTGTTTGTCCGTGGCCACGAAACAGAAGCGAGCCAATGAGTTGTCCAGAAGTTTTGTTGTTCAAAAATAATTATTGCCTAAATCGGTTGACAAGTCAACTTGCGTTATAGAACTTGGCTTTTTTCACAGTGAAGCCACTGGGAGATTTCTGTAATTACCAAGCGGCGCAGCCGCCAATGTAAACTGACGGCAAAAGAACGGAAACATCTTTATCCGTCCGTCTGTCATAATGTCCGCACAATTGCATGTCAACACTAATATCCAAAAAAGTCATTTCATGAGACAAGGGGACAAGCCAGCTGTAGAAGAAACTGCTACTAGGGAAGCGGCGCAGCCACCTGTGGTCAATTCTAAGTAAAGGCCAAAGGGCTGCGAAGCTACCGCCGGCAGCCGGTTTTATACTATGAGGCAAACTTTTATTTGTCTTGCTTCTAACTGTACATCACACTTCGCCAAATGTCCGAACTTCTTCATAGCATCGCAGAAGGCATCTGCCAGACCACTGTCTCCTTCTAATTGAGCCGAAATGTTTTTCATGCCTGCGCAAAAGTTGGAACAGGGATAATAATCGGTAAACAGTAGAATCTTATGGTGCTGACCGAGTCTGACGAATATCACTGTGTCTCTGACAGAAGGTTGACCGAAATGTTGCGCCAATTGCGCAACTGAACAGTTCAGTATTTATTAATTGCAACCTATATAATTATTTAGAACAGGGATAGGGTATAACAACGAGGATAGCATCATTTAGTCTATGGATGGGATTTTATGGATTCTCACGGTTGAAGTACCGCAACCAAAGCTGACTTGTCAACTTAATTCTTGACATGTCATGACTTGCCTGCTGTTTTCTCGTGGTGACACATGGACACTTTCTCCGTTATGCCTAGTGTTAACAGCTCATGTACAGGTTCAAAGCCACTGGAAGCAGCGATACTAGCGGATTTCCTCGATGTACCATCCCTCGGCTCCCATCTTGGAAGGCAACAGTCGAGCGCTCTTTACCTCAACCAACGCAACTGCACGCTTTGCTATGACTCGACCCAGCAAAGTATTGCTTTTTGCGGTAACTATCTGCACCCGGATGAGGTAACCTCTTCTCTTTCCCTTTACCAATTCTCTTTCTCATCTTTAGAACTCGTTCTTCCTCGCAACAATCTGTGGGTGGTCTTATTGAATAAGGCAAGAAGAAGTCGTCTTTGATATTCTCGATGAGAGGAAGAAGATTCTCCTGAAGAAGTAGTCGCCATCCTTCCCCCACTTTTCCACTTTGTTCTTCTTAATCTACCGCTAGTGTGTTTTTTACCTATTAGTTCTTCAAATGTCTTGTTTTCTTGTTCTTGCTTATCATAAACTGTTTCTGTTCCTATTCAACTGTAACAAAATCCTCCCATTTAGCACACATTTCAGTCTTTATATTTTAAAAAGCCTTGTTCCAGATGTTAACTCACATTTTGCCTCCTATGGGTCAGTCCCATGTAGGCAATGATCAACAGGATCACGACGTTACTGTCTCGACGAAATTCGAAAGACTTCTTGGAAGTATGTTGTTCTTTTTCCACACATTGTTGATTGTTTCTTCTAGATTGTGTCTATGTCATTTATGACAAAGAGGTGCTTATCAAATGCCTGATTGGATTTTGAGATGGATGGGAAAAAGAAACTGGTTCTTTGGTACATCGTTGCTCCAAGAATATATCTATCCTTATCGAGAAGCTGTCCGAAATGGGTGTCAGAGGTAGGTTCTAAATGCTCTGGTCACGGTAGACTGTCCGGAAAGAGACATGCGGACAGGTTTAATTGCGAGGGAAGGATCAGGTAGAAATGAATGGAAACTGAGCAAAGTTCAAATTAACGAGTCCCTAGGGGCGATAACCATCCTTATATGGTCAAATTTCAGCCATAGCCGACACATCGAGCCTTCTCGGGTGTATGCAGGGCCTTTCTATGGTCTACGACGATAGAAATTTTGAGAATTTTGACTTCAAGAACTATCCCTTTAAAATCCACCTCATGATGGACATCCCCAATGAGTTAAACATCCAATTACTTGAGAAAATCCTACAAAGGTACCGTCTTTTTTTGTATACAAGCACTTATTTTTTTTCAGACTCGAAACCTATTCAAAAAGTGATGAAAGATGAAGAAACGAAAAAGACATGTACAGAAACTGCTCCTTTCTACAAAGCTCGGAAACACGACTCCTGCCTTGTGCGATAGCGTCTTGCAAATGCTCGCGGATGATGTTCATGATACATTCAGTTTGTTGACTTTTATATTTGCTCAAACGACAAGCTCAGTGTACAAATATGAGATTGTGGACAGACAGAAAGCTGTGGAAGCTTTAAGACGTCGCCTTTGTGAGACTACCAGTGATATAGAGAACCGCTGTTTGCACACAATACTCTTTGATCTTTGGGTAGGTTTTTCAGTTCATCCGATCTGACGCCAAGAAGATGCCTGTGAAAATTGAAGTACATGATAGGAAGGCCGTCAAGGAAGGGAAAAAGTCCGAGAAGAGGGATAGAGACGGGAAGGAGCACAGGATAGAGGAGCCGGGGAAAATGGAGAAGAAAGAACCCGAAGAAGAAATTGCTGCCGTCCACATTCTTTCTTCTCGTCCGTTAGTCGAGGCCTCTTTGACTCTTCTCAGGATTCCGGTGGAAAATAAGATTGTTGTCCGGTTGCAGAAGCCAAAGGACCAAGTCGAGGAGAAGTACAGTGTCCCGCCACCAGCTCAGTTCATCCGGACAAAGAATAAGAAAGAGAAGGTGGTTCCAGTCGCCTTTAAGACGATTCGCAAAGGTTTTTTGGTCGCTGGAGTCAAGGGAAAATGGCAGTACTATTTGGTTAGTTACTCACTCTTGTGTTTTCATCGAATTTAAAGAGCCCAGAGAGAGCACCCTTTCAGCAATCGGAAGGAACAGAGGAAGGCCTCTTTGGTCGGATAGATGGCGTCTGTCAACGGCGCTGCTGGCCATCTGTCTGTTTTTATATTGAAGTTTGGCACAAAACTATTTGTTCCTGGAAAGAGTCACACAGTAGAACAAGAGCGGAAAATATTTCATTCTTACAATTTTTGTACGAATACAGTAATTGGATGTTTAACTCATTGGGGATGTCCATCATGAGGTGGATTTTAAAGGGATAGTTCTTGAAGTCAATATTCTCAAAATTTCTATCGTCGTAGACCATAGAAAGGAAAAAAACTTCGAAAACATTCCAAGCTTGTTTATTAGGAAAAAACTGAAGACTTAAAGGCTTGAAAAGGAACTCTATCTCTGTCATGCTACTCTTGCAGTGTATGATCAACGTCGCTTTCAATTCACTTACTATGATAGCGACAATTAGATCAAACGGTGTGAAGCGAATAATTTTTTTACTTGGTCAGAATGGTTTTTTTACTTGGTTAGGGTTCGACAGCCAGGTCTGCTGCAGAAGATCCTCAAGTAGAGCGCGGTAGAGGCCATTGGCAGGGTTCAAATTGCGAGCGAGGCATTCTCTGAAGACAAACTTGAGTTTTTCTACAGTTATCATTGATTATCATTGAATAATCTCATTGTTCAAAGTAAACGATTCGATTTAGTCCTAAAGTTTTCAGTCCACAAGTCCCTTTTAATATGTATTCCTGGTCATTTAAAAGATGTACTTGGTGTAGGAAGAGCCAGTTGATATCTTGACTGTCTCCTCTCGGTTCCATTGTCTGCCCCAAATGGCGAAACGATCAAGCTGGTGCTTGGAGACCATCTAAATACTCTAACTGTAAAAAACGTGTAAATGAGAATGCTTGACAAATCAAAATGTTTTCTTCTTTGATCTGAAAGAACAGATAAAAAGATGTACAGAAATGGAGAACAAACCTTCCGACTTGACCGTATATAGTTCGTCTGGGAAGGCGAAAAGGTATGGATGTATACCTTACGGAGATAGAGTGCCTTTCCAAGCCTTTAAGTCTTCAGTTTTTTCCTAATAAACAAGCTTGAAATGGTTTTCACTGACCTTTGTTAACTGTTGGGTGCTTTTCATTCACCTCCGTTACGATTTCAGCTTTGAAAGAGTACAAAAACCTCAAAGAAAACTGAAAAAAAACATGAATAATTAGTTTTCTTTTGCTGAAAAATTGCTCGTCGCAACGAAAATGGCATTGACGCGCTTTTGCGTACTCTTTCAAATTTTGGCGAGAAATTCAAACGAAAAAGTCAAAATTTTCAAAATTATACCACTTAAAACACGACATTCTACAAACACGAATATATATATTCCCCGCATATGCTTGTCTACACGCCAAAAGTATACAGTTGGCAGAGAGACAGAGAAAGAGAGATACAGTGAGACAGAGAACAAAGAAGCAGAGAGACAGAGAGACAGAGAGGCAGGGAGGCAGAAATACAAAGAGACATAGAGATAACCCTTTAATTAATGTTGTTAGGGCAAGCTTGTCTGGGTGTGTCAACTCTATGCACTCGGACAGTGACTGACTGTCTTCAATAAACTACCTGTCCTCTTCTCTTGCTCATTTGACTCTGCTGCCCCTGTAGAAGAAGATCGTCTCTCGTCCAGCCTTCCGAAGATGTTAGCCGAGAACAAGTGTACGGATAAAAAGGACCCTCAGCATAAGGGGAAATTTCTCCGATGGGCCGAATCGATCGTGGCGAGACTGACCAAGGACTGGAAGCCGGCTCTCTGCCAGTCACTCTTCACCGGTAACGAACTGCTCCAGCTGTGCTACCGCGCCAGGGAAGTCTTCTGAAGTCAAGGGATCATGGTCGAGATGGGTCCGTCGGGTCGTTTGTCTCTGTGTATTTGCCTCTCTGTATCTTTTTCTCTCTGTCACTCTGCCTCTCTGCTCCTCTGTCATATCGAATTCTGTTGTATGCTGCAATATTTTCGAGGCAGCTCCACTCCGCCCGTTCTCTCCCTCGGTTGCCTAGATGCCAGGATGACAATCGCTGCCAACCTCTTATGCTGACAACAGATACCAACTCACACTGTCTCTCTGTGTTTTAAAATTATATAAGTCAGTTGCCAAACCTTCTTCTGACGTCAAATAAACACGTTACACTGATCGAGAGACCAGTCGTTTGGCAGGGCTGGTGTTCTTTACCGCCACAAATTCTCCCTTTTCTTTTACGAGAAAGGCCCAATTTAGGAGAATGCTGCTAACGAATGGAGCCTTCAATGGATGCTGTCATTCGCGAACCTCTCTTATTATTTGGACCTTGAGCAGTATTACCTTTTACGTGGGAATGGGAGTTGTTCACCTGGCTACTCATGACTGGAAGTATTTCCCGAGCTTCAAAAACGGAGTTACACTGGAATCTTATGTTGTGACGGTGGGTTACGTGAGTCTCTGTCTCTCTGCCTCTTTGTCCCTCTCTCCCTCACTCCCTGTCTCTCAGCTTCTGTTATCATCTCTTTTCTAGAATTCTATAAACCTCTTTGTTTTCTTCGCAGCCATCTGCAAGAACCATCGTCTCCTATCTGTCAGTGTCTACCTAGTACTTGGCTCCATTGCCAACATTGTTGTAGCATTCTTCATGTGTGCTCCCTACATGCTCTCAAACGATGTCTGGTACTGTTTGAACAACCTGAGAGGACTGGCCGTACCCTACTTTCTGGCCTTTGCCAGTAAGTCATCTTGTAAACATAAAACAAGGTCAATTCAGTCCAAATGCACATTCGCAAGCATCTGAGCAGCTGGTTGAGAAAGATCGAAAGTGACTTTCAGGAACTGAGACGACTGAATGTTGGATACGCAAACTAAATGCGTGATTTGAAGACGTGCTCTGAGTGACAGTGATACAAATGTTTATGCTCTACCCAAACCAATATATACAAACAGACTCTCAAGATTACCTTCTCAGTAGGTCTTCGGAATACCAGCCACCACACCGCTCTCAATTCCACATTCATTCGATCCACGAGCAATTCTGAACAGTCCCTTCTCTCCCCAGTCACTGCTCCAAGAGTTGACTAGAAGCCAGTAGGGAAGTCCTTTCTCCTCTCCCCATCCTATGAGCTTGACAGCGTGACCACCGGCTAGGGAACCTGCTGTGTGCTGAAACAGAATCTGTCTCTCTGTCTATATGTCTCTCTGTATCTATGTGTTTCTGTCATTCTGCCACTTTGCCTCCCTCTTTCTCTCTGTCTTTTTGTTAGTCTCTCTGCAACTCACCACATAGACTCCTTCAGAGTAGTGGAAGAAGTCTTCGTAGACTTCAAAGGCCACTTCTACTGGACCGTAGGTCATCACTTCCTTCTGGATAGCTTCGACACTATTCTCAACTCCGTAGGCACTCAAACCTGAATAATCTCTGTCTCTCAATACTTCTGTACCTGTCACTGTCTCTCTCTCTCTCTGTCACTCACCAAAATGTTTGTCCGCCTCGTACTCCTTCTTATAGTCCTTGTTACATGTCTTCTTGCATTGTGGTGTGGGAAACAGTCCATGTTTACAGATGTCTTCTGTACTGTTGTCCAGTGGATGCTTACAAGAGGGGAATGGGTACGGCAAACAAGAGTCATTTGATCCATAGTCACTGCCAGTGACCAGTCCTTCCTTGACCCAATAGTCCCAGGCTTTGATGGGCCAGCCGCCATTACAGCCCTCTCCACAGGAAGTACAGCAGGCTAGCACATCGTCTACCGAAATGTTCGGTGTGATCTTCCCTTTGGAAGCAATGCATACTCTGTCGGTTATGGCCTCAGCTGCTCCGAAAGCCCAACAAGAGCCTGAGGTTCTGTCTCTCAATAGAGTGCTCAGTTGACTTACCACATAGACTCTGGTCCTTGACTTTTCCTATGCTCTGGCACTCTGACCACCATTCTCTGGAATCGAACTTGTCCGGAATGGTCACGTTCAGGTGTCTGGAAAAGTACGGATGATTTAAAAACTGTCACTGTCACTGTCACTCTCTCTACCTCGTAGTACTCAATCTCCTCTTTGTCTCTGCCGGTAGATAGATGTTCTGAACCCCCATGATTCCTGTCCTTGTCGACTGGTTATAGGAACTGAATCGGTCATGCTTGACCGCCATCCAATAGGATTGATGACTGTTGACGTAGTCTACCAGCTCATCTTCAGTCATCCTTTCTGTGTTTGAATCTATTCTCTTCGAGCGGAGATTGTCTGGAAGTTACCATAACGCGAATTTCAGGTGAACTGACCAAGGATTCCTTTTCTCTGAAGCGCTCTGATAGGCTCAGTGAATTCAGCTTTTAATAGAAGGGGCACGGAGAGAAAGAGTATGACCTTGGTAGTTATCTGCAGGTGGTGCTTGTTATTTACTCTTTAAACATACCATTCAAGAAGTCTCGCTGTGTGTGTCGTCTGTTTTCCTGTTCTTTACCACCTGTTTTTTATACTCATACTAAGCTGCAGCTCTTCAAACAGTCTACTGGTCAACAGACTTCCTGTCAACAAATTGAACCCGGAATAGCTTCCGTACTACCCAGACAGGGCTTTAAAACACACTGGCTCTCTGTCTCTTTGTTTCTCTGTCACTCCTTATCTCTGTCTCTGCTGACCGTTTTGTAGAGCTCTAGCGATTTGTCAGATATGAGAGAGAAGCGTTGGTCCGAGATGCAGAGCTCATACCAAGTTCCCTTTCGGCTTGATTCCTGGATGAATTTGGATTTTGTTAGATGAAGTTTGCATTCCAGAAGGTACCCAGTAATCTACCGCACAAATTGGATACTGTTCTCCCCAGTTCATTTGGCAAGCTTGATCAATTCCCACCTTTCAAATATTTTGGCTCAGCCAATGGTTCCTCTTCGTCTCTGACCCAGATTTTCTCGGCCTATGCCGTACACTCTCCTTTCCCACGCCGACATATCATCCGAGAGGGAGCCCAATCGTCGGTTTAATTACCCAAGTTTGAGGTATTCAAATGCTTCCGACCCTGCAAATGTAGAGGTTGAAAGAAATTTTGGAACAGCCTTTCCACTGGAAAGGCAACAAGACTTTTTTGCCTCAACATTCATGATCTCATATTGTCCTGATGCCCAGGAATCGAGAGATACAATAATTATCGCAATATTGTTTCTGGAAAACAAAGCTGTTCCGCGCTTTGAACATCCTGCCTTTACAATTTGCTAAAGGTCAACTCTAATCTGGGATAAAAAAAAGTTCCTGTAGTCTTTTCTGTCAAGTGCTATATTAGAGTTAACAAGACGAGTTTGAAGTAAACAAAACAGTACCAAAAAATACTGAGTCGCGCCGCCAGGAACGTAAAACGACTGGTCTTTTAATGAACAGCAGTTTCCAAGCAATTGAAATACAGGGAAAGCAGTTTATGATCGACAGGAGTTTCGACCTAATTTCTGGGTGAATATGGAATTTGTTAGATGAAATTTGTGTCCCAGAAGAATCTCAGTGATCTACCGCGCAGATAAAAATAATCGTTCTCTTCAGTTCCAATTCTCTCTTATTCTCTCGCATCTACCTCCCTTTTATTCCTCTCATAATTGATTTTCAGGATTCTTAAATGCTCCCCAATTTGATCAAACTCTTCGAGCGTTAGAGCCACAACAGTCTGACGAATGGATCCAAATTTGGCAATCGTTCACGGTCTTTGGTGTTACCTTTTCTCTTAGGTGGCCTCTATAAGGCCACATTGATAAAATAAAAGGACTAGCTATTACTCGACTTTTTGTTTTTATCTACCAGATTGGGGTCTGGGGGATGGTTGTATTCAGAGTAGACAGAGAAGCATCTTTGTCTATTACATTGATGATCACACCTGTAAGCATATTCATTGTAATAATGGCTTCTCTTCTTTTAGGGGCAGGAGAGTGCGTAGATTTTATTGATATCATGGTTTGTGTTACCTACTTTACGTTACTTAACCATCTGTTGAGTCGTGTTTTCATTGGCCCTGCCACAGAATCTTTGGGAGATTTCACTATTGTCTACGACAGCGGGTTTAGAATAATTGTGATCCAGTGGAACAAAGGATTAAAGTTCTATTGAGACAGATCTGAACAGGGGTGAGTGACCCTCATCGTGAAGTGACTCATGGTTTTTTCAGAACAAAAGCAGACTCTTGCTATGCTATGAGATAGACTGCTGCAGTGCTCTCTGATAAAGGACCGGATGTGAAAAGGAAAAGCGTGGAGAAGCACGGTGCACTAAAGACAAGTTTGCTCTCGGAACCTGCTGAACTTTTCCTGTGAAGCGAAGATTGTAAAAGGTATCCATCTCACCGGTCTCTCCTTCTTAAAGATTGAGCCTACTCCACTGACGTGAAAAAAAATGAAAATCTCTCCCCCCGTTTCTAGTTTTCACTGCTGTTCCAAGAGTTTTTGATATTACGAAAAGATATTTTCCTGTCTCTGCTGACCGTTTAGCAGGAGCTCTAGCGTTTCGTCAGACATGAGCGAGAAGTCTAGAGACGGAGACCCATACAAATGCTCCTTTTCGTTCTTATTTCTGGGTGAATATGAAATTTGTTAGATGAAATTTATGTTCCTGAAGGCTCTGAACAGTCTAGAGAACCAATTATAAACAGTCTCACACCATTTTTCTTGATCAATTCCCGCCTTTCAAATGTTTTGCCGCCCAGCCACTGGTTTCTCTCCGTCTCTGGCCCAAATTTCCTCAGCCTATGCCGTACTTCCTCCCCTCCCACGCCGCCATATCATCCGAGAGGGAGCCCAATCATCGGTTTAATTACCCAAGTTTGAGGTATTCAAATGTTTCCGACCCTGCTATCGTAGAGGTTGAAAGAAATTTTGGAACAGCCTTTCCACTGGAAAGGCAACAAGACTCTTTTCTCATCATTTTGATTCCCAAGTATCGGGAACACATCAAAGCAACAAAAATCGGTTTCTTGATGTAAAATAATGATGCTGCTTTCTGTAGAATGTTCATACTTATTCAAAAATATATTTTTAGCTTAGTTTATATCAAGCATGGATTCTTGAGTGATCTTTTTCTTGGTATTGCTGTGCAGAATCGGAACAAGGTTAGAACTGTCACTGTCACCGACTTCTTCAATCCAAACCGTAGCTACCTGCTCGTGGACCAGTAAAACTGGCTCGCACTTGCAATTGAAAATGCTCGACTACTACAACCATAATGAGGTTTTTCACAATGAGAGATCAGATTGGCGGGATGCCATTGGACATATGAAATGGAATTTTGATGAAGAGTCAATACACTGTTGGTTTTCACTGTCACCCTCACTGTGCGGACCCATGTTGACAAGCATGACTACAGAAGTTCGGTCCCTAAAACAGGGAATTCAGATTTTCCCCGTTCACTTACCCAGGGTACAGAACGGCAAAGCAGATCGAGCCTCCAGAATCTCCAGGGAGTCTGAAGAGTGGAGCTTAAATCCTGACTCGCTGGCCCTCGTTTTTGAGCAACTGGGCCAGCCGGACCTCGATCTATTCACCAGTCATTTGGATCACAAATTGATTCGTTTCTGCTACTACAGTTTTGAAGTAAAATATTTATTATCACTCCTAATATGGACAAACATGACTCTTCCTACTTATCCCTTAACTTTCATAGATCTGTTTTCAACTGATGACTTTCAGATCGTCAACGAAGACATCGGAAATCGCAGTAACTCTCCACGATATTTCCTTTGCCTGAGCCCTTTTTACCCTGCTCAGGGGCAGAGTACATTGTTGTTAGAGTCCAAGTGAGTTGCTTCGCATAGTAAATATCGAAAGTGTCTGTTGTTTCTCATGTCTTTTCGTGATTGCATTGTCACTAGTATCGTGGTACCAGTAGTAGCTTCTGTATATGTCTCTCTGAATAGTAGACATACCATTAGCTTTCATCCGGTCTCTATCTTAATCTTGCTGTCTAGTCATATGGGGACTTCTGCGGCTCTAGAGCTGAAGCTTTATGTCAAGCCTTTCTATAGCAGCTACTGTTTCTCTAACACTCTCTGAAACTACTCATACATTGGTCGGCTCTTTTTCACATTGACCGTTCCAAGCACTATTTGACCGTCCATGAACTTTTCTTACTTTTGACCATCCCCAGACTAAAGATTCGATGGGACGGTTAAAAGTCATAAGAGGGTCATAGTGAAAAAGAGCCCGCAGGTCTACAGTCGACGTTCCGAGGCTCTCTGTCTCTTTAGAGCATTTTTCTTGTTCTTCGCTGAACTGTGACGTTCCAAGCGGCAGTATTAGTCACTACCACCAGATTCAGTACAGCTTTATTTCTTCCCTGAACAAACTCTCTTGTCCATCTTCCTGGTCGCTGACCTTTCATTTCACTGTTCCTTTTGCCAAAATGTGCTGTTTCTCTTCCAAAAAATGCACTGCCTGAGTAAGCTAACTACTTTCCCTTTAACGAAACATGTTTAGAACTGTACTATGATTTGGACAATGATACTGATCTTCTACTATGTTTTGTCAATTTTGGCCGGCTTCTATTATGCTAATTGGACTTTTTCTACAGAAGGAGACCAAGTCATCAACTTTTTCGGGGTCGTAACCATTGTTTGCATCAGCATTTGGATATTTCTGACAGCTGCTATGGAAAAGACTGAATGGCTGCGTCTGAACTGTTTGGGAGTGGTGAGTTTCATTTAATGTTAGATAAACAGGGAACGGAGAAGCAGAGAGACAGAGATACAGAGAGACGGAGAAACAAGGGCAGTGAGACAGAGATAGGCAAGAATAACCCATGGGTTCCAGCGCTTCTGTGTTTTCATCCTCTCGTTCCTCAGTGTCATTGACGTTCTCTACTTGACCGGGATTCTAGGCCACTACGAGGTTGAGAACAGTGAGGGGCAGATACTTTTGCTCGTCGGAACAAACTTCTTCTTCGCTGGATGCGAGTTTAGACAGAGACAGCGTTAAATTATGGCAGTTTCAGTAGAACTCGTGATTTTGTCTTTCATCCAGACCTGGAGATGCCAGATCAAGTATTGTGACCACGGCCGTATGACCAGCTGCTCTGTCCCACAGCAAAGTATCAACTTTACAAAGAATTCTGCCAAGCTGTAAATAAAACGGCCTCTCTTACTTTTTCGCCCTACTTCAACCTATAAGCTGGGTAATCCTGTGTTATTTAGCTAAAAGAGCTGCAGTAATACAAAATAAACAAACGAAATAGTCTTCCGTAAACTTTCAACCACAAATAGGCATTTCCGCCGGGGGGATGTCTCCTTCCGGCATCAGATCTCTCCTCTGTATGCATAATAAAGTGATCTTATGTAAGCCATCAGCTAAGTGAATATAAACCATGGGCAAAGTCTTGTATTAGAGTGAACTCAGACAGTCAGTAAGGCAGCTCGTGGCGCTACGGGATAGCGAGAGTCCTCGAAAGTCGTCTTGTAAAAGCGCGACGTGACAGAAAAGTGTGTAACGCATTTAACAACGAGGATGGAACCAAGGAAATCTGTGCCATCAAATACTGTTTTTGAATACGTAAGTCTTACTCTCAATTCGGTTTAACTGACTAAATTATAGATACACGGTGTCTTTCGCTCCTGGAATAGAAATCTGGAGGTGGACCATCTTCTACGGGACATCAAAGTGTGCTGTTGGAGAACAAATAGTAAAGAAATCCTCTACTTGAGAAAAGAAACAGTTCATCTTCAACGATATTTTACCAAGACTGTATCTTCACTGATCGTTGCATACGTTTATGTACTCTTGCGCTGCATTTTAGAAGATTTGAACAAGCATTGCGAATAAGAACGTCTTCCTTTAGTTGGCTAGCTAGTCGTCATTTGTTTGAGCTTATGAATACTGAGACAACAGGACGGTCCTTTCCCACCCGTACGGGAAAGTGGCTCAGGGTTTTGAAATCTTGTGCCACCGTACGCAACTGTAGGGTAAAATTGGATTTGACGGTTGTTGTAAGGCACAGAGCCTCTACTGTACAGACCTAACAAAAGTTGCTAAGTGCACGGAAATAGAGGAGCAACAAGATAGAACATAGATCAAAAAGAGAAAATGCAACAAGGAGCCATAGAAACGGTGGGCCGCCGAGAAATTCTTTTCACACATTATTTCAGGGAGAAACTGATCGACGCCTGATCTGGGAGTACGGACCGGACTATGCTAAACTCCAGAAGAAGAAAGGTGCTTTTTGAGAAGCCAATAGACAAGTGTTCAAAGTTTCCACTCATATTTCTGTCGTCACGCTCCGTATTTATCTTCGTCTACTGGTCAAGTGCGTGAATAAGAAGATCGTCTCAAAAAGGCTACTGTCATCGACGATCCAGACCAGCCTGAAGCCGGCCAAGGAACACGTTTTGGACTATTTGAGGCGGGATTATTCATTAGGTGGTATGCATTTCCGCATAGATTTCAGTCCCACAACTTTTAGGACGAATCAAAATCCTGAGCTTGACCTACTAGCGACGAATTAACCTAGCCTTTCAGAGAATGGGTACCGATAAAAGGAAAGACGCGACGAAGAAGACGGAAGATCTTGATAATTTTGTAGGTTTCCCTTTTGTAAATTTCGAATTTTGTAAGGTTTGAAGCCGGAAATACAGCAGCTCAGCACCGCCACATAATGTTATCCTCTTCACGAAAAATCTAGATGTGTACTGGATTCCACCTACAAAGTTCAAGGAATATGTACAGTTTAACAGTTCGTTGTGTAACTGGAACGCTGTCATTATGGGTGGACGGCCGAACGCATTTTTGAATTGTGTGAAAGTTAATTTACAGGGAAGACCGTCGCGAGACCCAACTGTGCTCGGGGACACCCATATCCGCAATGCCCCTTTAAAGTTTGTTCTGGTTTGACATTGTAGTAGGTACTCCCACAGTCAGCGCGACTGAAAAGACGCTATGGCTGGAAGGTGACCAGACCTTCTCGTATTTGAACCCAGATAGGAATTCTTTCACCATTTCTTGCTTGTCTTCGAGTTTCCCCCTGAAGGAGACGGACAGTTCGGCTGTCTTTTCGTGTTTTCATTTCTGAAATTTGTGGCGTTTGCGCACTTTTGTTGGAGACAGTTGCGTGCCAATCGTACAGGAAAGCATTTCGCCGAAAATTCCATTGTCGTGACGTAATCGGGAACTTCGGAGCTGTCCAAAACGACTCTATTCGAATCGAGATGCAGTCCAAACTGGTCCATGACAAAGCGGCAGAGCTCCTTCCATTCGGTGGATTTTTCCGAGGAAGAGCCCTCTTACAACAGATTATTGGTTTTGCAGCCAAAGACTGAGGGCTTCGACTGATAACACAAACAGATTTAACATCACTATTGACATGCCTTCCGACTCCTACCACTTATATTAAGGATACAAAAACAAAAGCTTAAAGGGGCAATAACATTGCGGGTGTATGGATGTCCCTGGGCACGATTTTTGTAGTTGGTCTCGCGAAAAACTTCCCTGAAAATCAATCTTTCACCCATACACCCGCAATGTTACTGTGCCTTTAAGCTTTGCAATCAATTTCGCGTGTTCATGGCGATGTGGAAGATATGGGGGATATGGATTTCAATTAACTCCCAACATGTGAATCTCCTCGGGTCCGCGTATTGTGCTACATGAGCGCACGCATTTTTCTCAAAAATACAATTATCTACGCTGCTCGCTCGCTTTTTTGGCATTAAAAAAATTTCGCTCGTCAAGAATTATGCCGCATAACACTTGTCAATAGGCCTCTGTTCGTAACTAATGGTGTCTGTGTTAGACTCCGTTTAGATGTTTGTTTGCCAATTTTTTCGTCCGAGGACACGAAACAGAAACGAATATATATTGTCAGTTAATAATTGACAAGATACTGCTAGTCGTCTTCAAATCGAACTGGTTTTATTTAAAAATCCTTTGCAATTTCATACGCGGTTTCGCGTAACTGATAGTACCTAATGTCAGGCTTTGGTAACGGCTATATACTTGGTCGAGGTTCCTGGTCAACACATCCCAACGGAAAAAGAAGTAGAGACCAGAGAACTTTCGTATTTGAGATTGTCGCTCATTTAGTGACATGAATCAACTCGCAGGAAGAGATAAGAAAACGCATTTACTTCAACTGTCTTCCTGCTCAAATGGCTGACTTCGAATGGCTCCGTAGGGCAGTTGCTGTTTATTGAGACATTCCCTTTCAGGCACCCTATGACCCGAGCAGACTGCTTTCGAGGCTTTTGAGGAAGAGTTCTTTCAGTATTTTGAACAAGTCAGTTTTCCTATCGGGCGTGAATATTTATGTTAGCTAACGTTGCTTTTGAATGATTTTTATATTTCTTCAATAACCTCGACTAAATCAGTACGATAAATTGTAACTTGTAAAGTCCTTCAATTTTTGAGTCGACTAAAACTCCTTTCAATGCTCTCCGAGACGTGTTCTCTGTATATCGCCGCAAACCACTCTTGTTCTACTGTGTGACTCTTTCCAGGAGCAAATAGTTTTGTGTCAAAATTCAATATAAAAACAGACAGATGGCCAGCAGCGCCGTTGACAGACGCCATCTATCCGTCCAAAGAGGCCTCCCTCTGTTCCTTGGCCGATTGCTGAAGGGGTGTTCTCTCTGGGCTCTTTAAATTCGATGATAACATTGGGAAAGAGTGAGTAACTGACCAAATAGTACTGCCATTTTCTCTTGACTCCAGCGTCCAAAAAACCTTTGCGAATCGTCTTAAAGACGACTGGAACCATAACCTTCTCTTTCTTATTCTTTGTCCGGATGAACTGAGCTGGTGGCGGGACACTGTACTTCTCCTCGACTTGGTCCTCTGGCTTCCCCGGAATCCTGAGAAGAGTCAAAGAGGCCTCGACTAACGGACGAGAAGAAAGGATGTGGACGGCAGCAATTTCTTCTTCGGGCTCTTTCTTCTCCATTTTCCCCGGCTCCTCTATTCTGTGCTCCTTCCCGTCCCTATTCCTCTTTTCGGACTTTTTCTCTTCCTTGACGGCCTTCCTATCATGTACTTCAATTTTCACAAGCATCTTCTTGGCGTCAGACCGATACGGTACACTTTTGGATGCCACGGGTACAGCAAAGTTTGATACAGTTGAATAGAAGCAGATACAGTTTATGATAAGCAAGAACAAGAAAACAAGACATTTGAAGAACTAATAGTTAAAAAAACACACTAGCGGTAGATTAAGAAGAACAAAGTGGAAAAGTGGGGGAAGGATGGCGACTACTTCTTCAGAAGAATCTTCTTCCTCTCATCGAGAATATCAAAGACGATGTCTTCTTTCCCTATTCAATAAGACCACCCACAGATCGTTGCAAGGGAGAACGAGTTCTAAAGATGAGAAATTGATAAAGGGAATGAGAAGAGGTTACCTCATCCGGGTGCAGAAAGTTACCACAAAAAGCAATACTTTGCTGGGTCGAGTCATATCAAAGCGTGTAGTTGCGTTGGTTGAGGTAAAGAGCGCTCGACTGTTGCCTTCCAAGGTGGGAGCCGAGGGATGGTACATCGAGGAAATCCGCTAGTATCGCTGCTTCCAGTGGCTTCGAATCTATACATGAGTTGTAGACACTGGGCATACTGGGAAAAGTGTGCTCAGAAGGGACGTCCATACGTCACCACGAGAAAACAGCAGGCAAGTTATGACATGTCAAAAATTAAGTTGAGTAGTCAGCTTTCCTCACGGTTGCGGTACCTCAGCCGTGAGAATAGATAAAATTCTATCCATAGACTAAATGATGCTATCCTGGTTGTTATACCCTATCCCTGCTCTAAAAAGTTATATAGGTTGCATTTAGAGAATACTGAACTGTTCAGTTGCGCAATCGGCGCAACATTTCGGTCAACCTTCTGTCAGAGACACAGTGATATTCGTCAGACTCGGTCAGCTCCATGAATAGATCTCTGAGTTGGAGAGAGGCTCTGTTATTTTTAATCACACAGCAATTAAGCCTGACAGCATGATCAGCGATGGTCAAGATAGCCATTTTTTCTCCGTCGTCCGAAAGTGCAGCATAAATAAGGAGAGGATTGTCCCGGAGTGATAGTGAGTATTTCTGAAAAGAGTTTTTTTCCCGAAATTTTCGAAATTGCCCAGTGACAAACAGTATATTTCGTAACCGATGACCAATCCCACTTTTCACAAACTCAAAAGATTTTAAGTTCCATTGGTGAGGAGTCTAAGCTATCTATGTAATAGCTGTCTAGAAAAACAGAATCTCTTACCTTTCGAAGTCTCTTCTCATAGTCGAGTAGATCAGTGCCGCAAAATAGACTCTCATCATGATTTTCCGGTGACCAAATTTGCTCAAATGTGAATCCATCTAGCAGGTCAGCGGCCATTTCCTGCTTGCTCTCGAGCTTCACTTTGAAAGAGACTTGAAGTTTTGAAAGATATGTTTGTTCATTTCTCCATTTCTGAAAGACATAGAATTCTTATGCAAGTTTCAAACCAAACCTTGAGATATTTATGAAAAAGCTTGACTGGCAGTCTGTTAGCTCCAAAATCTAGACCGCTAGCATATTTTGGAACTTCGCAGTTTTCCATAACATTTTCTTCCGCGTCTAGGTTCAGCCCAAACTGGTTCATGACAAAGCGGCAAAGATCTTTCCGCTGATTTGTAACTGTACCAGGAGAAGGATGCTTCATTAGAAGGCTCGTTTGTGATCCAAAGATATGACTATACTGAAACCAAACACATATATTAAAAAGGTTGAACGTACCACAGTGATGTAATTTGGCTCAATATTGAGGAGCTCGTATTTATTGGTCTCGTCTAGCTTGAAAAATACGGTTCGGCCAGTTTTTCTTCCAGTCAAGTAGACAATCTGAAAAACAATATTGGACGATGGCGTTCATTACCTCTTTTCCAGTAAACTCAAGTTGATAGATGGGCTGCCTAATTGGGTAGCGCCACCTACTTCCTTCGATGCTCTGGCTGAATCGTTTGTTAAGTCTGCGTAAGTTGTACAATGTGTTAGAATCACATTTGCTCAGAACAGCACCTTGCAAATCACCGATGAATGCATCAGCCAAATCACCGACGAATGCATCAGCCAATGGTCTTTTTCCTTGTCCAGAGTCGAAATTTCTGTTACCCACAGCCTGGAAGTTAAACGCAAGTATGAGTTACAATAATCTTTGTCAATCTGTGGATTTATCTATCTATCTGTTTTTTTTGTTTTCACATCTGAACCCTTGAAATACTAACCTCTTGGACTACATTGGTAGACGTAGATGGTTTCTCAACATGTTTAGGATTGCTTGTTAAACTGCTTTGTTGAATATATCCACGACGTCTAGCCATTTTGAAAATAAGTTGTCCTCTTTACTGCTTCCTCTCTCAGCTTAACTTATTGATCATACTGAAATAGAATATTCTGTTTCACAGTTGGAAAAAAGACGTACTGTCGGATGGAGAAAGAGCGGTGATTGGAGAGGACTGCAGTGATAAGAATACGTCAATATTTTGGGTCGATCACGCGAGACTGTTTGAACAAGGTGGTTGAGGAAGTCTGGTATATTTTATCGAAACGATTGCGTCTGTTTAAGGATCACTATTTCGAAACGCTTAATCAAAAGTTCCAAAATGTCTTTAACTTCAGCGAAGGAAATGACATCATTCGTTTAAACAAGTACTCGAGCATATTGTATAAATGACTCACAGCGACCACGCACCATCGGAAAAGTGAATGAAAATCTAACATAAAGCTTGATGACTCCAGCTGTACAAAACTGTGTACTTGAATCATAAGTAAGCAACTTAAAGTATCCATACTCAGCGACCGTAAAAGTCCTTCTCTGTATGAAAAGTACAATGCATACCCTAATTCATCAATCTGCCTTACCGTTATGAGGTCGTCGATAAGAGTTTTATTCTCTCATTACAGATAGCAGTATCAACTATCAACGGAGGAAACGATGCTTCGAAACTGTGTAAACTTACAGTATGAAATCGTTCTCTCGTCTCTCTCTATTGCGCGGACACAAAACTAAAGCGATCAAGGAGTATTGTCCATAAGTTAATGCCAATATTTGATGGCAAATCAACTTTGATTGCACTGTAGATCTTTGATTTCAGTGAAGACACTGGAAGACTTTCGTTTCAGTGCGGCGACACCGCCAACATTAACAGAAGACCAAAGGACGACGAGCTTGTAGCTTGTAGTAATAGGATTACTACCTTACACATAAAGACAAGCAAAAGTGTAGATTGCAGAAACTGTTTACCAACTAATCTAATCGACTGCCAGGAGGAAATCTCATGTTCTGCAACTGCAGGAAACAATTGTGTCTTAGTTTAAACGCTCTTGCTGTCGTTTACGACCTCAAAGATAGACAAAAGCCCTGTGTGTTCATGTATGAGGTGTCGTCGCAAAGACTGGGCTATACGGCTTCAAAGATAAGGGCAGCCATTCTCTGTCTGCACTGATGGACGAAATTGCGTGGCTGAGTAATACCTTATTTTGCTTCTTAAGGCAGTTTAATATTCAGAGAAGCTCAATTCCGGATATACTGGCTTTAACATCCATAAAGGCTTCTACTTCAACTTTTTCCGAAAGGTAAGCTTCCTACAATCTACTCGAAAATATTGGCCACCATTCAAACCTTGGTACATGCCATGTCGTAGTTTAAAGTGTATTCCAAAGCTTAGAATCTTTTCAGAAAAAAAAGCAGTTCAAACTTCTCCACGAAATCATTCACAAAGTATTGCCACCAGATGAGACGCTGAAATGTGACAAAGACGGCAACATGGCCCTTTCGGTCACCCATCAAGAAGAGAAGCACGAGTACCGCTTACACTACTTTTCTTTCCTACAACTGTTGAGAGATGTTATCACTTTTTTTGACAAGGAGAGAAATAAGCAGTTGATAAGAAATAAGCAGATGACGCCGCAGCGTAAGTTCCATCGTACTCAAGAACATCACACCGAAATCAAATACCTCGAAGAATTTTCCGTAAAACGATAGGCAGTTCTCTATATACGTTACGTATTTTTAACGCTTTACCATCCTCATAAATTGGAAAATTTTCAGAACTTGAAGCTCTAATGGAAAGAGAATTTCGGAAAGCTGTAAGGAAACAAATGAAAAGTACAGCTGACCTTGATAAAATTTACACGGATGCAAACGAATGGCTCAGAAAGCAATTGGGAAAAGGCTTGGAATCTGTTGAAATTGACGGAAAGAAAATCTTTTTGAGAGAGGTTGGTGTTTATTCTTTTGTTTTTTTTTTTAGAGAATGCAGAGATCTTTCTACTACTAAAGCGCAACGGCGTCTATCCGTCCTTCTGTACGTGACCACTAAACAAAAGCGAACAGGTTAACAGTATATGTAAGACTTACCAGCAGCCTACGTTTGCTTCGCAGCCGTTTGGACTTCTGTTCGTTTTCTAGGCGAGCTACCACAAATTGAGCGAGATCCCTCTATAGCTTTCGGTTCACAACTGACTTGCCACCTAATTGCTAATAATTCTTGATTTGCTTCGTGGCCTTGGACAAACAAATAAACAGAGTCAATCACAGACACCATCGCGCTTTCATATTTTTGATATGCCCTATATTTTTTTTATAGAATCTAGAAGTACATCAAATTTTACATCTTCGAAGATTGACCCAAAAGAAGTACTATGACCACAGCAAATGTAAAGCGGAGAGCCACGGTACATACAATTGAACTGTAATTGTATAAAACTTTAGAAGACGAGAGAAGAGAATTTTTAGTGGACGTGGCCAAAGAGCTGTATCAGGTGTCTCCAAAGAAAGCTTGTCATATCTTCGAATTTTCCACGGCATACTACAAACACAAAAAAGGTAGGTCAAATTAAAAGATTATCAAAAACTCTTAAGAGCTGGAAAGTGAGCAAAATATCCTGAGAGCAATAGCAGCCGGTTTTCATGCTGATCCCAAACAGAAGAGAAGAAGAAGAAAACTCAAGAACGCTCTTAAGCAAGATCTTGTCCCTGAAAACGAGAGCAATGAAGCTGGTGTGTGGAAAATACAATCTTGAAAAGTTTCCAGAACTGAAAGAAGAAGAAAAGATGCTATCTGATAAAGGCGATGCAGCTCCTGATGCTACAGAAGATGCTAGCCAGATCAACAGCGATAACAAAGCCACCATCTCGACGGAAACAAATAAAAAGAGGAAAAAGAAGAAGATTTCCGATGCTAAGCAGCATGGGCTTCATGCAAACGAATTCGTCAAAAGTCTTGATCCAAGTTTGCCGAAACAGATTTGTTTTAGAGCTGAACAATGATAAAGAGGTGCAATCGGACGACTCATTGGAAGTGGCATCATCATGCTATATCGACGCAGGCAAAACACGGAAGCTGAGCAAAAGAAATTTCAATACTCAGAAAACAATAAAGAACAACAACAAAAGTAGGCTTGGGAACTTTGGGACTTTTCACTATTTTACTTATTAAAGGATCAGAGAGGACAGACAGCGATTGGGACCATAAGACTGTGGTGGAAGTCGAGCAGATAGATAATACCAACGACGTCTCATCGTCACTCGAAAAGAAGAGAAGCAGGAGACGACGCAAGCGTGGTGTTGCCACAAATGCTTCTGGTAAAGTGCAATATCTTAACAACAAGCTGAATCCACTTTTAGGACTGGAAAATGGGGAGTCTACTGAGAATAAGAGTCGCAACTGTGAAATTATGGAGCCAACGAATCAAGCAGGACAGATCATCCATTCTGAGAATGAGACAAACAATGGAATGTGGAAAAACAAAAAGAAATGCTGGAAAGTTCCCAAAACCAAACCCAAAACCCCAGTTAAGATTTTTGATTTACAAGGTGGTGACAGAGGTGAGCATCGCCAAAACATGACCTTGACATTTTTCAGATATAAAAATCGAGCAGCAGAAACCCGTCATGGTGGAAATTGGTCCAACAAAAAGTAAGAAATTGGGATGATAGCTAGACGGACAAAGAATTTTTAGATTACAAACAAGAAGCCCCTATCCGAAAAGATAGTAAATACGCCGATGTCAAGAAAGCGGCAGACAAACAGAACTTGTCTTTTGATGATCAATGGTACAAAAATAACAAGAAAACTTTCAATCCTGATGTTTCCATGCAGGCTATCGAAAAAGCTTTTCCCGGAATAGAATTGCCGAAAGATTTTCGTAAGTTCATTTTTAAGTTGGAAGCATGCTGTTGTAAGCAGAAATTTAAAAATTTTCTTTAAACTTTTAGACCCATTTGAAAAGGCTGCATTTGTATTGGAAAATATTCGGCTAATACGCAATTCTATGAAGAAGGGAAAATATGTGCCAGATGAGCTACAGTTAGACATAACGGAGATGCAGCAAACGGATTGGCTGAGAAGATTTATTGCAAACTTGGCAAGTATAGCGGATAGAGTGAAGGACAAGCAAACTGTCATTGATAACACCAGTACACCAACAGATGATGGGGAAATCATAGCGTTAGTCGTAAAAACACCTATAATTATTCATTCAGTACATATTATCTCGAAGAACAAACAGGGCTTGTTGCTTGCTACAGAGTATTGCCTACTGAGACATACAATGAGAAGCTGGTCATGTTGCACTGGATTGGTGAATTTCATCGCATATTTTTTTAATGTATACATTTATAGACAAAAAGCTCATATTGCTTAAAATGCTGATGACACCGGAAGTAGTTCTTAACAACTACAGTAGACTGGAAAAGTACTGTGGAGGTAAGTAATGACCGTAAGCATTACTGTGGAATACAAAACTGCCTTCACTTAACACTGAGAAAGTTGGGTCGAGGGATGGGAAATTTGTGCACAATAACTTAGCCACAAACAACTTTCACATTTCAGGCTTTTCTGATGGTCTCAAAATAGCCAAGCTGAGAAGTGCAAAATGTCTCCACAAACAAATATTGGATATTCTACAAAAAAGACTAGCAGTAATTTCTGAACCCCACTCTAAACTTCAGCATGTGGCAAGACATCATGATAATAAAGTAAACTTTTTAGGAAAACAACAAAGTCGACTTATTTTAGATGAAACCGCTGCAGGTTGCCAAAGGCAAATCCATGAGAAAAGCCATAAACTCCTACTTACTGGCAGTGCAACGAACAGCAAATGATTGCACTGTTAATGACATGAAAGGCCGTTTCTTGCAGAGCGGCAATTACGACATAACAGTGAAGCCGAGCAAGGCTAACATAACGGGAGATACAAAAGATGTCGATGACAATAATGTTCGTTTTCAAAAAATGTGTTTCCAGTTGTCTCAACAGCATTACCTGACTTTGAAATCGGCTTATTAACGTTGTTTTTGTTTTCTAGTTGTACTATTTTAACATAAAGATCAACAGCAAGTCTTGATTTTTCTGGGTTTGTCCATTGTCCCATGACCATGTTGTTCCATGGTCTTTGTGTCAATGGTGTAGTTTTACGTTTGTTGAGATGGAAAGCGGCATTAATTATCGACTTTCGAATGCTTCATTGCCGTAAACTGTATTTTTATGCTTTCTTGTTTTCAGACCGAATTCTGAAGTAACCTAGAAAGTTCTCCGAGCCGGTTTGACAGGTGTATTGGATGAAAAAAAAACTCGAAGAGCATGGTCTGCACCATTTGCATCAGATGACCTCATGAGCAACGGTCGCCGGGTGCTACAGGGTGAGACTCTACAGTGCTGAAACTGCGAATCTGAAATTTTTTTAATTCTCTATTCAAACTAGCTGCCACGGTCTCAAATTTCTAAACGTTTCTTTAGTTTCGTAAACGAGGGCAATGGTCACCCCGTAGCACTCGGCGACCGTTGCTCTTGAGGCCATCTGATGCTAGGTTTATAGAAACTAAACGCACAACGTACATCTGCTATCCCATGAATCAAACTATCGTCGCAATGACAGTGTTCCTTTAATCTAGTTATAGCATCCCAATGCCTTGGAATATCTTTTGTTCTGTTCTATTCAGTTCAGTCTTGGTAGCCTCTACGAGAAAGTACCACTTCTAGGTTAGTTCTGCCTCTTTGTCTCATTGTTTCTGTCTTTCCTCTGTACCTCTTTATCTCTCTCTGTATCTCTGTCTCCCTGTCTCTCTGTCAGCAACTCTGTATTTTCCAGTATATTCTCGTCTCCCCGGCAGAATGAACCAGCAAATATTCGATGCCAATACGGTCACGTCCTATACCGAGTAAGTCTCTCGATTCTAGTTTTTCAAAAATGCATCTTCAGATACGTGAAAGCTTTGACCTCAGCCTCCCAGGGCTTTCCCACCAGTGACTTCTCTTTGTCTCAGGGCTCTCAGCAATGCTACCAGCAGCAGATGTCGCCGGCGATCAAACTGGAGCCGGGATCCCAGAAATTCATCTACACGTCACAGCTCGGACTGTTGAATCAGTCAGGATCACAGTCGGTCTCCTCGCAGATGAGTGCCGCCGATTTCTACTTGGGTTCTTCCCAGACCTTGAGTCTGTTTGTTTTTGTTGTCACACTTGTTTTACATGATTCATTTCAGGAAGCGCTCGTGGAAGAACATCTCCGGGCCGAATCATCCCTTCGAGGGATACGAAGGACTGGAGGAGCGACTGGCGCCCAAAAAGATGTAAGTTTGAGCAACAGAGCTGAAAGACAAAGGCAGAAAGAGGCAAAGACCCTACTAACTCTCTCTATCTCCAGCAGACAGGGAGAAATCTTAGAGGAGATGCAACTGCGAGAGGATTCCCACTACGTCTTCAATCCGGATCTTCTTTAGAAGCTCTACGGCTGCATCACACACACGCACCTCTCCTTCTCTTTCTTTCTCTTCTATCTATGTGACATTGTCTTCTCATTTTCAGGTTCAAAAGTTTTAGAATAGTAAACTGTTTCATTTAGCTGCCTGCCAAAGATAAGTTAACAGGGGCTAACGGAGTGGATACGTTTGCTCCAAAAGTACTTTGCAAGGTTCCAGTATATCTTCTCCCGGTTTGATTGTCTTACTAGAGCCTTCGCAATTTTGCATCATAAAATATTTAGAGTTTGTAATAGTATAACTTGTTCCGATACCAACATGGTACATCACTTTTCATGTCGATCCTCTACTTCTCAATGTTATTCTCTCAACCGACCCAGAAGCACCCGTAGTACCCGAGGTAGAAGACAACCAAGTTAATCATGGTTTCGCCTACCGCAAATTGATTCGATATAGACAAAGACACGGCTAACAGTTTCCTGTATAACCGTGACATCTGCAGTAGAGTCCGGACAAACAAACAAGCAAGTTGAGATCGCGACTTTAGAAGCTCCTACTCAACCGAATCAATTCGCGGTAGGCGAAATCTTTTTTTGATCAAAGATAGGTCCGGTATTTGTAAAATAGTCATTCCTAGTTAATTTCACTACAGTAGGCTGAAAAGCGTACTATTTGCCCGCGGAAAATTAGGACAAATTGTTACGCCATCCTAAAATGCGTACTATCTCACGTTATACACTTTAGCACGTTTGCCGTAGGTGTTGATGGACTAGGCTCGATTTAGCCACTTTTGAGGCAGGGTAATACATGCATCGCTACTGAGGCGGATACTTCCTTTTCAGTGTCTTTGCTCTTTGGAGAGAGTGGCTTGCCTTTGGCTGAAATGAAATTTGAATTTTTCGATGCAAGCTTGCTAAACTCCCCGCTTTCAAATATTTTGCCTCTCCGTCTCTGACCCAGATTTCCTCAGCCTATGCCGTATTCTCTCCTCTCCCACGCCGCCATATCATCCGAGAGGGAGCCCAATTGTCGGTTTAATTACCCAAGTTTGAGGTATTCAAATGCTTCCGACCCTGCTAATGTAGAGGTTGAAAGAAATTTTGGAACAGCCTTTCCACTGGAAAGGCAACAAGACTCTATTCTCAACATTTTGATTCCCAAGTATCGGCTACGTATCAAAGCTCAATGATGTGAAATAACAATACCGCTTTCTGTAGAATGTTCATACTTATTCAAAATTTATTTTTAGCTTAGATTATATCAAGCATAGGTTCTTGGGTGATCTTCTTCTTGGAATTGCTGTGCAGAACCGGAACAAGGTAAGAACTGTCACTGTCACCGGCTTCGTTAATCCAAACCTTAGCTACCTGCTCGTGGTCCAGTGAAACTGGCTCGCACTTGCAATTGAAGATGCTCGACTACTACGAACATAATGAGGTTTTTCACAATGAGAGATCAGATTGGCGGGACGCCATTGGGCATATGAAATGGAATTTGGATGCTTCATAACTATGGGTTACAAAAATGGTAGGTTTTTTGTGCGAGCTACAATCTAGATCCCTTAGCCAAAACGAGATTACCATAGTGAACTTCCTCGCTTCCTTGAATTCAAAATAAAGTAACTCTTCCTTCGTGGTCACTAAAGCAGCCTTTGTAACTTTTGCCAAATAATTTCAAGTTGCCATCTCTAGTTTCTAGGCTTCTCAAGGGCAGATACAAAAAAGTCCCCAGCACACCCAAATACTCGTCGATCTGGAGAGTAGAAGATATACTAGAACATATCAAGAGTTTGAGCAGGAACAAGACTCTTTCACTAAAAGAACTCTCCATAAAAACTTTAATGCTCTGCGCTCTTTGTTCCCCAAAGCGAGTTTCAGAATTGGCAAAGTTCGACTCGGAGTATCTGACTAAGGAGGGTAACTCTTGGCTT
This sequence comes from Oscheius sp. JU75, assembly GCA_037178855.1. Classification (NCBI taxonomy): domain Eukaryota; kingdom Metazoa; phylum Nematoda; class Chromadorea; order Rhabditida; family Rhabditidae; genus Oscheius; species Oscheius sp. JU75. The sequence goes on from JASJZC010000003.1 coordinate 1,657,074, forward strand.
TTCACAGTTCCGGGGATGACCAAAAACCGTCGTGTAGGAAGGGTTACACATTCGACAGAAGGCTCTTTCTTCAAGGAAGTCCCCCGAACCTGCCCGAACAAGACTCTATAAGCGTATAGGACTGCAGAGTTCAGGGCTAACAATACTGAAATTTTTATTTCCTTTCGTGCCCCCCACAAACCTATGAACAGCATTTCGGTAGCTAGGTGGATTCGTTCGCTTTTATCAGCAGCAAGATTCATAGGAGCACACTCTACCTTGCTAAAAACTATAGTTTTGAAGTAAAATCTAAAATATGAAAGCGCAATGGTGTCTGTGGTTGACTCTGTGTGTTTGTTTGTCCGAGGCCATGAAGCAAAGATGGCAAGTCTAGAATTATTGGCAATTAGGTGCCAAGTCAGTTGTGTGCTGTAGAGGAGTCTCGCCCAATTTTTGGTAGCTCGACTAGAAACCTAATTAAAGTCCAAACGACTGCGAAGCAGCCGTAGGCTGCTGGTATCTATTATTACACATAATATGGACAAACATGACTCTCCCTACCTATCCCTTAACTTTCGTAGAGCTGTTTTTTTAACTGATGAGTTACAGATCGTCAACGAAGACATCGGGAAGTGATTTGCGCTCCAGCTCGAAATGTCGTAGCGAGGATCGGAAGCCCAAGTTCCAGGCTCACAAGCGCGGAAAGTATGACACAAGGGGAAGAAGAAGTAACTCCCTTTCCTTTGGCCTTACCCTCTTTTTAACTTGCTCAGGGGCAGAGCACACTGTTGTTAATTCTGCCAGAAAAAATCGTCAAATTTCACTTCTTTCGTCTTTTCTTCCTCCTCTCGGTCTAGATCTCAACAGAGAAACTGAGGAGTTCTTTTTTGCACCAAAAGTTTGGTGCGGATTTGGATGTCGAGTAGTCGTAGCAACGTTTGTCTATATTATGAGTATCCATATATCCAAAGTATTCAGATAATGGTCCAATGCGTCATCATCTGCTTCCTGAACCTCATCGGTTCTTTTCTGTACGCTTTCATGCAGTTCTTCGTCATTCCGGAATATATCATCTTGACTGGTCACCTCACCTGACTTGTGATCAATATTTGTTTCACCGGAGGCAGCAAGTAGAAAATAGTCAATGGGTTTGCTGAATGGTTCAAAAATTTAGACATACCTGTGGTCGTCTACATAGCAATCAAGGCGACTCTTCGTGGCGATGTCGTCAAAATGTTTCGGAGCAATACTCGTGTTGGGTTCAACAGCAATAGTGGTGCGGGACAGAACGGGACTCAGAAAGTCAGCACCACCTACCGTGATATTCGAGTGTTTGATGAAAGTCTTGACGAGACAGAGAAACAGAGAAACATAGCTTACCCAGATGATTGCGTTCATTCAATGTTTCTAGTCTCTCTATCTCTCTGTATCTCTGTGTTTCTATCTCCTCCGCCTCCGCGTCTCTCTGTCTCTCTGTTCCTGACTCATTCTATCCTTTCCAGCCGCCTTCCTGATCCCCTACATCTTCTTCGGCATCCCCGTTATCTTTCTGGAGTTCTACATCGGCCAGTACAGTTGCGTCGCCCTGACACAAAGTTTCTACCGTCTCGCGCCGGCCTTGATGTATTTGGCTACTTCATGGCCGTCGGCTCCTTCGAGACAAAAAGATAGAAAGACTAAGATACAAAGGGACAACATACGCCTTTTATGCGCAAGCAAACAAATTAGGACCAGCTCTAGTTACCAAAGGAATGAAAGGGAGAGTAAATTGTCCTGTCCCAGTCACCATGGCAAAATACACTTTCTTCGTCTGGCTCTAAACAGTTGGTGGATTCACTTGTCTGTCTTACTCTTATCGCTAGGAGAAATTGCGTTGGACAATAATTAATGACCACACGGATACAATGATGATTTTTATATGAAGCCCAATTCAACAGGATTCTTTATTTTCACTCTTGTTAATAGCTCCATGTTGAAGGAGAAGGTTGACCATGTATACATGACCTTCTTGGGCAGCAAGGTGTAAAGGAGTCCAACCATCTTTACTCTTTGAAGAGACCGATGCTCCGGCGCCAAGAAGCACTTCCACTACTTGATTGTGCCCATTTTGAGCAGCAATGTGAAGAGGAGTATTGTCGAGCACAGTGGCTGCGTCGATCGGCGCGCGATACTTGAGCAGGATTCTGGCACTCTCAGTGTGATTTTTTTCTGCAGCAAGATGCAAAGGAGTGGATTTATCCTCTGCCTTTTTGCCATTTACATCTACTCCTTTCTCAATCAGCGATTGAGCCAGTTTCTCATCTCCCTGACGAACGGCAATGTGAAGATTTTTAATATCGGAAATAGTGACCTTGCTGTCATCCTTTGTGTCCTCTTTCTTCGCATCGTCTGTCTCATTGACTACCTCCAGCTGCAGGAACTCTACTACTGGCGTTTCCTCAGATGGTAGCTGTGGATATCGAATCGAAGCATGGTCACCGCTCTTAAAACGTTTTCTGGGATCAATTTCCTAAGCAGATTCACCTTATCCACGCCTTTCACATAAACTTCAAAAGCCTGTTGGACTTCTTGAGATTCAGCGCTGATGAATTCCTTTAGCACAGGCCATTCCTTTTGTTTAATCAAGAGATCGACAACTGCTCGTCGAGGGGCAGGAAGGAGATCACGGAAGTTGGTGTGTTCCTGAAAAGGGGCAACTATCAAGCAAAAAGTTGAGTAACCTTTTTAGACCTATGTACCAACGCTTTTCAGGCAATGTTACGATAAGAAACCTTTTTTTCCAAAAATATGATACATACCATGGCAATTCTCGGCGTCTTCATTTTTTCGTGTAGAATAGGAGTCAGTGTTTTGACGTGGTTGATCAGTCTGAAACCATGGCATTGCAAACTCTATCTCTCAGTCTTCCTGTCTCCTTGTCTCTTTGTCCCTCTGCTGTCTCTGACCTTTTGTATTCCTCGAGTAAACGTTGTGATAACGGCTCTGATCTCCAGGGTTGGTGGCTAAGTAGCACAGATAAAGAAAGCAGTCGTTTTCAAAGCAGAATATATTTTCTCTAGACTTATAGTTTCTTGTCAGGAGCTGCAATCTACCTTATGGTCGGAAATTCCACTCCGACTGTTCCCTCTAATTTTAGAAGAAAGTCTCTCAGAATGGTAAGAGTGGCAGCTGGTTGAAAAGAATGAGCTCGGGTGTTGGTAAAGCAGTAGACGATGTTTTTTTACAAGGGCTTTTCCTTCAGTTCTCAGGAAAGTACGAAGCTGTGCATGAAGTCGCGTCTCATCCGGCTTCAGAACAATACAGATAGCATGGATTGGTCTAGAAATTACTGGTCAGAAATTTCAGATGACCCACTTCTTATTCTTTTCTCTTTGTAGCAGAGACTGAGAGCCAAAACCAGGGCTGTCATAGAAGATCAGCTCTTCCGCGCCATTAAAATCAATAGAGTAGACAGAGCTACTCTGGAATCATATGTTTTAAATTGAACTATGTAGTAGTAGGGACAAATAGACTGAGACAGAGTGTAGAGAGAGACAGATAGACAGGAAGATAGAGAAACAGAGAGACAGCTGAACTAATTCACGTGAGTATGAGTCAATCCATATAGTTCAACAACCTCCTCTTTCACTCCACTAGCGGAGCCACTCATGTAGACAGTCTCTCTTACATCCTGCAACCACTTGTAAAAACATATGGAACAACTTACAGCAGAACTGTATGTGAAACCAGCATCGGCCAGAACCACCGGCCCACCTTCTATGGCCTCGTCCAGAGTGGCATATCGTGAATAGTTGGCGAAGCTGTTTATCAGGGTAGTCTTTCCAGTACCTGTCTCTCCAATGGGAAGCAGGAAAAATGTTTCTTTGGCTTGGGAAGGTGGTGTGTCAGTCATCACTGAAACGGAATTATGAGAGCTTTTTTGGTTCGGGTCCAAAGTAATGGCAGCAAGAGACGGAAAAAGTATAAATATTTACAGTTACAATTGGACTGAACTCATTCAAAAAGCAAAAAACAATCAAAGAAGAAATGACGCCAAAGAAGACCTCAAGTTCTGCAAACCCAAAAGGAGGGACAAACCTCTTTGTGAGTAGAGTTGGCGGAAAGCAGATAAGAGAAATGTTATGGGCAAGGAGAGAGCTCCCAAATAGAAGAGACATTTGTCTTATTGATCAACTAGGGCTGTGCGGAGTTGATAATTTCTCAATGGCGAGAAACTGTCAGCCCGGGACAGCTGACTTTGGTGAAAATATGAGATGCAAGTTCGCTCGCGTCTCCAGATCCACATTCCAAATTTTGAGTATTGAAGATGTCGGAAACCCAAGTTCCGATCCCTTTGAAGAAATTGCCAATGTCTTAGAAGACGTCGGCCTATAATAATTACTCTCACTGTCTCTGTATTTCTATCTCCATCTTTGTCTCTCTATCACCCACCTGACAAGGAGGAATTGATACTAGACAGACATAAGAGAAAGACAGACAAGGGCATTCACAAACTGTTTAGAGCCAGACGAGATAGAAAGAGTTCACCCAAATGAAATTTTGTTCTGACTAGCTCCCCGTTTAGCTCCCCGTTTTCAGTACGAAGGATAACAACAATCCAGTTTTTCCAGTGTGGGTTGGGAGAATGAACACAAATCATAGACAGAGGTAAACAAGTGCGCAATCGGTAACAGTCGGGAAAGGTCCATTCATTCATCGGGTTCAATTTTCACCAAATAAAGCCCTATTTCTCGCTTGACTTCTTGGGAAGCGGTTGAATGAACGAAGACTCCATTGAAGATGTTCATGGTGGGGTGAAACAACTCCTTCTCGTCCTGTAGTTCCCGAAGGAGATAGAAGAGATTGTTCTCGAACTGAGGGATCGAAAAGGCTTCTTTGACTTGTGTCACGTAGTGACAGCAGCGGGATAGGGGAAGTAGACAGACGGCTAGGACGTCTTGAAGACTGGACATGGGGATTTGACGTCTCTAAAACGGCGACAGTGAGCGCTCACTTACCATGTGTCTATAGATCGCGTGACAAACTATTGTCGCGAGATCCTTGCCCAAATGAGCCCATCCCCGCAAAATCGTTCTATCATTTCTTGTCAATATATCGAAAATCTGCAGCGACGGTGTCGAAGCGGGGGTTAAACGTTCCTTGATAATCCTGATATACTGACCAAGAGCCCATTCCCAGTTGACATAATATCTGTGAGGCATCGGAGCACCGAATAACAGAGAGTGGTTTTACGAAATGTAGAGAACAACATTCGGAGCTTCTGGAGAGCACTGATCTTTGAAGAAGAAATGTTCGAAGACTTGGTCGAATTTATTGGTGGAATATAAAAAAACTTCCATGCATGGCTAAAAAAAACATGACACAGGTTAGGCGTACTCGATGATCTGATTCTGATGGCGGCAGATAGGACATCGGAAGAAGGCCGTGGGCAGATTGTAGCGATTTGTCGGGTTCTGCGAATAGCTGATCCGGGCACGCATGTCGCTGTAGGGGAGGAAGAAGCGCATGTTGCACTTTTCACAGCTCGCGCTCTCCATATTACCGCGTTTCGCGGCATTGGCCACGGACTGCTGATTTCTGAAATCGGGAGAAATAGGACAATATCTGTCACTGTCTCTCTCTGCCTTCATCCATACACTGTTAGACTCTGTCTGTCTCTGCCAGCTTCAGTCGCTGTCAGCCTCTATCATTATCATTGTCTGTCTGTCACTATTACTGTATCTCTCTTACACCCTCTGGCACTGCCAGTCGCAGACTCTATCTAGGTTACCTGTCTCTCTCCAATCCCTTACCTATATTTCACACTATCGATTCGCTGAGCAGCATAATGCATTCGAACAGCTGCACACGGTCCATTTTTCGTCGGCGGAACGGGCCTGAAAGGATCCGGCGCGTAGTAGAGCTCTCCGTCATTCAGAATCGGCTGGCTTTCGCTCTTGTAGGTCCATCGACGACTCGGCTCCACGTAGCAACTGAAATTTTTCGATACTTCGTGCCAAAAATTACAACAAGTTACCGAGGATAAGTCTTTCTGGGGTCTTTTAGCATCTTCCTGCTACTCAAAGCGGGCATTCTGATGCTGTTGTAGGGGAGCTTGGGCTGTGGGAGACCCTGTAAAGCTAGTTTTTCTAAGGTGGGAATCGAACCTAGGACATTTTCCTTCGTATTCAAGACACTTACCGACTGCCATAAAGAGCGGTGCGACTTTCCAACGCATATCGCTGTCGTAAGAGGTCCGACTAGGAAGAAAAAGGCCATGGGTTCGATCCCTCTACCGTTGCAAAATTTTCAGTATTTAACAAAAAGGCTCCGGAAAGTTCGGATTGTCATATAGTCTGTTCAAGAAAATGGAAGCATTTTTCAAATGGGACCGCCGAAGAATGTCGGCTGGGCACCAACTTATTCAATGCAATGCAAACGTTCGATACGCAGGCAAGAAAATGCGTGCCGCGCAATCAAACTACTTTTTTCTTAAATAGACTACAAAAACAGCGGTAGCAATTCAAATTTACAGCTTTCAAGTCGTTAGCAAGCAACACCAATTTCAAGCAATTCATACTTGTTCGATAGCCATGACTGAGTTGTCCTCATCCTCTATTTCATCCTCATAGCTGTAGGACTGACTCGGATGGATGACCTCTTCTTCGAGGATCTCGATCCCGTCATCTTCCTCCACAATCTCCTGCAACTAAAATAAGTCCAAAACTGCGAGGAAATACTACCTCGTGAGCCTCTTCGCCCGCGAAATGACTCAAAATTGGAGGGCTCGCACTGTCGTCGTCGATGTCAATAGCAGCGTGTTCCGGGGGACTAAAAATGGGGATTCTCTAAAATAAAAAAAAAGTCGAGAAACAGACCCAACTGGTTGATTTTTCTGGCGAGGAGGGGTTTCGTAAGGGCCTATTTGGAAGCGAATGTGCCTGTAGACCACATTTCTCCTGCTGGGGCCGGGCTCTTGGTCCTCCATTCTGAAAACTTTGCTATTTGGATAGAAAAATAGGGTAATATGAGAGACGAGTCATTCAATTAGCATCCCTACAGCTAGAGGAAGAAGAAGAGGGAACATTTACACACTGTATCTAATAAATAAAGTTAGAATCTCTGAAAATGTGTGAATTACGTCAGAAAACCCGATTTTGCCTGTATTCGTAAAAGCGCGCTAAAAATTCAAACGAAAGGAGCCCTGCCGAACTATTACCGAAGTCCCCTATGCTGTCGGTCCTGTGCACAAAAAGAGTCTTTTCCGAGTCAAGATGATACCTTTGAACTTTTTGATGTTCTACAAAGTTGTATCCTTTATTCCGCTCCACGTTGAAGAATATTGGGCAGTTAAAAAAACGTCGTCTTAACCAAGAAATCTAGGTTTTAGATACGTTGAATTCTTAGACATGCCGCCTTACTTGATCCTTTTTAATCTCCATGCTACATAAATGCCCAAATTGGGCTAAAATGAAAACAGGGCTTTTTTTGGCTCTAGTCGACTACGAAACCTCGAATACAAATACCTATTCCGCTTGTGTTCGTACGCGAAACATATTCACAAGAATTCACGCGCTAAATACGCAATAAAGAATACACAAAATGGTTCAAAAAACCACACCAATAAACTAAAACTGTAGAGAATAGCCGTAATTTATTGAGATGTCACACACACATTTATGGCCTACGCAACCGTAGGAAGGATTACATACAATGTTTTGGGGGCTGAAAATATGTAAAATGTCTACAGAATACAATTGAACACGTCCGGGGAATTACTGCGAGGGGCCGGCGGCGCCATTTGATGGTCCACTGGATCCGGGAGCCCCGGCTCCGCCGGCATTCGCCCCGCCGCCCTGCTTCTTCCTACGACAGTATTTGCGATGGGCCGTCCAGTGGCCCTGCTGGCACTCGATACTACAGTAGGCCGTGTTCCAGCAGCAGTGATAGATGGCCTCGTTCTCGCACTGGAAACACCACTGCTTCTTTTTGGCGCTAGCGATTTCGCGACGGTGACGGTCGCCGATCTTGGCCACCTCGAGACGCAGAGTTTCCCGGTACTTGGCGTCGAGATCCATCCTGGAAGTTGAGGGTTTTTAATAAGAACAACGTTGGCTATCACTCCATAGAGGCAAGTATGGTAAGAAAAACCTGTTAAAATTCTCCCCTGGAAGCCCTTTCCTACCTTTTTCTTCTCAAAATAGATGGCTCAAAAAGTTTGTCACCCACGGAACTCGAGTCGTCTGGCTCTTATCAATACACTAACTGATTCGCTGAAACCTTGGAGGACTGTAACTTTGCTCGGAAACCAGAAATCCCTAAACATAATATCATATTCCCAATCAGATCAAAAAGCTGGTACGTTACAAAAATTTATGACAAAAAGCGGTATCGAACTCCTGGGCTAAACTCATGTTTTGTCCAGCATATTTAGTATCAAAATGATGCTCACAGTCCACTGCATTGGAATAAGGCTTCAGAAAGACTGACTTGCTCTTTACAGGATTCTGCGCGTGCAAATACTTCAAAATTCCTTTTAGGACATTCGATCTAATGGTTACACTATTTTACGAAGCATTAGCTCCTGAGTTCGAGTCCCGGCCATTGAGAACCGTTCTAAAATCACTTTTCTAGCTTTGGTCTATTGGACAGTTTACGAATCAATAGTTATCCATAGATTCAAAAAGAAGTCCCACCTGGTAGTGTCGAGTTCTTCTTTGAACTGCGTCAAGAGCTCCGTGCGTATTTTCTGCTGATCGCTGAGGAATTCTTGATGAAGTTTCTCCGTCATCTCTACCAGCATCTTTTCTCGCGAGTCCTTCAGCGATTCGAGCCAATACTTTTGCAGATCGACCATCGATTGCCGGGTTCGCTCGTCCAGGTCCTCGCCAATGTACTGGAATTTAAAAAGTCACGTGTATATGCGTCAAAAAAGGTTTTGTCATTCTTAGTCAAGCGACAAGAGCGCTCGTTTACGAAACTAAAGGCCCTGGGTTCGAGGGAAATCTTTTTTCTTCGTATTTGTGAGTGCTTTGCGCCTAATCAACTGCAGTTAGGCAGCATATTATTTACATACCTGATCGATCTGATGAACCCCGTCGTCTTGCATCACATGGTGCGGCTCCTGCATCATTAGATCGCCCGACGGCCCGTGATCGTGGTTCATCATTTTGACCTAAAAATATAGACTTGTCTAGTGGTTAGAGCACTTGTTTAGGAAGGTTCAAATTCGGGCCACGGAGAAATGATTAAAAATCACTTTTCTAGCTTCGGTCTAGTAGCTAAAACGCTTGTTTACGGAGCTAAACATCCCGGGTTCGAATCCTGGTCACGGAGACCCACATCGTACTTGATTTTATGGATGTTTTGAACCTTAAAAATAGCTCTACTATATAACAGTACAGAGACCACGGACTCTTCGACATTACTCTCACTTTATGTCGAAAAAATACCAACTTTTTCTTTCCACATTATGCGAAAAACTGCCGTCTCCTCAAAAATCGATATTCATCAAAATCACACAACTTTAACCAACTTTGTGCAATATTTCCGGCTTCGCTCCTACTCAATCTTCTTATTTATCCCTCAAAAATCCACAAATTCTCATCGCGATTTGAAAAGTTTACTACGGTCGTTGTATCTCAGGTCGCGGCCAGTGTCCACCGTACCCGATAATGGTCTGGCGGAGTTATATAAACCTTCTGGGATCTAATTTTTGGGTACTTTTAGAGATTTGTCGGATATCTTATGGAAGACAAGTTTTTGATTAGTGTATTTATGAGAAAAATAGTTAAAAGTAGTGGTTGCTAGCCGAATTTATGGCAAAAAGCTGCTCATCTGTTAATTTTTTCAAACGGAACTTGACAAATGACGGATCTCGTAAACAACGTGCACCACTTGTCAATTTTTTTCCTGTCCATTTTTGCTATTTTTGTGCATTATTTTTCACTTGTCCTTCAAAATACTGAATTTTAGGGGATGAATCGAGCTATAACTTCTCGTTTCTTAGCTCTGCGCCGAATCGTCCAGCAACAGCCGAAACGAAGCGGATCGGGCGGACATCACGACGTGAGTTTTGGGAAAATGAGCATACAATTGGGATTTTGCTCAGATAGTCAACTCTGGGCCTCCGGTGACTTTCGATCTGGCCCCAGTCCCTTTCCAGTCCTACCAGAAGGTGAGTTACTTGAAGAAATTTTTGGTAGTAGTTAAACAGGCGCCCCGACTCGATTTTACGCGAAATTGCGTACGATGTACGCAAAATATGTCTTGGCGCGAATCGGTTTTTTTTTTTCGTTTTTCGTCGTTTTCTACTCTTTTTCTCAACTGTTTTTTTGCATTTTCTGTCTGTTTATAATGTTGTTCGACTTCTTTCAACGTACCGCACCTTGGAATCAACAAAAAGCTATCGCTTGATGCAAGTATTGCCTGTAAAAAAGGGAAAATTTTAATAAAACTTCCTAGTTTCTCCCTTCTTTACGTTGAAAGAAGTCGAACAACATTACAAACAGACAGAAAATGCAAAAAAACAGTTGAGAAAAAGAGTAGAAAACGACGAAAAACGAAAAAAACCAATTCGCGCCAAGACATATTTTGCGTACGTCGTACGCAATTTCCCGTAAAATCGAGTCGGGGCGCCTGTTTAACTACTACCAAATTTTTATAAACAGAGAACACAGAAAGGGTGACAGAGAGACAGTGACTAACACTGAGATTCCCGATTAACTGTTTATTACATAATCGAAGAAGGTCAAGACACTTTACCCAAGGGGTGGGAGCAGCATGGCCCTCCATGGGGGCGACCTATTGCTAGAAACTAAGCATACGGAGAGACAAAGATTTAGAGGTTTAAAAGTATCAGGTAAACTGTGTTTCGTAATCAACTTTTGCGTTGAAAAAAGGTCGAAAACCCACTTGATTCCTATAGAAGCCGAGCAGCTGTGCACTACTGGGTCTAGCCACGTCCATCGTGGAAAAATCCCTTCCAGCAGCTTGTCGTTCCTCGTGATTTGGCTCGGTTTTGACTGAATGTCCTCGGGAGCTCTAACATGTCATATTTTTCGATGTAAAATAGAAAAAAACTGACGCTTTCCTGGAGATATTCTTCAATTTCTTCTCCCTCAGATTCGTAGTCTATGGGCTCCGGCTTCATTGACATTCTGAATGTCTTAGAGTGATTCTTAGCTGAAAAGGATGGGGAAGAAAGTGAAAAAAAAAACCAGCAATTCTACAACTTTCCTCGACAAGGAGTAAAGAAAATGATACATTTCAGCCGAAAATCGTGCCATAAAAGGACCCGGAATACAGCCAAACTTCGTCCCGTCTAAAGCTGTTGGAATTTACTAGAAATTCTTATTTAGAATGATTCCTAAGGCTCTTTGCCATCATGTTTGTAACATTCTCTATAGACAAATGACTTACCGTAAAAGCTCTAATATAAGCACCCCCTTACGTAAGAAAAACGCAATAACGTATTGACGTTTTTCGGGATCAAGACAACTATTTCTGTCTTTCCGATGCTCTGAAAAGTTGTAGCGCGTGATCTGCTCTACAATTTGCAGAACATCGGAACGTTAGATAACGTCGTCTTGACCCCCCGAAAAACGCGAATACATAACAGCGTATTTCTCACGTAAGGGGGTGCTTATATTAGAAAGGTACCAAGGAATTGCAAGTGTAATTTGATAGAAAGTTCACGCACACCAAAAATTCTAGAACACTAAAAAATCTTGTGACAAAAATGCAGCCCTTGTTCCCGACCTACCTCCCTCAATTTTAAGCAGAAAAATCGCTGCAACTGACTAATCAAGTGATTCGAAGTAAATTACACGAATTTGTAGCAACTAATGAGTTGAAAATAGTAAAAAAGAAAAAAAACACTGTACTGTCGAAGAGGCTCGCTCGTCTGAGGACTGCGAAGGTAATCAATCATTTGGAGCAGTTAGACAGTCCCATTACCGCCTACGGCTCAAATTCTGCTGATAATTGAGCAAATTCATTAAAATTTGATCTATGTTATGAGGAAATACTTGACCTTCTTGCGGAAAAATATGGAAATACTAAAAAGTACGGGACATTTCAGGTCTACGGTGAGCTCCAGGCCAAATTTAACGTCTACCTCGGCGTCTCTGTTCTTCTCTTCATCGGAGCCTTCACATTTGTTCGTTTTGGGCCCAAAAAGAACAAAATTCCAAAATTTCAGGCCTGCTACGAGGATGTCTTCGCCTTCGAGGCCATTCGTCCTCCTCAGAGCTACCGTAACCGCAAGTAAAATTTGTTTTTTTTTTTTTTGGTTGTAAAATAGTGAATAAACTCCTCTCCTCAGGTAGCTAAAGTTTGGGGGGGCAGGAAACCACAAAATGTTGGGGGCGGAAATGATGCATTACATAGGATTTAATCGAATTCTGTCTACAAAAAAAAGAAGAAGAACATATAACAGCAATCTAGACGTGGACCCTAGTTAAATACAACGTTCTTGCCGAAGGGCTTCGTGCCGGTCGCGAAGCCGGTGACCGTCTTCTTCTGCACGATGGGAGGCGATCTGCAAGATGGGATTGTTAGAAGAGAAATTATATGAAAAATATACGGTTTCTCCACGAAGAAGTACTATCAGTCTAGCCGGGAACTTTAGCAAAAAGGTTTCTTTAATGGTCAGCTATTTGCACCCGTATCGGCTCGGCTGATAAAAATAGAGGGCTTAGGATGATAGTTAGTTAGAACGAGAGCAGCACCAGAAATAGAGTCTTAGAGTCTAGAAATAGAAAAGGGAAATTTTACCCCATGTTTTACCTGGAAAGCCATTTATTGCACTTCCTATCTGCCTACCCATATATGCTCGGCAACCGTAGAGCAACAATAACCTAGGCGTTTATAGCGTTCTGTTCAGAGAAGATGGGAACTTTCAGAATCTCTGAGATTCCAGAAGCAAACCTATGTCATCTAAGAGTGTAGTCTAAAACTATTGGAGACTCTGAGAACAAAGAAAGAGAAGGTCAGACATCCAGATAGACTAGAGGTGTTCAATTATCGGTGTATCAAAGTCAACTTTACTCAGTGTTCAGTAATCGAATTTCGGGCTCTTTCGAGCAGAAGTAGGCGATATCCACAAGAGTTTCAATTTCAACTGATCCTTGCTAGCTACTCATTTTAAATCAGCACGTAGAATAAAAACTGTAAGAGTCTACTACGATTGGCCAGAAGCACCTACTCTTCAGCGTGTTCTGATATTACAACGACAGTAACTTCAAACTTTCTGCATCGAAAAAAAAACTAATTGTTCCGCACTAGTAATTATTTATCTTCTAACTTATGCAAACAAAACTTTCGAAACTTTCCCTAGAGAGCGTGAGCCACTCGAAACTACTAGTAGCTGCCCCAGAAGGTCGTCTTTCTGCTTCGGGAAGAAGAAATGGCCACTATCGAACTACGGCCGTCGCTTCGCCAGCTGACCGTGGAACATGCCAGGATGCACACAGCGGGACAGAACAAGAGTCGCGGTCCTATTGAGGGCATGAAACTGGCGCATGCTGAAGCCATTGCCTGGCTCTATCAGCCCCACGGGCCGACAGTCGACGCGGTCTTCGAGTGGCTCGAGAAGTATCTGTCCATGAAGAGAGAACAGGCTGCCTACGCTACCATGGTCGTTTGGTTCGTCTACATGCTGATCGGCGGCGGTGCTCAATTCCTCTCTAACCTCATCGGCTTTGTTTATCCGTGCTATGCTTCGGTCAAGGCTATTCGTACCGAGGGACAGGATGACGACACCCAATGGCTCATCTACTGGACGACGTTTGCGAGCTTCTTCCTCCTGGATACCTTCTCCAATAGGATCACGAGCTGGTTCCTCTTCTATTTCATCTTCAAGTCGGCCTTCCTAGTCTACCTTTGGCTGCCGCAGACCCGGGGAGCTACGTGGCTCTACTTCCGCTATGTCGAGCCCGCGTTCAAGTGGCTCGAGAAGAACTGCATCAACAAGTACTGCTAGTAGGTAACGCGACAATAAGATCACCAGAAACCCCCTTCTTTTCTATCAAATTTTGAGTATTGCAAGATGTTTACGAGCGTAATTTGAGCGGGTTCCGTAATTTGGAAGCAAAACGCAGGGGAAAAACATAACGAACCTTATGGGAAGAGGAGGCTGCGGCAGATCGCCGTACTGCTCCTCGAAGTAGCGATTGAAGGAGCGCAGGAAGGCCTGCTGGCCGCCAGCATACTCGAATTCAGTCAATCGACGAATTCCGAGATCGGAGAGGGTTCTCTCACCCGATAGGATGTCGTTTTGTACTTCCTGAAGGTGGATTTCTGACAGAAAATAAAGGGAAAACATACAACAAACTCCATCCATTCCCTATTGAGCGGAACTTTGCACTTGAAGATCTTGCCGTAGATTTCAGTGGCCAGGGTCAGGGCGGCGAAGTAGGGGTCAGGGATTCCGTGACGGCGATAACTGAAAACTGTCTTTTGGATCACTTATTTAAAGCGAGCTTAAGGCGCTTGGAAAACATCTCAGTTTATTTGGGCACTATCTAATCTCATGTTTCTGAGAAAATTCAGCGAACTTCCCCGCGTGGCTCAAAAGGTTAGCACTCCGTCTACAAATTCAAAACGGAGCGCGTTCCAGTCCCACGTATGACAAACGTTTTTGTCATCTCGTGAAAGACTGAAAAACATGTTTAGTTTGTCTATTATACAGAAAATTAATTCGGGATTTTTCGCTCGCGTCGAACTTCCGATTTCGCTCGCCGAATTCAAACAGGGTAGCGCTATAGGCAGAAATTTGAGTTATTATTAAAAAAGCGACTTTCCACAAAAAAATTGACAATACCTGAATCCGAACTCGGGAAGACAGTGAGCCTTGAGATACATGAAGTCCATGAGTTCACTGAGCTGGTAGCAGTGCGGCCCGACGAATTCGTAGACGTTCCCGGCGGTGGTTGGATCGCGAACTATGTAGTCGAGTCCCTTGGCCACATCGCCTCCCCAGACAGGCATCTTGTACGTCTGTTCCCCCTTTTTGTAGAGGTAGACCGCGTCGTACCAGGTCTTTCTCCAACGGCTCACGTAGTACTGTAATTTCCGGGTTAGAAACACAAAAAAGCATGAAAACCTGAATGAATCCATCCAGTTCTCCGTACATAACCGAAGGACGGACGATTGTGGCCGTGGGAAACTCCTCGCGGACCGCCACCTCTCCCAGACCCTGAAAAATAGCGCTTTTAGCGCGGAAATGTCCAAAATATTGGCGCTACAAACACACTTGCGCTTTAGGCTCCAACAGGTCGGGCCGAAGCCATTTTTATCAGCCAATTCAGGATCAAGGTAGCATTTCTGTTGCGCACCCTGAGCGCTGAAAAAGGTTTCTGCACGGCCCGTTCCCGGACAAAAAGCCCACCTTGCTGTGGAGAAACTCGCTCTTCGAGACGAAATGTCCTTTTCCTGGATTTGTCGTGGCCCCGAGAGCTGACATGTGGACGAATCGTTCCACGCCCATCTCGCGACAGATTCTGGCCAATCGGCGAGCGCCGGTCTCGTTCGTCTCGTAGTAGCCGTATTTCCTGGGCATTTTTGTGTTTAATAAAAGTGACAAAAGGGGCCTACTTGGTGGGGACGCGAGTTCCAATGAGATTAATGACAACGTTCGAGTACTTAACGACCTTGCGGATGCTCTCCTCGTCCTTGAGCTCGAAGGGGAAGAAGAGAACCTGGCCGAGCTCTCCGGGCACTTTCAGCTCGCGCACGTAGTAGGGATCTTGCCTTAAATTTGAATTGTATTAACATTTTTAATCGAAAAATTGTACAAACCTGTACGGGATGATAATCTGGGAGCCCTGCTTGGCGAGACGGCTCACCACGGGAGCTCCGAGAAAGCCGGTGGCTCCGAAGACGGTTACCACGTTGCCGGAGAAGGAGGCGCTGAGATTTTGAGCATATTTTGGCGAGTGAGTCAACCTTACCGTCCGCCAGTTCCCTTCTTGAACTGCGCCATCTGTGAGCTGACTTTCGGGGCCGGGATGTCGTGCTGCGGCGTAGTTGGGGCCACACTAAATGCATAGTTTGCTCAAATTTGATAGAACTAGTACCTGGTGCT
Organism: Oscheius sp. JU75; assembly: GCA_037178855.1. Lineage (NCBI taxonomy): Eukaryota > Metazoa > Nematoda > Chromadorea > Rhabditida > Rhabditidae > Oscheius > Oscheius sp. JU75. The sequence continues at coordinate 1,673,119 of JASJZC010000003.1, forward strand.
CATAGGTGACTGCTGGAAGATGAGCACAGCCGACCGGCTGGCTGTCGCTGGTCTACCCAGCAGAGACAGCATCTGAAAACGAAATACTTATTGTTTTGAAGGGTATTTGACAGCGAAAGTTTAATATAAAGGATAGGAAACGACAGGGGAATTTGTAAATAGGACGATCGATTTTCTGTTCAATTTAAACTATTTCTTTCGAATTTTAGGTTTTAGCACTAATTCAAAGCTGAATGACAACTGTATTCTTGATCATGTTTTTGCTCAGCGACAGCGGGAAACACAGAAGAGAAGCTGGAAAACTTGTACGAACAGCCCGACAGTGTGCCCGGTTGATTCTACCTCATTTACTATGTTTTTCGTTCAGAATTTCCGCTATTTTCACTTTTCGAATATTGGGCAGCCTTTACCCATGATCTTTGTCAAAGTAAAACAGATAAAATGATTATAAATCGGGCTGGGAAAAGATTTCTCGTACAATTTCTTGTCGCCACTCTAACATCCAAAGTGGAGCATGATTGTAAATTCTTGTTTGCTTGAGAGACTGTCTCTCATCAGCTGTGAAACAATTCTACGACAAAAAATTGAAAGAAACGGAAGAAAAAAAGAATGAAACAGGCCTATGCTGGAAAATCTCGGAGAGGATGTCTCGTACGCAGAGTTGCGTTCAGTTTTATTTACACTACGTACGTGTTTTCGCACAGACGGAAAGTTCGAAAAATCCGAAGGCGAGTCGTTTCGCAGTAGTTTTACAGCCAATTTTCTATCTTACTGGAGTAAATGTTGTACTTTTTTCTACTCTAACCGTGCAAAACTAAATGGTATACCTAAGCAGAACGCTAAGTCCGGCTACAACACGTTAAGAGCCATATTTTCGAAAACATTTGTACTCTTCCGTTCTCTGCCCATTACAACAGCTTATGTTTTTTTCAGGGTATTTTATGGCCAGAGAAAGCACGGTAATAGGGTAAATATGGCCGGGACCTCAGAATTGAAGTGTCTCCTCGAGGCGGAAGCCTTCAATGAGAAGATGGAGCTTTATCTTCGTCCATTAGCCAAGGCCGAAATTGTCGTCAAACTACCGAAAGTTAGTTGTATTCCAGTCATTTCCACGTCAAAATACGAGAAAATAATGCATGTTCATACAGATAACAGTGCCCGGACAGTCAATCTCCAACTGGGATCTCATGGAACGACTCAAGAAGATTGTCAATCCCATTCAGGTACAAAATAACCACCTTTTCTCGACGGAAATATTCATTTTTCTAGTTCGATGCCATTAAAGTTAGAGAAAGTTCTCTGGAGAGCGTCATCTTCGAGACGGAGCTTCTCTCCAAGGCCATGCTTCGGCAGGTTCGTTTTCCCCGAACTTTCTGTGAAATATCAAATTTAGGCAATTAAAATGCTCACTGGACAGACGATGAAAGTAGCCGGCTTCGCTGAACTCCTCCAGATCAGCATCCACGAGGCAAAATCCGATTTTCCGAGGTAAAATCGTCAATTTTCCTCTAGAAACCCCTATTTTTAGCCGTCATGACTGGGATCTATTCTACATGAAGAACAATTTGAATGAGACGAAGCCCGGTGAGCGTCCAGACACAATATATCTGGCCAAGATCCCAGTAAAATGGTTCAATGTGAGTTCCCGACCCTTATGATCGAAAAAGTCCAAATTCCAGGACGGAAAACTGGACGGGCCGTGTGAAATCCTGCTAGAAAGGGCGATGGCTGTTTTCGGGAGAATTAGGAGGGTGGATGTGCCCATTTGTGACCCCATGAGGGCACTAATGCCACAGAAATTTAGCGGCTTTCAGCAAAAAGGCTTCACGTTTGGTCAGGTAAGCCAGTTTTCTCTATTTTTTAACGTAATAAATGCTTCAGGAAGTCCTCTTCGAAGCCTACGTCCAGTACGAGGAATACTCCGGCTTTGAAGCTGCCATGAACGCGTTGCGAAACATGAAATGGGTCAAGAAGATAGACGGGAAGATCTTTCAGGCTAATGTCAAGGTGTGAGACCGTGTTTTCCGTGTATAGGCTGCCATTTTTAGGTTGATTTTGATCGGTCAGGACACCTAAGCGAGGCGGTGATTGACCGCCGTGAAGCGGAACGCAGTCGACTCGTTGACGAGAAGAGGAGGGAACTCGAGGCCGAGCTCAATGCCAAGTAAGTAGAGCTGTTTTTCAGTTTTAGGCTATTGTAAAAGTAAGCCTTTCCAACAACAAAAAAGCAGAAAATCTCTCCAAAGATGACAGTGTTTGCTCGGCATTCAGGATCAGAGAAACTTGCATTGAAACATACCGACTGCACCTATTTTTAAAAAAAGACTAAATATCCCTAGCAGTTTTTGACTTTCGTCCGGAATTACTGTCGCCTGCTCTCTCACCATGCCCGTTAATAGCCTGAAGTGCATCAAACTTTATTTTGCTCGAATCTTTGAAACAGTCACCTTTCAGAGAAGAAGAAGAGCGAAAACAGCGCCTAGCAGATTTGGAAAAGTTGCGACGGCAGGAGGAGAGGGAACAGAAGAGGCGCCAGAAGGTTCTTTCCTATTTTTCAGGCCTCTAACGGAATTTTCAGAGAGACGAAGAACGTCGCCGCGAGGAAGAACATCGCCGAAAGGAGGAGGAACGCAAGACCCGAGAGCAGGCAGAAAAAGAGGAGGACCGTCGCTATAGGCAAAAAACAATCCTACAATCACAGCGACTTCTGGAATGTGTTTTTAGTCGAATCGAGGTACTTTTATCTACTCTGGATCCTAAGAATGCTGTAATAATTTAGGCCAAAGAAAATAGGAGAAAGCTTGAATTTGAGGAGGACATGATACAGCAGAAGAGTCAACTGGATGAGCTCGATGGAGAGGACAAGGAACAGGCACTGAGAAATGTCCTACTGTTGCAGAGGGAGAGAGATTTGAGAGAAAAGGTGCGTTGACTTTCTGTTTTGATAGCTCTGATCGCTTGACTACCACTTTCCACATATCAATTTCTTACTTTTAACTACCTCTGCAAAGAGTCTGAGCAGTTAACTACCAGTTCCCAATAGTTTCGACCGCATGACCACCTACCTCTAGCTCCATCAAAGTGCTGACTCTTTGACAAACCAGCAATATTTAAAGTATTACGAAATCTTGATAACTGCTATGTTTAGAATATTCTCTTTGACCGCTTGACTACGCCATTTTTAGCTCTGACTATCTCTCTTTCTCTCAGGAGATTACACAAAATCTAGGAGCAACATCCTAGCGGATGTGATAGGAAATAGACTGACTGGGGGAGAGGATGGAGTCCAGAGGTCGCCTCATGACAACCAGTATTCAAAGAATCCTATTTCTGACCACCTTCCTTCCCTCAATTCTGTTCACTGGCCTTCTGTAAATGACCGGATCCTGACTCTTGATTCTCTAAACTGTCTCTCTTGACTACATCTTTATTTTCAGCTTTTCGAGAAGATGGCAGGCCGTGCCACCCAGCCCAAGTCGGTCGAAGAGCCCGAATCCAATCACGAGGCCGAGAACGGCCGACGAAAGCACAAAAAGTCCTCCCGGAAGCACAAGAATCGACACAGCCGATCCTCGAGCTCCTCATCTTCGTCCCGAAGTCGAAGTCGCAGCAGTCGAAGGCATCAAAAGAAAAAGAAGAAGCACCGACACCGGTCCCGGTCCAAATAGACGGCTCTCTAAATACGGTCTCTCTCATTCCTAAACACGTGTATCCTATTTTATTGTCTTGTTATGTTTTCGCTTAAAATATAATAAAATCGAGAAGGGTTGCTGTAGATCAACTTTAATATGTCCGTGCGTCTCTGTCTCCTTGGCTGGGATTTGAAACTCCAGAAATTCTAGATAAGCGAACGCTCTGGCCAATAGACCAAAACTAGAAAAATGATTTTAGAACGATTCTCAATGGCCGGGACTCGAACCCAGGAGCCAATGTTTCGTAATCTAGTGATCGAACCACTAGATCGAGAATCCTGTAAAGAACAAGTCAGTCTTACTAAAGCCTTTTTCCAATGCAGTGGACTGTGAGCATCATTTTGATACCAAACATGCTGGACAAAATATGAGTTCGGGCAAGAGGGACTAGGCGTTCGATGCCGCCTTTCGTCAAAATTTTTTGTAACGTACCATTTTGCAGAGCTTTTTGATCTGAGTGAGAATATGATATTATATTTAGGGATTCCTGGTTTCCAAACAAAGTTACAGTCCTCCAAGGTTTCAGCGAATCAGTTAGTGTATTGATAAGAGGTGTCACTCACGAACCAGACAATTCGGGTTCGATCCCAGTGACTGACAAACTTTTTGAGCAATCTTTTTTGAGAAGAAAATGGTAGGAAAAGGTTTCCAGGTGAGAATTTTAATAGGTTTGCAAGAGGCCTCAAAAAGGCGATAGCCAGTTTTTTTAAAGCTACTCTGGCAGAAACATGGTAATAGAGTGGGTCTGAACAAAATGTTCAGTATGATAGGCATTGTAAGAGGTAAAGTAAAATCTTTATTTTTAGGTGATTTTCAAAAAGTTATGAAACAAAAAAATGGCACATTATTAGATGGGGAGGCACGAATAAATACTACACAGACATATTTTGGTGAAGTCATTGAGGGCCCGATTTTGTTGAGAAGTTGTGGCTTTAAGTCTCTTAACAAGAAACTTAAACGTAACGGTTTCGGTCAAAATCTTTGAGGAATTCGCGAAGACGGGGGTCAGCAACGGGACCCGAGAGGTGAGATTGGTCGGAAGAGGAAGTCTCGAAGTGGGACGAGGCTCTGGAACGCATGGAGGAGAGAGGAGTGGAGCTGGCCGAGTACTGTTGCTGACGGAGCTTGTGGAGGACCACTGAAAGATTGTTGAAATACAGTAGGCGGGAAAGAGTGCAAGACAGACAGCTCGACTGATCCTCTGGGTACTCTCTGTGTCTAGACAAAACCAAAGGACACTGTCTCGCGACTACCTGAGTTACGGTAGGTAGGAGAGAGTACAAGACAACACTAGTGATTCGACTTATCCGTTTGACGATACGCTATCTCTCCTTCTTGTTCTGTTACTGTTTGAACAGAGACTCTGTCCTAATAGACTCTGAATCTTGTCTCTCATCTGGATGAGTCTGGAGAGAAGAAAACCTGCCCCTCTTGACTACCATTGTTTAAAGACTGTCAGACAAATTCTTTTTTTTGGACGAACACTGTCACTGTCTCTGGGTTTTGGACTACAGGTAGAGTTAACTGACATTTACCCAGATACGTCCTCTTGTGTCTCTCTGTCTCTCTAGATCCCTTCGAAGGACAAAAGTTCTGACTCTTGACTACACATTTCACAGACATCCTGACATAGATTTTGTGCGAAGATACTTACACATAGTTGCCGCCACAAAGATCATCAGTCCTGCCACAGCCAATAGAATCTTCGAGTCATGGAAGGCGGTGAGAACTTTGGCGTAGGTCGGCTCCTCTCCAATCAGAACTTTGGTAGACAAGGCAGATGTCAAAGCTGGATCAGTCAAACTCGATACTGGCTTCCATACCAATAAATCTGTGTGGTTATCACCACATCGAGGAGGCTGAAACGGTGGGAACTTTGGATGAAAGAGAGTAGACTTACTGTGACTCCTTCACAACCGTCCCCGTCTCTAGTGCATAGACTCAGTTTGCAGACGAATCTGGAAATCGGAGGGGTTAACAGAGAGAGACAGAGATACAAAGGGATAGAGGGATTGGGAGACATAGAGACAGAGACACTGGGAGACAGAGAGACAGCGAGGCAGTGACTGCACTCACTTCAGAGAATCGCGCTCCAGAACCCCGAAGACGTGAGACAGAGCATAGGCTGAGAGTTTGTCCTCATCGTAGACGATATTGGTCAACAAAGCCAGATCGGAGGAACACCCCTCTCCATCTACAATGGGATACTTCTGCTCGACATCGTCACTGGCAAAACAGCTGTGAACCTTGATGCCGAAACCGTCGTTGGCCTCTGGAAGATGAATGATTGGTTCGGTCAGCGTATCTGCCTTTACATCTGAATCTAAGTTTACCAAAGTCTGGGACCCCAATCCACTGCAAAAAAACACTGAAAAATAAGAAAACAGGACAGTGAGACAGTACGGGCAACCACAGAAGTACGGTGAAGCATAATCTGGGCACACGCTATTGATGGGCCCAGCCAGTGGACGACTTTTTAGTCCTAACTCCCCTGTAATGACCTTTATTTTTGGAGTGTTGTTAGAGTTTTTGGTTTAGCCTAGGCGGGGACCATCACTTGACGACAAGAGGCCCCTTTTATTTCTCTCTACTGAATAATCTTCCATGCATTCTCTGTCTCTACTCACTCTCATTCCCATCACAGTCCCATCGATGGTAGACCGCCTGTCCGACAGTAGCTCTGGAAATGACTGGACCGTCTGGCCTCTCCTTCCTAATAGAATAAGTACAAGTTGGGGGTAGTGTGCTCAAGGAAATGGTCTCAGCAATGGTCACCTCACTGAAATTGACTGATTTTTGAGTTTTGGTGAATCAAAAAACCTCTTTACCACGTCCAAATGAGTCGATACTTCCTCGTCCTGATGGATCCTGGATCCTACAAAGCATTGTAAGAGGAAGGCTCTGTCCTCTTCAGTCCTGAGACTAGGGGCATGGACCAGATGTACAATGACCGAGCTGTTTCTTCCAGATGGGTCTTCCTGAACAGTTCAGACGAATTTTCAGACAGGGAGAGGTAGAGATACTGACCGAGTCGACTACTGTAACTCCACAAGAGTCAGTCGGAACGAAGAAGTCGACAGTATGGTTCCCAGGCTCTCTGGACGGGTTAACAGAGACCTGGCACTTGGGATCTTTTTCCTTTCCTTTGACTACGGCATGTCCTTCGAATCTTGAGGGGAGATTGAACTGGATCTGAACTAAGAGATGAGGAGCGCTTCTCATTGTCACTGTCACTGTTCTCTAGTAAACTACCCGTCCTTCTCTTTCTCAGGGAGACAAAGAGGGATGAGTAATTTATTGCATCAGTCAGTCACTGTCCGAGTGCTTAGAGTTAACACGCCCAGAGAATTTTGCCCTAAATGCCCTAATTTCTCTTGTTCTTTTAAAAGTTACGAAAAGTTTAAACTGTTGGAAGCAAGAGTTACTTCAAATTACTGGAGACTGCTGTACGAACGGGCCCCCTTCTCCTCTTCGGTCTACTGCCACTGCTGCTGTCCGTCTCGGACTGGAGGTTTGCAATGAGTGAAGATGAGCGCATTGAAAGATCAGGGTTGCGCAAGCTACGGGATTCGCTGTACAGGCTAGGCTGGCGGGACATGCCAGGATCGACCACCTTCATGTACTACCACCCGGGATTGAACTTGCGATCGGTTTCTTTGTATTTTATCATCCTATCTCTCTATCCAGGAGTCTATCTCTTAGGAGTGTCTCTACCTCTACCTTACTGTGTTGGTCATAGGGGTACGAAGCTAGACCTACTATCCCTATACAAGTAGCCGCTACTGTCTCTGTAAGAGAGTCCATATGTTCGCCTCCAGTAGACTACCAGTCTCTCTGCATCCTCTGTCTGTCTATCTTTGTTTTCTTGTATCAGTCTCTATGTCTTTCTGTCCACTTACCTTGAATCCCTCCGTAGTACATTCCAAATGAACCAGCCCTGTCCTGGTCGGTGGGAAGGGTGGAATGCTATCGTCTGAATAAGAACTTGACCTGTACATTATTCATACCCACCTCCAGAAACATCATTGACATCCACTGGCTGTCTATTAGAAGGAGCTGTATCCACATTCTCGTATTCCGGGTCATGCTCGGGGAATTTTTCCGGTCCCTTGGAACTCATAATCTTGTCAGCTAGCTGTCCAGCCAGAGGCGTATTGGCAGCTCCCGTCAGTTGGAATACATTATCAGAACTTCCTAAAAGACTATGGGTCTTTGTCCTCTGTTTCTTTGTCTCTGCCTCTCTGTCTCTCTTTCTCCTTGTCCTTGAACTTCACTCTTACCCGATAGTTTCTTGAGGTACTCAGGATTGGCTTCGACTGTTCCGATGGCAAAGATAGTGACATTGTGTTCCTTAGAGACCTGGACAGGAAGCTGTACTCTGTCCTCTGACTGTCCGTCAGTCAGGAGAATTAGAATGTTTTCGGCATCGAGACGGTCACCCTAATGAATTTACAGAAGTCATATCCTCAGACTTACCCTCTTCTTGGTAAAAGCAAACTTCATGACCTTCTCCAGAGCTCTTCCAAGCATGCTACCTCCCTAAAACTTGACTTTCAGTCTCTCTGTCTCTTAACAGACCGTCATGTACTGTGTGTCGGCAATGTCATCTTTCAGGAACTGCTTGCAGTTGTGCTTCCTCAGAGAGAATTCCAGATATGGCTCCGTGTTGAACTGGACCAGGGAGACCTGAAAAATCACTGCTTCAGTCTCTCTGTCTCTCAGTTTTTCAGTCTCTATCTCTCTCTCTCTCTCTCTCTCTCTCTCTCTCTCTCTCTCTCTCTCTCTCTCTCTCTCTCTCTCTCTCTCTCTCACTGACCTGAACTCCATCCGGACCAATGTTCTTCAGTTGGTCAACCGTGTTTAAAATCAGAGTAATAGCATGCATGAACTTGTCCTCTGTGAACCTATTGGAAGAGTCCAGAAGGAACAGGACATCGCTTCTTGACCTATACAGAGGATCGTTAGGAGTAGGACATGTTCCTGATGGAGCAATCTCCTCACTTTCGGACGGTATATTCTGAAATACTACTGTACCAAAAGTATGAGTCCAGTGACTACCTCCCAAGGTGGAGGTGCTGTGGGGTGCTCGGTGGTCAGCTCAAAGATCTCGTGAGTTACGAAAGGTTCAGTGGATTTCGGTGGGATTACGGTAGTTGGGGTAATAGGTCTAATGGTCACAGTACTGTGGATAGGTTCCCTGTTCGGAACGGTCGGTCGAGAAGCTTCTACTGGAACCAGAGATGCCGTATTCTCTTCAGAACCTTCTTGGTCCTCTGTCTCTTGATTGGTAGGTTGACCGGCTGTTCCATGCCCTGTTACCCCTTGTTCTTGGCCGACTGTTCCCTTATCTCCCGGTCGGCTGACTGTCTCTTCTAGATTGGTAGGTGGTTCAGACTCTTGTTCAGTAGCTTGATTGACTGTCTCTTCTTGTTCAGTAGACTCTTGTCCAATCTCCTGTTCCTTTCCCATCATGTTCATCTCACCAAAGCTCTGGGGCGGTGGCTTGACTCTTCCCTTGACTGGTTCCTCTTCTTCCTCACTTTCTTCCCCTACTAGGTGAATTACACCCGGTCTCACAGTACCTGTAGGCTTGGTGCTGGTCTAAAATAGGGTTAGGTGGAAGTCACGCGTTACAGTGAGTGTACTCTTGAGAGAAACAGAGAGACACCATACCTCAGGTGTGGGGACAGGTATGGTCACTGTTGCTGTCACTTCCTGCGATCCACTTAAGTCGACCACCTTGATCGGACGACTGGTCACGATATTGAAGTCTTCCTCGGAACTAGGCTCTTTTGGATGGGATACTGTAGGAGCCGGGCCTTAAACAGTGAAATGACGGTGAGAGGATGAGACTAACTCCATCCGGCTTCTGGTACGGTAGGCTTCCGAGTAGTCACTATTACTGCCGGTTTCTCTGTCACTTCCACAGAAGTCTCGTGATTGAAGTCGACAGCCACCTGGAACAGAACTGTACCGATACTGCTCTGTACTCTCACCTTGTTGCCCGGAATCTCAACCGGTCCAACTATGTAACTCTGTTTGCTTGTTCCTTGGGTGCTGGGTCTGGTACTTTCAGTAGTAGCGGCTACAGTAATCTTTCGGGTAGTACTCTCGGTGGTTGAAACGGTAGTTGGTCTGAAGGATCACAGTTTCTATGTCTCTCTCTCTCTAGTTACCTTTGAGTAGTAGATATCCTAAATGTTCTCGGAGGAGGAGTCTGAGTCGTAGTCGTGACTCTCTGAGTAGTTGACTCTGTTCTCCTTTGGGTAGTCATGACTACAGTAGGTCTGGTTGACTCTATCCTCCTCTGGGTCGCTGGTCGACTGGTAGTCACTCTCTCACTAGTAGTCGGTCGACTGGTGGTCGTGACTCTCTCAGTAGTGATCACAGTAGCTCTCTGAGTAGTTGGTACTCTCTCCGTGGTAATCCGGAAGGTAGGTGGATGCCATTGTTCAGTAGAGACTACCCTGGTACTGGTTCTGGTGGTTGGTCGTTGGGTAGTCGTGACTCTCTCTGTCGTAGTCATAGTCGTGGGTCTAGTAGTCGTGACCCTCTCAGTAGTTGTTCTTGTCGTTGATCTAACCGTAGCGACTCTCTCAGTAGTTCTGGCAGTGGGTCTGGGAGTGGTCGTGATTCGCTCTGTACTCATAGTAACGACAGTAATCCTTCTGGTAGTCGGTGAGGGACTGGTCGAGCCTTGTACCACCTCATTGAAACCTTCTTCTGAAAGACAAGAGTCAGAATGTGTCTGGTAGTCTCTCACTAACCTATGAGCTTATTCAAATCCTCCTCCGTGACCTCTCCCGGCTCCATCGAGTCAATGGTATCCCCCAGATTTTTGGCAATCTCGTCCACCAGGGCCTGTTCCAGTTCCTTCCTCAACTCTCCGTCCATTCCAGTCATCGAGCCATGGAAGCGGTTAACTACTATCGGAATCGCTCTCTCCAGTTCAGAGTTTACTGCCCGATCCAGAGTCTTCTCGATCTTTCTGTCCGGCGTACTGACCATGGCTTTGACCTCCACAATGTTGGCTGGACCCTCTTCCATCATTCTCTGAAAGCCAGAAGCTGTATCTGTCTCTTTGTCTCAGTCTCATTGTCAGTATCTATAGATGATGGTAGTGTCAGCAACGAAGACTCACATCGGCTGTATTCTCGTCCACGAACTTGAGCTTGTCTCTGTCGAACTCTTTGGTAATGACAATGGGATTTTGGTGGGAACCGGGACCACTGAAAGAGAAGGAATACACGCGCAGAGAGGCAGACAGACAAAAAGACTACTTACCCATGGGCTGTTCCAATACCAAAGACTCCGTGAATCGGACCGATTTTCGATACAGCGTGAGCTGTCTTCCTATCCCTCGAGTTCAAGTAGATGTGGACGATTATGTTGTTGACCACGTCCGGAGGGTTCTAAAGCCCATTTCAGTCCGACTTTTCATTAGGTTAGTTGATTAAAAGCGGTAAGCTGTCACACCTCTTCAAGACTACTCAAGCCCACACTGGTAGCTGCAGCCACTTCCTGTTGTCTGGATGATGGTCGAACAGCTAAAGGGCTTCTGGGAGTCTGTCTCTGTCCTGGTACTACTGCTATAGGAGCCGAGCCTGGTGGTCCTGACTGCTAAAAGAGAGGTAGTTTGGGATGAGTATGAGTCGAGAGAGCATTGTGGATGAGGGTTAGCACTGCACAACATACTATCTCTGTGTCTCTATGTCTCTGTATCTCTCTCAACTGTATACCTTCGGAGTGTAGACTAATCTGTGCGGTGGCTCAGGATGTCTGACCGGAAGGCCAGGTGCTTTATCTCCTCCTCCCACAGCCTTCTCCAGAAACCGATCCTCGTCGAACCGAGGCTGCTGTCTCATCGTCACCAGTCGTCTCTCTGCCTCGAACAGTAGCTGTCTCTCTAGATCCTGATCCAAAGGACGAGGCTGTGCCCAGTTTGTGGGTGGCTTAAGTGCATTTTGTGGACGGTTATGTGAGTCAAAAAGTGATCTAATGAACAGGAACAGAACTCACCCTAGGAGGCGGATTGGCAATGCTGGGCATATGACCATGTCCCCGACCCTATAAATAATGTAATTTTGTGCAGATTTCAATGCAAAAATATAGGCAAAAATGTAGATATAAAGCAAAAACGATTGCTCCCTGTGAGGCTCGAACTCACGACCTTCAGATTATGAGACTGACGCGCTGCCGACTGCGCCAAGGAAGCATATTAGCGGGGTCAATGCGTGGTAGTTACCAGCTAGCTATCTCGTTTCAGCACGGGGTTTGGGACCGACCCATAACTTCACCAAATTTTACTAGTTTTTGAATGCAAAATGATACTAAAAATTTCTGTGCAATTTTTTCCGGAGATGCATACCTGATGGTGCTGAACAGTATAATAGCTCCTTGGAGGCTCGAAGAGGGCTGGTTGAGGGGGTGGCTGGAAATTTGTTAGAGTTTTAAGGATAGGATTCGTTTTTGGCCGATAAAAAGTGTCAAATACTACCTGGTAGCCTCTAGCTATTGGCGCTCTAGGAGGTAGATAAGGGGATTGTTCCTCTGGAACCTGTGGCCCGATTGGATTTGCCTCATAGCCTCTGCTCTGTGGCTCATAACTGGCCAAAACCTGCAATTTTTCAGCGATTGTATGGCATTCCCGAACTCTTCCTCACACCGGTCACCCTCTCTCGACCGAGAGAGTCAGACGAATAAAAACCCGTCGCCGACGGCTGTTATGATCAATCGAAAAGAGACAGTGGACATTTTTGGCTAGTGATTAGCTGATAACTCTTTAGGGTTGGAAAGAGTAAGAGACCGAGAGACAGAGAGACTGAGACAGAAAGATAGAGAGATGGAGAAACAGGGATATAGTGAGACTGAGAGACGCAGGAGCAGAGATATGGAGAGACAACGAGGTAGAGAGACAGAGAGAGAGACATAAAGTAACTTACAACTGGTAGTAACAAAAATATGATCGGCCAGTCCCTCCTCCGCCTCGGCATCTGAAAACTTTTCCATAAGCGCCTTTTGGTAAGGAAATAAGAGAACAACCAGAAACAAAAACAATAAGGAAAGAAGATTGGCAACAGGCTGGCATCCGGGCCAGTGTCTCTCTGCCTCTCGGTCTCTCTATAATGGCGGGATATTCTTTGTTGCGACACACGAGATGAAGCCTGCGGCTAGGCTAGCTTTAGCCCGTGATAACGAGAAGAGAGAGAGAGAGAGAAACAGAAAGTGTGTGGAAAAGGTCAAGTTCTAAAGCATAAGTCGTTTAGAGCCCGTATGTTTTGATTCAGTTTGAAAGAGTACGATGAAGACTGACTACACTGCCACATCTTAGGTCCTTCGAAAGCTATTTTTAGATTGCCAATCATGATTCTCAGCTAAATGGTGTTCTGCCAAGTCTTTTTGAACTTTGGCAAAATGATAAAAATCACGTCCAGAGACCTAACCTGGCTGGGGAGGCAATGTGATGGATCGTGAGTTTTAGCCAAAACTTTGCCCTCTCTTCTGCTGTCGATTGAGAAAGTACCGTTTCTCTGCCTATCTGCATACTGCTGACAGTCGTTAGAAATTGGTAGAGTGAGCTAGCAAACGGACTAGCAATTCTCCAAAAGAATGTGAGAACCGAGACTAGATGCCAAATAATAATCAAACTCGGAAAGAGTCAAGGGAACGAAAGGACATCCCGTGGGACACAGAAGAGAGGCGCGGCAGCTAAAGGTGATAAGCCTCGCGACACTAGTCGAACTTAGCGAGTTTTTGTCCCATCGTAATATCTCTCCCCCACGTAGCCGAAGCTATTTTTTCAGTCAGCGGGAGAAAAACTCGACCCCTACTTGACTTAGAAAGTGGTTTAGAGAGACAGAGAGTTCAATAGAAGTAGAGAAACAGAATGTAACCAGTTGATCCGGATGTTACCCTTAGGGCATCGGCATCGGAACCCGTCTCTCGGCCTCTTCCAGAGCGATAGGTCTTGGGTAATCATCGGAGCGTGCGACAGTCTCTGTCTCTCTCGGGATGAGACTACCCTTTTCTCGGGAATGCGCCGACGGAACAGGTGGCATCTAGCTTTGGCGGTGGTGGCCAGGGGGGATAGTGAAAGGCTATCTTTGGAAAGGATAACGGAACAGGAACGGCAGGACAGAGACAGCGAGTTACCGTGAAGCTATTTCTGACCTAATGCCGTCTCGACAAGCGAGAGTACTGTAGCTGTGAAAGGGCCAGATGCAGTACTGAAAGAACGAGCAGTGTAACTTCTTCGAACCAATAAAGATACTCTGAACTACCCTGTGGACCTACTGGTGGTCGAGGTACTGTACTTTCTGGACGGAGTTAACTAGTCGGGATTACTGGTCAAGAAGATGAGACAGGGACAGATGAAAGTGTTTGCTTCACGTAAATATTACTACTTCAGTCGAAGCAGGCTCATGAAGAATCAGTTGCTGGGCAAGATACAGTGCTTGTCAAAAATATGGTCTCGAGGCATTTCTTCCCCCAAAATAACGGTGGCAATTAGAGTGAGGACAATGATGAATGAATGTGTCCAGTTGTCTCTCTCCAGATTGAGATCTGCGCCGCGGAAGGGCGATAACTGAGGTCCATCTCATCTACAAGACAGGTGTTCAGAATATATAGGTGTTCCCTTCATACACAAATATTTTTCAGCCACAAAGAATCAAAAGAAAAAGACGAAAAAGATTTCGCTCCCGGGTGGGCTCGAACCACCAACCTTTCGGTTAACAGCCGAACGCGCTGCCTATTGCGCCACGGAAGCACGTTTTTGCGCCCAACTCGGGAGGACTGATAGAGGCTCGCCGTCTGCTGGTTAGACAAAAGTCCCGCGACTGCCCATTCTCACCAATTTATACCCCAATAAGAATAGGATTTTCTCATTATAATTAGCACCATCTATCACCAAGTTATCACCAAAAGACGGCTGAAAAAGCAGATATACAATGACACCTAGGACAGGCGGATTTTTATGGGAATCTCTGCTGGATCTCTTTCCTGGGATACACTATCAGTCTTGGTGTAATCGTCCGTCATTGATAGGCAGTTTTTACGCTGGGGGAGGATGAAAATCCCGCCTTGGAGACAACCTTGACTATGTTGCGGATAAATCTTTTACTGACAGGCGTTCAGTTTCACTTTCGACTTATGGAGATACTGGCAGAAGGACAGAATGTGACATAAAGACAAAGGGGAAGTTCAAACAAACTGTAAAAAAGGTTCCGCATTAAACCGGTAATGGGTTCAATTGTCTACAGCAGAATAGCACCCTCTGGCGCCCAGAGTTGCCCGTGATAAATTAGTCCGGATCTCCAGGCTGGAATGGGTTGCCCTCAAGGACAGACTCGGATTAACAAAACGGCACCTCGGCCTTCCATTGTCTATAGTTTACAAGAACCGTTAGGGGATCCTGGAGGTATATATACGTTTTTCGTATGGTAATTTCAGGTATCTGGATCTCGTCTGTCTGTCTCTCTTCCCTTTTCTCTATCCTGCCAGTACTCATCCAAAAGCAGCAAATCGATAAAAGTTACGTCCTGGAGACTTGTAAACGCCTGCGTTCGTTACTTAGCTCTCCACGTAACCCGCTTTGATTCCAAACCACCAGATTCAGTCATTCTCTCCCATTCACCCCCATCTGGACTGGTTTCGTTCTGGATAAATGTAGCCTAGTCTTCCACCTTTTCTGTAGCACTTATCTTTTACTTTACTTAATTTGAGCCCATGATGACGGACTGCAATCTGGGCCATGTTAATAGTTGTAATATCATTCAAGCCCACTGGACTGACCTCCCTCAAGTTCTTAGATTCGGAGCTTTCACCATCGTCGCGCAGAACATCTGCTCCATGTCCACGGTCACCTACGAGCCACGACGAGATTCGAATGGAATGACAAAGCAAAAGGCAAAGATCCAAGATTCAATCAAGCACAATTCAAACCCCATTCAAATTCATAATTGTGAAATCTATATTCTTAATAAAAACATCATCAACTACGTTGTTCTTTTGATGGTCAGATTCAATCTCCTGCCCCGAGGGTTATCATTCAAATTTGATACGATTCAAAATGAGAGTTCAGGTTTTACAGTAGTCTATCCTGAAGAGTCCTTTGGAACACGAGACCGGAACTGTTCAAAGAGATGGTGACTCTTGAGAAAGAGTACAACGCGAAGATTTCACGGGGGTGTTGAGAAGAGCTGAGCCAAACAGAGCAGAGTCAAGAACTCGACTACCCCAAGGTTCCCCAGTTAACAACAAAAGTCGAATAATCGTCTTTATTCGATTTATTCGGACCTATCACTGCTGGGCTGCGGCGATGCGGGCAGCTTTTCCGGTCGGCTTGTACATGAAGAATCCGCAGACCAGGTCCTCGTTGACGCTCATCGTAGCAGCAGAGTTGTCGAACTGGCCGCAGTAGTGGGGAGCACTGAAGATAGTGACCATCTTCTTGCTGGCGAAGAACTCGTAGCCATCCTGGACGACCTGATGAGCTCTGGCGACGAGGTCCAAGTCGAGCTTAGCGCAGAGTTCCATGACGACATCTTGCCCAAACACGTAGCTGACTCCTCTGGTATTGGCCTGCCATCCCTTGACCCACTGATCCGGATCGCTCCAGAGCAGATCGATTCCCATGGATCCAGGGCGAGGATCATCGGGGCGGTGCAGGTTGCGGAGCTGGTCGAGGCTGGCGAGCTGGGGCGAGAGACCTCCGTGCATGCAGAGGATGCGGCCGCCGATCAGTCCACACAGAGGCATCCAGTTGAAGGTGTCCTGGAAGTTCTGCCAGAGACGGGGCGACTTGTAGCGACGGTTGCACTCCTCGTAGAAGCCGTAGACGCGGTTGATGGCCGGGCACTCGTGGTTTCTGGAAAAGGCCAGAGTTAGTTGAGTGAGACACGTGGACAAGGACACAAGGGGACTAGGGAGGAGTAGTAGACACCAGGGTACCAAACAAACTCGACTCACCCTCGCAGCATGAAGAAGTTCTCCGGATACTTGATCTTGAGGCAGAACATCAGCGAAATCGTCTCCAGATTCTGCTTGCCGCGATCCACGTAATCCCCCAGGAAGAGATAGTTCGAATCCGGCGGGAAGCCATTCTTGTCGAAGATGCGAAGCAGATCCGAGAACTGTCCATGGATGTCCCCGCAGACGACTACCGGCGGCGCGATCTCGATCAGGGACGACTGGCTCTGGTAGACTTGCTTGGCCTTGAAGCACAGCGTGGCCAGCTCCTGATCGTTGACGCTGGTGGTGAGACGAGAGGTTCCGACATTCAGGAGACGGGCTGCGAGGTTGTCCACATCTAGTTCAGACATCGGGCTGCTTCTGCTGCTGCGCTGGACGAGACTGACTTCCTTTCGAGAATTCCTTGTTACGATAATTCTTTATTGCTCGAATTGGAGTGATTTTGGAGAGAAACGGTTACAAAACTTTGCAAAGTTAGCACAGTTTGAAATCGTTAGAATAAAAGAAGTTACCAGAAAAGTTTGCTAATTGTCTGTGAAAATATTTAGGCTACGTACTAGACTTCTAGCCTGGGAACTGTCTCTGTCTCTCTGTCTCAGCGGGAAAAATGAGCATCTAGGAACATTTACTATCGGATAAGAATATTTACAAATGTACACGTTAGCAGGGGCCAAGAGACCGAATGTTGTCGTTCATGCCGCACTCTCCCAGATGATGACGGCAGGTAGTGTCAGGCATGAGCATTAGGGCATATCCACGACATTCTGCATGCTGAAAACGCTCTCTTATGACAAATTTTGAAGAGACCCACCTCGTAGATAGTGACACAAGTTCCGTGTGTGTCAATGGACGAGGCCTGGTCTTGCCATCCTGTGGGTAGAGTGAGACAGCCGTAGGTCCAGTAGGACTGATAGACTCCTCGATGTCCAGAGTGTTCGTATATTGTGGCTTGCCAGGCAGCAGTAGAGATGACCAGGAGAGCGAGGAGGATGAGGAACTTCATGTTTTGAACATGCTCGGGGTCAGAGTTCCTTTATACGCACGCCGTGGCAGCTGTTGCCATTGGCCATAGCTCGGCGGGCACATCATATGCACTCTTTTTCAGGGAATTATCTGTTCGCATTCTGGTTAACAAGCACTAACTAGAAGAGTCATTCAGATCCTTGGTTTACAAGATGACTCATTACTGTCCATTGCTCCGTAACGCCAAGTGAATGCCTGAAGAATTGAATCGAATTCAAGATCAGCAATATTATGCCTCACATTCTGTCTGTGTTCTCTCTAAATTCCAAGCCGCAAGCTCCGCAAATCATTTTTTCTTTTGTTAACTACCTAGGTTTATTAATGAACACTAATAGATATATAGAAAATATCCATCTAGGTCGACAACGAATGATATGCTTCTCGTAATAAATGCCGAAAGGGGCTGTCTCTTTCGAATTTTACAGCTTACCCACTTGTAGCCGCTACTGTCCTCTGTCATGGAATAATCAAAGGAGATGGAATAATCAAAGGACATTTCATCAGAGGCCTACATGCAGATACAAGAGTGGTAGTGAAGCAGCTGAGACCAAATACGCTCAATCTGGCGAAGGAGGTTGCTCTGAATCAGGAAAGAATCGAACGAGCTGAAGAAAATAATAATGCTACAATCAAGGCCATAGAGGCCCTATCAGCCAAGTTCGATACGATGAACATGAGAGGAAGATCCTCCTATCAAGAAGATGGTAGAAGACGTGCCAGGAGCAGCAACTGGATTCCTCAGAATCGGAACTTTCAACGTCAAGAAAATGGTTTTTTTTGGAGAAGGCAGAGAGACAGCTCAACAATGGATCCCCGTACCAAAACAACTGGAATGGAGGAAGGAATCAAGACGGAAACAGACGATTTGGAAGGTCGGAGAGCCGAGGAAGATTCGACAGAAACAAATCCAACATTCTTTGAGGCCAGATGTACTGTCCAGTGGTATGTCTTCCAGGTGTTACTGTCTATTTTTCCATTCTACAATCAGTTGAAATCCGCTGGGAATAATGATGGAAGATCATAAAAACTTGATGTTTCTGTCTCTCCCAGTTTCGATCTCTTCTCTCTCTCTCTCTCTGTCACTGGCACTGTCATTGCCTCCACAAAGATTTCAAAGAACTAGAAACTGTATTTATTATGTAAAAATCACGAAGAAGTCTTCTAGCAATCCGAAATCTCGGGCTCCATGGCCTCAAACTGGCGCTCATCTGCGATCTGGTTCAGCTTGTAGAGCAAAATGTTCTTGAACTTGAGCAGGTAGTCTCCACGACACTTTTCCGGCCACGGACCGTAGACAGGGGTGTGGGCACGGAAGCAGGGCATACTGGGCAGATAGTTCATCGCCACATTGTTCAGCGCGTAGGGATTCCTGATCGATTGCTCCCGATTCACGTAGAGATGCGTCTGGTGCGACTCGAAGTAGACGTACTCGCCGGCCTCCTCACAGTCCGTCTGGCGACCTCTCCAGTACGTGTTCCGCGTCACCTGCAAGTGCACAATTGAATTTCCAAACCATTGATGGATTGAACGTGCTATAGTGCTACCTCTGTACCCTAAGCAAGGAGTACGGAAAATCTAGGCACGCGGTCTTTCTGTCCCAGCTCTGTCTAGCAACCATAACCCTTATTGTTCTGTCATCCTGTCTCTCAGACCTAGCCGACCACCGTGTCTCTGTACAATCGGATCTCCTCTGTTCCTAGAATTCTCGCTGTAAACAAGTCGTTGTCACCCTGTCCTTCTCGATGTGTTGATGCCTACTCACCCATGTAAGACCCCGACTAGGACGACCCCCGTCACCGGGCATGAAAATCCGAAAGAATATCCCACAGTCAGTAAGACCTACATATCCCATTCCAGACTATTCAAAAACAGACTGCTTGCCTACGAAGACACTGCGGGACAGATCGTCATAGCTTTACAGAGAGTACATACCAATAGTCTACTCCTCTCTCCCAAGGCCCTCTCCTTGTTCAGTTGCCCCCCTACTACTCTGACTCAAAAAGCTCTGAAACACTCCCATTGTTCAGTGGCTGCCACAGTATTTTCTCCATTGCTTTGTTCTGAACTACCGAGACCATACGGGACAGGCATTTTACATAGAGTACATTCCAGTAGTCTACTCCCTCTCCCCAATATCCAGTCAATCCCATTGTTCAGTTCCTGCTAAAGTAGCCTACCCGTACCTCCTTGAACCCTAAACTAACCTTCATGTTAGGGAAGACAACGTAATGGGTGTGGATGTTGCTCTCCTCCCTACTGATGGGTTCCAGCGGCGAGAAGTCCATCCGTGTCTCTCTCGAGGACCAACAGTTCAGAGCGCGACCAGACGAAGCAATAACTCCCAGTAGGCCTCTTCCGACAACTCCAGAACATGCAAAAACTTGTCAACTTTATTGTTCTGACAAGGTTTATTGTGGCGACTACTTGTCGAGCTCTAGCTTTTCAAAAGGAGATCGTTTATTTGAGACCGGTAATGATACGAAGAGACAAATAAAGAAAATTTAAAATCCTGTCAATTGGTCGGAATCGTGTCGAACCAGTGTCCGATGCTGGTTGGGATCTTGCGCGATTTGAGGGCTTCCGTCAAGATGAAGCTGTCGGCATGGAGAGACACTCGTCTTAAAGTTCAAGAATTAATAACAATGCACGAGATTTTGACTACAGTAATCACAATACTTGCAGAATTTGGAAGCGTTTCTGTGTGGCTTTGTCGGTTAGCGATCAGACTGTCAAACACTGTCAAACAAAAAAGGGCGGGTTTGATACTAGAGCTGGCTCAACTTGTTTGTCTATTCATAAAACTCGAAATTTCCGGGAAAGGCTCGATGTTAGATTGAACAAAACGCGCGCACCAACTTGTGACCATAGGTGTCGATACGCAGCTAGCTTCGAAAAGTCTATAGGCATACGTTGGTGCGTATTTTCGGATTTACGGTACTTCCGCACAAGCCCTGGTATAATTTTGTAGAAAGTAGCAGAGTTATTACGAGAACTGTAGGGTTAGGACTTGATTTCCCTATTCTCAAAGGAAAGTGTTTCCAAGTCCTGGAGAAGTAGTTTATGGCAGCTTTAGAAATAATTTTGACCAATATCCGTTTATTTGACTGCCCGAATACTGACTGGAAGCTTCGGCTCAAAACATGGAATGATTCTCACCTAAATGCAATGTTATTGTCCCTTGTATCGGCTGACAGAATCCGCATTCGGACGAGTTGATCCAGTTCTTTGTAGATCACGGGCTGGGCATCGACTCTCAACTTCGAAGCGGCCTCAACACACAGATTGACGTAATCGGTCCAGATCTTCTGATAGGCTACTGTAGCTCCTGGCTGGACATCCTTCAAACGTCGTAACACGCACAAAAAGACAGAGTAGGTACGTAGCGAGAGGCCTAAACTTAATACATTCAAATTTTAAAAATTCGCGCCAGCACAGAATTTTAAGCCTAATTGCGTACTTTTTGGCCAATGTATCTGACAAAAATCGGACTTTCTTTCACAAATTTGACTTTCCAATGTTCTGCAAACTTGTAACCCTTGATCTGCTCTACAATTTTGCAGAACAACTTTGAAGCTCTAGCCGACTGAGCTATGATAGCAAAGTCAAAATGTGGTGTTGCCTGTAAAAACAAAGCTTTTTATAGGCAGTATCGCGTAAAGTCGTAGGGATTGCGTACTTTTTTTTTTACGATTTCCAAATACGGCGCAAACCTAAAAAGGCCCACCATTGAGTAAATTGACAACGGGGCTTTGTGTGGGAACGATTGTGGCCACAGCG
The DNA here is from genome assembly GCA_037178855.1 of Oscheius sp. JU75. Lineage (NCBI taxonomy): Eukaryota > Metazoa > Nematoda > Chromadorea > Rhabditida > Rhabditidae > Oscheius > Oscheius sp. JU75. The sequence continues at coordinate 1,694,583 of JASJZC010000003.1, forward strand.
TCACGCCACAGCTGGACTGCCTCTTCTTGTGGGTTTTCCGCCGCGGCGAGCCAGCCCAGAAAGACGGCTACGACCGTTTTTAGTGCCCCATACGAATTTGATACCTAAAATTTGAACTTTTAGCGGGATTGAGCTAAAAACCTGGAACATAAAGTTAAGTTCCGTTTGTACTTCTCTTCGGCCTAGGAAGCTGTCTACGAACTTATTCCAGTCTAAAAATTTTTATTCAAAGCATAGTTAAAACCAACTTTTTGTGTAGGATTTTTTCGCCTCCAGACTCAAAAATTGACCGAGGGCTGTCTGGAAATCGGCGTAGAGCTTCGGCCCGGTGAAGATGATCTTGGCCGTGGAGAGACGCGATCGGACACGTTTTTCGAGACTGGAGACAAAGTCCTGAAAGCGGGAACTAATTGCTCAAAGTTTATAGTTTGTAGTTACAAAAAATTTTGTAGTTTTTGAGGAAGTTAGTTCTAAGAAGTAATGCTATCGCCACTTAGGGCTCAATGCCAGTAATAATCCGATTCTTCCAAAACTGCTCAATTTCTACTTTCTTCTGTCCAACTGTCGTGACCCTTTCCTCTCACTTCAACCTGTCCGTCCGCTTTCTTTTCAATCGAGGTACCGTGACAGGAGCAACATCCTCTCGCATCAATTAGGCAAGTGAAAGGCACGATTCTGAAACTATGACAACAGTTTTAGTGAAGCGCAATCGTGGGGCTATATAGTATATTTCTAACAAAGAGCGGCAGATTAAAGGACTGTCGCTTTTCTCGCCGAAAGACTCCCGTAACAAATTTTGAAAATTCGGCGCGAGTTTCTATTCGCTATTAATCTGTATACGACCACTTTTGGCTCTTTTGACCTTTTTCCGAAACAAGATAATAAATTTATGGCTGGAGACCATTCTCAGAGGAGATCAAGCCTGTTAGGACTGAGCAAGATGAGCCTGCTTCTCGTTTGTTTTTACTCAAATTGATATCAGAAATCATAAAAAGAACTCACATGACGATTGACCATTAATATAACCAACCACGGAACTCGTCTTGTCGCGTCGAGGAAACTGTAGAGCAGTGTCTGTCTCTGTCTCGAGACGAGCTCGTCCGCGTCACTTATTACTACAACTCGTGGCTGCTCCTAAATTCGTGTCTTTTAGACCATTTTTCAGTAAAATTAAGATGAAATATGGTCAATAAGTACCTCATCCCCGTCGGAGACGGCGTTCTGGGCTGTGGCGTCGGATCCGAGCTGCGCGACATGGATCGGATTGTATACAAAGTCCATTTTCTCCGTCTCCTCGTCTAGAAGCTTCTCGACAATGGCTGAGCGGCCACTCCCGCGTGTCCCGGTCACCAGACACGAGTCCCCCTTGCCCGTCTCGCGCCAGCGTCGGAACACTTCTTCCAGCTGTCTGTAAGGTTCAAATTGTCCTGGCGACTCTGTCGTCTACGAGTTGCAGATTGTAGGCAAACGAGCAGCCAGGAGTTCGATATTAGACATCAAATTATTGCTAATGATCTACTGATTTTAAATAAGTCCTCAGAAACACTAACTTGCAATTCTGTGCGTTGTACGCGCGCAATTGCTTCAAAATAAACTTTAGTACAATTGGCCTCTTGGCTAGAGCACTCGTTTGCAAAGCAGAAAATGGCAGGTTCGAACCCTGACCCCCGGCTAATCGTTTGAAAATCGCGCTTCGAGTCCCAAAATTACAGTAGACAATCTTGTCGAATAAAAGTATTGGAAATGTACCTTTTCTGCTCATCCAGACCGATTAATTGGGCGTCCAGCTTGTGCAGAACGTCGCTGATAGCCTCTTCCATGGTAGGAGGATCTAAATGTAGCAAAATTGAAGAGAGAAAAAAGGTCATTAGAGGCAAAGAGCGATGGAAACTGATGTAACCAGAAATTTGAACAGCACCGATTCCCTCCGCCGGGAAAGGAGCGTAATTTGGAGTGAGAACGTTGGAAAGAAATGGCAGTGCGATTGAAAAAGTACGAAAGAAAGGGTTCCTTGGCTAAGGCTACAGTTGAATTGTAACAGCCGAATAAGAAATTTTCTCTTTCTGGATTTGCGAAGAATTCTCTTCTTACACTAAGGCAGATCGATATATTCCCAGGAACCCAAAGTAACGGGTGATGCCGGCTATGCAAAGAAACGACAAGTCAGAAGATATGCAAACAGTTCAAGAAGCAAAAGACAATGCCACTCCGCCAGGAATGAAAGAATCTTGTGTTTCTCGCACCTCTAATTTGCACCGCATTTCCTGGTGATTCGCACGGAAAAGAAACTCTTCATGGAACAGATTTGCGAAAATATAAGGTTTAAGATGCATTTTCCAGCTAAAAAGTTTCTATCTTTCACTAACCGAAAGACAGGACATTTCGGTGAAAGAAACCAATAGCACAAATGAAAGTAGCCCATCTTTCAGTCCAAACAACTCTAAAGAAAGAAGAGAAATTCCTCAGAATCTTCTTGATCTCTCCCAACCACTCCTTCTCACACAAAAAAAAAAGATAATAACAGTATTTATTTTCTACTACGAGTAGATATACGATTTTTATCGCTTATCAGAAGAAGGAAAAGAGGGAGACAGAGGGGGCTAACATGATTACATGATAGTAATCGTGGGAGGCTATTATAACGTGTGGTAACATGGCTAAACGTGGGCAAATTTTGGAAGGAAAAGGGTGGTTATATATGAGAATAATGAACAGGGCGGAGATGGTATTTTCTGTATGATTTTCTAGAGATTTGTGTGTGAGTAAACATGAGACATAGTGAATACACCAATAACTTGAAAGAGTAGGTACAAAAGTGGGCGTGTAGGCAAAACTCTGTGAGCACCTGGTATATGGGAGTGAATTCTGTACAGAATCTCTACGAAAAACTATAGTAGTAACCGGAAATCTGGATCGGGGGATAATGGGTTAATTTACAGAGGAACAGTGGGCCTAAAAGGGGTAAATGAGCACCAGGAGACCGACGAAAAACAATAAGGAAAACTGGGACAAAAATTAAGAGAGTGAGGGGACCCTTGCCCTGAACGAAAGGGAATTAAGTAGGGTCGCACCTGTTGTCCGTCTTAAAGACTTGTCCCCAAAAAGGAGGGGGTATGTAACATGTGAGCAAGACAAAATATCACTGGATATAACGAGTTAAGGAGAGTAAGATGTCACGAAAAAGACTAGGTTTTTTGATATAATATGTCATGGTTTTTTTTAGCAGAGAAGGAAAAGGCACGGATGGTTAGCAAACTTAACTCAGTTTTTTGAAAGTGTGTTAAGAGGTGAGGAACCCGTTTTGGTTTGGAGAGAGCAAAGGACCCGGAGGCATAAATGGCAGGCGAGATCAACGCGCACTAGCGATAAATTGAGGATGTCGGATACAGAAGAAAAAGAGTGAAAGAGACGCGGGGGAGGTGAGGTAAATAATAAGGAGGAAGGAACCTAACATGTGTAAACTAGAAAAGGACCGCTTTTAGCGGATGAAGAGCGGCTTGAAGACGAATAGCGTGTGGTTGTGCTTGCACAGGGTGACGATGTGACCACTGCCGGCGACGCGAAGTCCGACGCAGCGGGAGAGCTGAAATTTGACTTGTTAAGTCAGGCTTTTAGGCTTTGTGAACTGGGATTCCGTAAGATTCGATTTGTGCAATTTGAACGTTTTTGGAGAGTAAGTGCATCAATAAATGGCCGTCAATTTGTCAAAATGAAATAGTTCTAGTATTCTACAATCTACGAGCTTTTCTGGCCATATTTCTGATCTAATTAAGGTGCTCGAGGTCTATAACATGACGAGTCTCAACAGCGAAATAAATTAAAGGTTTTCATTTGGTAAACGAGGGAAATGGCACCAAAATGGGAGTTTTGCTAAGTTTCTAAGTCTTTCAGACTACGAGATGCAGTGATTATACTACTCTTAAAAATTGGAACGAACAGACTTCTTACGAGAATATGTCGAACCACTCGACTGAATTCGGCGCTTACAACTAGACATTCTGCTGTAGCGAAAGTTTCTGGACGAACTGCCGATGCCTTCATTCTGACGATGTTTCCGAGAATCACATGGAAAGACCGAGAGATTTAATCAGCGCAGGAATCGAAGCCTATGCACGTTTCGTATTTGGTACGCTAAACGCTAATTTTCCTCCAAAAAGACCCTTTTATTCTTAAAAAAAATAGGAAAGACTCGAAAAACTCACTCGAAACTCGTTGTGAGTGAAGGACTGTATCAGACTGCCATCACTCGAGAAGACGACCACGTGCAGATGATTTCCGTGGGTGTCGGCGACGAGAATGTCGCCATTCTTCGAGATGTCGATTCCGATCGGATACGGTGTCTGGGAGGGCTCGCCGAGCTTGCGAATGAATTCTCCGTTGAGAGCAAATACTTGGACACAGTGGTTCTTGAAGTCCGTGATGTAGACCTTCTCCTCATAATAGGCCACATCGCTTGCCTCGCCGAGCTGCTTGGAGGCGTCGAACCAGCTCAGCACCCGCTCCTTATCGACGTCGAGGCAGAAGACGCCGCAGGTGGCATCAACAAACAGCAGATATCCCTCGGTAGTACAGGTAGCCGCGGTGACTTCGACTCCGCCGCGAGGAATGACGCCGTGGGCTGAAAAAAGAAGTTTATAAGGAGTTTTTAAACAGTTTTGGGTAAAAATCTATCTTCCCGAGCGTTCGTCTGTCTTAAGCCGCGTGCCTATGGTCGATTGCAGACACTATCCCGGCCTATATCCCTTTTTTCCCACACCCAAAAAAACCAACCTATTTGAACCTTCTTCTCGAACTCTCCGCGATTGTTGAAAATCTGGGCTCTTGTCTTTCCGTCGGCTCCCTTGTCGAAGATGAGATAACGCACGATCGGGCTTCCCTTCAGGGCAACAACTTTGCGCGGGAAGCACAGCATTCCGTCCTCCTAAATTTTCGTAAATTACAACCGAAAATGGCTAAAGACTCACGGTTCCAGTCTTGCCAATCTTCCATGGAGCCGGGGGGCCGCAGACGGTCACGCGATGATTGTTCGTGTCGGCAATGAGTATGTCATCGGATTCGGAAAGACAGAAACCAGACGGGCAGTGGAGTTCACGGATCGTCGAGCCGCTCTGGCTCGTTCCGAAGACGCTGTGGATCTTGAGCTCATTCAGGCGACCCTGCTGCTGTTCTTGCGGGGAAGTACGCTGTCCGGGGGCGTCGAAACCGCTCGTACCGCTCAGGCTCAGCCCACTGATCGAGGCCAGAAGAGGGTCATTCTGCTGCTGTTGTTGCTGCTGCTGGAGAACCTGAGCTGCACGGATTCGGGCCTGTTGCTGCTGAAAAACAGGCAAATATTAGAGTCTTTGAATGTTAGGTATTCCAAAGCTACCCAGGTTATTTGGCACTAATTGGGTAGCAATAAAAGATTTTTTCGGGAGAGAACTTCCATGAGCAAAGTTTTAAAAAGTTTGAGGAAACTGTAAGATAGCAAGATACCAAGCTTACTGTTCCATAATTGCGGAACAAACAGGAAAACCATTAGAAAGGACTAGCTTCTACGGAATCCATAGGTACCAGCGGTTTAACCTTAGGTGCCGATACGGAGCCAGTTTTGAAAACCAACTACGTATCGTGGAAGATTAGCAAAGGTTTTGACTTTCCGGTACCTTGTGATATAATATCAAGAATCGCTGCTTTGAGCTCGAAATGCTTGTTACTCGCTCGAGAAAGGCTGGACGTTCGCCAAGACACTGCTTCGCAAGGACTTCTAAGGGTCTTTGGCAATAAGGAAGGCTCATTTTTGGGCTTTTGGGACACAACATTTTCAGAGAGTATATCAGCCTTAGGACAAGATAAAAACTCACCACCAGAAGAGCATTAGCCGCAGCCGCTGCGCTATTGTGACCATTCATTGCCGCGTTGTTCTGCAAGAGGGCAGCCATGGCAAGCTGTTGTCTCAGCAAGGCCTGAGCCTGAGGATTCTGCTGCAGGGAGGGATTGCTCGATGGGGGCCAAGCATAATTGCTGTAAATGGCTGAGTGGATACCCTAAATAATTTTTCGAAGAGAAAAGACCAAAATTACTTGAGGACCGGGTCCGAGCGGTGTCGGCAGGTTCATGTCCTTGTTCTGCTGTTGAAGAGGCGGCGAAATCGAAGGCAGATCGGGTGGATTGCTGCTGGGAGGCCAGCCGCCAAAACTGTCCGTGGAGCCGCGAGTCGTGATGCCGCTGCCAGCTCCCTTCTTGCGCTCGGTTCCTATGGCCGGCAGATTCGGAGCCGAGGCCGTGTTCCCGTTAAGGCGAGGCCATTCCGAGCTGCCCGAGGAAGCAATGGGTCCGGCTCCGCCACTGCTGGTGGCACTCTGATCCGTCGAAGGCGTACCGCGTATTTGGTCCATCGAGAGAGATTCTTTCATTGTCGAACACATGCGAGCTGAAAATGAGGGAACTCTTGATGAGAAAATTGATTAGAATAAATGTTTTCGAGGGTATAGTACTAGGGACAGAAGAGCCAGTAGAGCTTGGCAAAAAGGTACCTTTAGGAGCTAGGACTGAAGAATCAATAATTTGGGAAGATTCGGCTAGAGTTGGAACACGTCGAATTGAAGTCATGAAAAGGCTTTAGAGCCAGGAAAATATCTTTCCTTGTCTCGGAAACGAAACCCATAGTTTCCGCCAGGAGCTATTGTAAGTCCCATTTGTCCTCAAATTCTTACAATTCGACCGCCATAATTTATCCAGTCAATCGCTTTTCAAAGCTATCACAATAGGTTTGGTACAATTGATCCTACAAAGAAGTTCCTCAAGAATTGGATACCAAAATCAAGGGAAAATGAAATTTCGGGAGTTTTGTGACGGGACCTAAATCGCTTAGTTTGACTCATCTAGAAGCTCGAAGCGTTTCCACTTCGACGATCTCAGGCACTCAGAATGCTTATTTTGTTTACAATCATAATCTGACAAACAGTTGTCTGTCAGTTCGTTTCGCCAACTGTTCACGCAGCAAGCTTGCAGCGGGGGTCGAACATAGGTCGCTCAAAACTTGGGTCCCGGGTACTAACCACTAGGCCATTCTTCGCCAAGGCGCTTCAGTAAAAGAAAACGCCACTTTTCCAAAGGGTTCTGGTATCAAAAAAAAATGAACAAAAACGAACCAGAGACAGATCCACAGATGGCAGCGAGCTGCTGTTCTGCCTGTTTCTTTGTCATAGGTTGATATTCGAGCTCGATCTGGATTCCGAGAGCGGGCATCGTGTGAGCGAGGTTGTTTAGCTGCTGTACGACCTTCTTCCGACTGGCGATCAGCTCCATTCCGTTAGCTTTTTCTAGCAGTTGACGGGTGAAACTGAGCGCGTCGCTCACGCGACTTTCATTGAGATTCATCTTACGATAGAGCTCTTCGATGGCATGTTCCTGCTTGATTCGGGCCTCTTCCAGCTCTTTGATCTTGAAATATGAATTCCTTTTTGACGGGAAAATGAGGGATACCTTTCTCTGACGGGACTCCTCCAAAAGTTGACTGATCAGCTCGAAATTGTTCTCCAGGCGAGCCTTGGCCGTCTCGTACTGATCGTGCAGACTGGCACTGCGGTCCGGAATGCTGCTCCACTCAGCCATGCTGTTTCTCCACTGAAAAATAAGAATTTTATTGGTAATGATTATTTTAGGCAAATTTCTGTCATGGAATAGTCACATCATCAGCATATAACTAATAAGCGAACTGTCCAGGAGGCAAAATTGAAACTTTCTGCTAATAACAATAGCTACAAACTCAAGATTGCTTGGCTTTTTTTTAATTGTGGCGAAAACAACAGCCTTACTTATGCTCATTCTCTATATCTCCAGATAGAATAGAAAAGATGACAAATACACTGTAAAAATGGCTCACCTGATGATCCACATTGTTAACCAGTCCTCTGATTTCCGCCTCGATTGCTGTGACGACTCTGTCGTTGACTTCGATGACCTAAAGTTACCGTTTTGTTCCCGAAAATGTATCAAAAAGTACCTTGTGATGAAGATGCTCCATTTCGAGGCAGGTCTTGCAGGCCAGATGCTCACAGGTAGCACAGAGGACCTTGTAGGGCTGATGATGATGAGGACAGACGACGGCACGAGTCTCGCAGCGATCTCCACTGCCTCCGCTGAGCTCCGCATAATGTACCGGGTTGTGGCCGTCAAACATGCGCATCAGGCCGTGGGCGGTGAGGCAATTGGAGCAGAGATCCGACTGGCACTGCTTACAGAAGGCGATCGCAGCCTGTTCGGATTTGCAGGCACGGCAGCGACGTTCAACCTGGGCGGGAGGAACTTGTGTACTTCTGGTATCGTCGTTTTCGTTCAGTTTGACCTGAAATAGTGGTTTTTGAAATAGATAAAAGTGGAAAACGTACGTAATCAAGAAGAAGGCCGTGGACGAAGCGAACATCATTGCCAACGTGGGTCTCCTGAGCACAGATCGGACATCTGATGACGCCGGGAGGAGTGGGTCGAGTGTTTACTAAAAAAACGTGGAGGTATTGGTGCTCAGAATCGAATATCACAGCTTTTACATCATGACTTTTTTTTAAATCTTCAAATTCTACAGAAAACGCGGTCATCATTGAGTATTCAAACAAGACTCACGCCATTTTGCTTTACTTATTGCTAAGAATATAACACGGATATGTTATAAGCGTTTCACTGGTCCCACAAAGAACAAAATGCTAAAAGGCAGCGAAATCTTAGACCTGACTAGGCAGAGCATAGAAAAACTGCTCCATGTGAGTCACGACAGCTCCAAAACGCCCACCACTACAATTTCCCAGAGCTGACTCATCATACCTCCTGGCCTGACCTATTTTGCAAAAAACCTTCATTCGAAAACACGCTGACTCATAAAAATAAGAAAATGTTACCTTTGGGAGCCTCTAGCTCGAAATCAGTCGAATCTCTCGTGTTCATGAGTTCGTGAGCCTTCTGGGCCTCGCGTCTCCCATCTAGTTGAGCGATGATGCAGTCCTCGCACATTGAATGCAGACAGTCGAGGACACGCGGCTTCCGGAAGCCACGGTGACAGTAAGGGCACGCCTGATGATCGTCGTTTGGGAGCAGTTCTGTGTCGAGAAGCGGGCTCTCCATCCTATTTTGTTTTTACACAAAAAAGTAGAGAAAATTACCTGTAAACATCATTCCGTTCATATCTCGGATCCTTCAGGCTCGGCGGACTAATCGAGTCCGTCAGCGGCATGCTCAGCGGTGAGTCGAGACATCCATTTGGGTCACCCATGATTGGGTGAAAACTTGGCGGTAAATCTGGAAACATTTCGTAATTATTGATGTCATATGGGAGAGAAACAGTGAGAGAACGAGAATGATGACACAAGTGAGAGGGGTCATAGAGAGCAGAAAGTCCCCCACGCGCGCGGTGCTTTCGAAAATAACTTAATTTCAAAACAGAGAGGGGCTAGAACAGGTTACGAAACAGAAATGAAGTGCCCATAGCAAGAAATGATGAGCTGCAACGCCCCACAACTCTCGGCCATAAATTAGGTAAAAAAAAAAAAACATTTTCTAGCCCTGAAATCGCCCCTGGTTCTACAATATTTTGTCGGTAGACAGTCGCTCTCTGGGAGAAACAGTCACGTAGATCAATAGCTACGATTTCAGTGCAAAAATGGGTTTCAGGTACGCGGTTATTGAAAAAAATCGGAGGAGAAAGGCTAAGTTCTTTAGATACAACAGTTGAGAAGGGACAAGTGGTAGAAAAGTTTCACAGGCAAACAAAATGCTCGCATTTCGACAAAAAGCAGTACCGGAAATCTTTCGATCAGTCAGTCTTGCTTCAATAAAAGATAGAAGAAGGAGAAATGTGAGAGAAATCGGAGCAACTGTGCTGCAAATCGTTTGGATAACAAACATTTTTCCAAAAAAGGTCATTCAGACAACAAGAGTAAGCCCAAAAGCCCGAGAAAGTTCAATCTAGAATGTCCTCTGCTTGAACAAGGGAACGGGAGAGAAATGTGCCGGAAATCGAGCTAGGCTTCGACGCTCAGGTCAAACAGATGCCCAAACGGGTTTGGTCTTCGCTTTAGCAGAAAATAGAGAGAAACGCAAAATAAGGGAAAACGTGCTGGAAATAATCTCGAAACCAAAACTTGTGACGTTGTCTCGGTAAAAATTCCATTATCGCGAAGCACAGCCTCAAAATTAGGAGAAATAGCCTTCAGACTAATTGGATTTATGGAAAAAGGAGCGAATGGGTTGCAGAGACTGGTACTAAGGTTTTTAAGCTAGAAAATAGGATCTAGGGAGGTTCTGACAGATTAGGTGACAAGAGAGACGCCGAACCTCCACCGGGTAGGTTTGGGAGGGGAGACAGATCACGAGGACAGAGCGACCGTCGTGGGGCGTGAAAAAGCGCGGGAAACGGGGGGACCCCGGTCAACATTCCACACAAGCCTCTCTCGCAACATTCGGAATCGATCTATTGGCTGGAAAGTGGACGAAATATACGATATTTGAGAGCATTAAAATAGCTTTGAAGCTTGAAATAAAGGACGGACTAACTTTAGGGTGTTGGGAGCTTCCAGGCACATCTTTTTGAATTTTCCATCAAGAAATACTAAGCATTTCACGGTAGAAATACGAAAAATGGTATAGAGAAGTGCTAGGGAACGAAAAAGAAAAATTCAAAGTGAGGAATTAAATTTTCAAGTCTTTGATTTCAACTACTACCCATCAGACACATACTAAACCATGTCCCATACATTAGAACATCCTTTACGCAACTGTTTCAGCTTCAAACTGACCAAAAAGACAAAAATACGCCTAAGACTTTGCAGAAAATAGACGCCGGGCTGTCAAAAGAAAAAGAAAAACGAGACCATGGACGAGTCTTGTGACGTCAACTCGGACTATGCTACGCAGCAGACGTATGTGCTAAAAACTGTGATACTCAGGCGAGAGAGACAGAGTCCCGAAGCGAATTTATTGGCCAGCTGCCAGGAAATTTCAAAGCTGGGTATTTTTTTTTTCTTTCAAGAGCATCTTTCAGTTGTTTGACAGCGATTAAAGACAATTTTTAGTTAGAAATGCAAGGGAAGAGGCAGATGAGATGAAGATCAAAAAAGAGCCGAAAACAACGAAATTTTACATAGAAAACTTATCTAGTAACTGACATATTTAATAAAAGTGCCAAGAACTCATCGCGTTCTGATTAATGGGGCTCAGATTCGTGGAAAAAATGGTAATTTTCAGCCTCTAAACAAAAATTTTGTTGATACTGTGTCTGCTATACCGATTTCCCAGCGTTTCAAGCTCATTTATATGCTGTTTTCCGAGGAGCACGTCAAGAATTACTTCTATATGTATAAATTGCTGAAAAAGTGCATAGAAAATGACGGTAAATGAGCGTTAACAGGAGCAGGACGACGAAAATAAATGGTAATAGTTCGGCAGGCTCCCCCCTTCAAGTCAAAAATTACGGTAGTTGCCCCCTTCGTCTAAAATCGTGTTTTTCTCATAAAATTTATTAATTTTTCCAGTTTCGAACTGCGTTTATCAAATCCAGCAATGCAAAAAGAACCTTTTAGAACATGCAAAACGTCATAAATGACAGGGAAATCAGAGAACTAAGTTTGAGACAAACCTCGAATAACTCGTTCTTTTCCGTAGTTTTTTCACTTTTCTTTCATTCTAGGGGGTTTTTTTACACGCTGGATTCGGTAAAAGCCGTCAAAAACTGGAAAAGTTGGTGAATTTCATCGGAAAAACCTATTCTGAGCGATATTGTAAAAGCGCGCCAAAAATTCAAACGAAAGGGGGCGCCTGCCGAACTATTACCAAATAAATGCAATCTTCGAGTTAGCCGCGTTAGGACCAGTTTCTGAATTTTCGTGACTAGACCCACCAATTAAGACCTTTGAAATAGCGCTAATTCAAATCTCCTGGAACTTGTCTTCTTTGGATCTATTTTTTTAATCATAATTTACTGTGTTTTGCAGGCAAAGCCAAGCCGAAAAGGATGGGAGACGATAGCCGGACGGGAACGGAACCAGCAGCAAAAGTTCCGCGTCTAGATGAGCCATCTACATCGTTCAAGTATGTGAGTTACCCATGTTTCCTGTTTTGCTTGCTAGGGAGCCTCTTAGACTGTAACTAACTTTGAACAAGACCAATTTCCAGAATTCTCCCCCTTCTCGACGCCTCAATCGTTGCCGAAAAATGCGCACTCATCAATTTTCGAGTTCTTCGCGTTGCAGATAAGAAGAAGATTGGTCTTGTCGTCAAAGTAGCCCCAGAACTGTCTGAGGAATTCCTTCATTTAAAGCGAGTCGACCAAAATGGGCGGATAGCTGTACAGCCGGCTGCCGACGAGCCTTCCGAGGAGTTTTTACGCAAATTGGACGAGCTCGGTCTTGATTCTTCCGCTTTTGAGGTAACTTCTGGCACATTTTCGATCCAGATTCTAATTTTAGACTGTCCCAGTGCCTACTAAGAAGCCCGTGACGAGAAAACAGGCCGACTGGGCCCGGAAGTTTTGGCCAACAGCTTTTCATCCAAACAAGGTTGTATTTTCGATCCAAAGTACCAACAAAAATTTCTTTAGGAGATTGAGGACCTTCTCAGCGGAGCCTATATGCCAGAAAATGAGCGCATAAATCTCGCCAAATGGTCAGAAATTGCTTCGGAATCCGGATGTGTTGTCATACAGGTACTTTTCCTGGTTTCCTCCAAAAAAAATCTGTCAGAAAAGCGAAATCCTGTCTCTGGGAAAGAGCAGAAGTCGTCTTCTGGGTCATCCAGTCATGGACATGATCGAGAAACTTGCAAAAACGGAGCGGAAGAACGGAGAATATCTGGCCACGGATTGTGATGTCATTCTTGGGAGGGAACCCTGTGCCATGTGCGCTATGGTAGGTGGTTTTTGGAAACAGAGATCTGTAACACTATAACCTTATAACCTTATATTTTGGTCCCTAACCATTCTCGTATTGTTCCAAAGATAAGAATTACTATTCGGAAATAGCAAGATGCTAACTTGGCAATCTGGACACTTTATTGCTGTTGGAAAAAAACTAAAAGCATAAAAAGTACTCCATTTCGTAGGGAAAAATTTCCCGACTTTGAAAGCAGAAGAGAAGCTGGAAAAGTTGTAAATTAAACAATCGGAAATTGAGGCAATCCAAAGGTTCGCTACTGACTCAAATTTGAACTGTTCCCACCCTGTCCAAATCTTTTTGATGACTGAAATTTTTGTATCGTGCGGATTTTTTTGTGTTACCGGACCAAAACAGTGTTAGGCTTGTATGAGACAGTGGTAGAGGCATAAAGCGTTCAAACTTGATCGAAAAATGGAAGAACTGGAGAGAACTGTACTTTAGGCGAGCCACGGAATTTTTGCAAACGGGGGAAGAGCATGTAGAGCAGAAGAAGGAAGAAAAATGACTATGTCGACAATTTCGTATTTTCAGGCTCTCGTTCACGCCCGAGCTGCTCGCGTTTTCTTCATCAAAAAGTCATCGAACGGGGTCCTTGCCCAAGGTATTTTCTGTGTTCCCTACAAAAACTGACCAGTTTCCAGGAACATGGCAAATGCACTTAGTCCCGTCATTCAACCATCACTACAAGGCCTTCCAGCTCCTCTTTGACGGCAATCAGGATTCAGAAGAAGAGACTCTTTGTCGGTAATATTTCTTGTTATTTTACGTTTTTTGTTAGGTAAATCTCTTTATTTTCTCTGAAAATATCACATCTTTGACCGATAAGTCCCAAAATTAGGAATTTCCGATGGAGCCCATGATTATGGCCTTGACGATGGTACCCTTCTCCATGAATTTGCTTCCATGCTGATCACAGCTGGGCATTTCCACGAGGACGTTGGAGCCGACGGCGCTCAGAAGACTGAAAAATTAAGATGGATGTTTGAAACGAGGTGGGAAAGCTACTGTATCTAAAACGTCAGGCTCACCAACTCTTAATCACAGACGCCGATACGCAGCCAATTTCGGAAAACAGTTGCGAATCGAAGTCCATGGCTACAAGTATGGTACTTTTGCAAATGATTACGGTATTGGCCACTTTTTACAGCAAACAGCAGGTCGGGACACGAGAAGATCTTACCGGCTGGATCGCTGGTTATGGAACAGCTGAACTTTCGGAGAGAGATCGAATGGATCGACTGAGAATGTCAAGACTCCGCGCATGAACTCCGGACGGTCTCCGATGGAGACGTCTTCGGTTAGCTGAAAAATGCATTATTTGGGACTGGGGGCTGGAAAGAAAGAAGGTAGTCTGCTGACCTTGACCAGGATTCGATGATGAGCTGCACCCTCGCCCCGACCGGACATCTTGTAGAGAGCGGGAAGGACAAAGAGTTGAGCGCAGACTAGTGAGGAGACAGGGTTTCCTGAATAGAGTTACATGTCAAAGGAGAAAGAGTCAAGACAGCTCAGAGTATGTTCAGTGAGAGTCGGTACATTTCCCAGGCAGGTGCAGGGTCTGACTGGGCTCGGAAAGTCTAGAGGACCTAGGTCAGCATGAGAAACCTATCGGAACAGGTTTGTCACTCTCCAGAACTTGTAGAACACAGAGTGATTCGATAAATCTTCGGGTATCACAGGTCAAAAGACACCCAGTGACCCGATAGACACAGTCAAGGGACAATCTCTACTCACCAGGCAGTGCAAAGAACAGCTTCCTCCTTCCCTCGAAAACTCCCGAGGCGAATGTGCAGGGCAGACCCGGCTTCATCATAATCCTGCCGAAATGAATTTTGAAGTCGAAATTCTTTTCCAGAATGTTCTTCAGAAGGTCCCTTTCTCCCATGCTAACACTTCCAGAAGAGACAACGATGTCAGCCTTGCCGAAGCTTCGAACGATGCAGTCGATCATGGCCTCCCGACTGAAGTTGTATCGTTTGTCTGTCATTTTATATTCTTTCCCAGGGTCTAAAAAACTAAACAATGCAATATCAAATCAAAATGGTGACTCAAAGCGCATGTTGCTTATATAACCCCATCTAACCGCTCCTGGAGAAAACCGATGACACGATAACGTGATTATTTACGAAATTATAGTTCGAGAGCTCGGATCCGGTGCTATTTTGTGACAGAAAAACTCACGTGTCCACTCCAATACCTCCATCGATGGCTTCAGCCCCGTGCTTGTTGAACAGGGCCAAAAGTTGGGGACGGTTGGTGTCTCTCACACTACTGGTAGTAATGTCTGCCTCGGATGGGTCAACTAGCTGAAAATTTTAGCTCGATTAATTTGAAAACATCCCTAGATACGCAGTGAATTTTCGTTTACAGGCTGGTTTACAATGGGTGGCTTAGTGAAGCGCGCCAGTTCTTTCATCATTTTCGGGCCCAAAAAATAATTTATCAGGTTAGCGATGTATAAGTTATTGTTTAGATCAAAGAACTTAGAACTATGTATACCCAGAAAAACGATTGGTTGGGGCTCCAAACCGTGTTAGAAGGGCGGCTTTTTAATCAACAACATTAGGCGCGCCACTTCTATCCCCAATATCGGAGTCAAGGAGCGGTTTTCCAGCTTAGCGATGTTTCGCAAAGTTGTAGCAATTGTTCCGCGCTACAACTTTGTATGACATCACAAAGCTGAAAGATTACTTGTTCGGCCAGAAAACTGAGATAAGTTGGAATTTGGGCGCGAAAGTTTCAAAAAAATGAAGGAGCTACCATACCTCACTTCCCGTGCTCATAACAACAATTTTTGGTTTCTTATAGACAATGACAGGACGATGTCCCCATCCAGCAGCCAACAAAACTCCCAGTTCAGCGGGATGGATTGTTGAGCCACGGTTGAGCAGGAGCTGTTCCTTGGAGATGTCCGATCCCGGCTCCCGAATGTTGTGACCGGGGAAGACTTCCTCGTCCACCATGATCTCCAGCTCTTCCGTGTCCTAAACTGTATTTCTCTCAAAATTGTTGAGAGTATTTACAGTTTTCTGCGTGACATTAGTGTTCTCGACCTTGATGACAGCGTCGGCTCCTTCTGGGACTGGAGCTCCTGGAATGAGTTTGTGTGATAGGGAGGCAGGGCGAAGAGGCAACTATCTGTCAGTCCAGTAGCCAACCAAACTTTTCAATAATTCAATAAGAGTGCCATGTTTGAATCCTGAACCTGACATAAGTTTTCGTTTCTGTCCGACTAGACATTATGGCGGAACTTGTCGACCTCCAAGTTTTCTGGATCTTTTATCTGAGACAGAGACTAGCGGTTCAGAAGATCTCTTTTGGTGTTTATTATGTTCACGTTCAGGATTCTCTACTACCAAAGAGCAAGTCTATCAGTCTCTCCAATCTGACAAGTTAAATCATGTCGAGCGATGTGGTGGCTATGCACTGACTCTAGAACTTCTGTTTTCTGTCTATCTAGTTCTGTTGACGTCAGACCCTCTGCTAGTGAAAAATGGTTTGCAATGAACCGATTTTCAGAAACAGCTCAACTTACCTGTACTGATTCTGGCGCAAGTACCCGACTCTACTCTGTTCCGGGTCGGCTCTCCGGCACAGGAGATTCCAATGACTTTCAGGGGCCTGTTTTCACGGTATTTCTCTTCTCCTTCGCCTAAAAACAATAGTCGAAACTGGTGCAATATTCGACTAACATTTGATGGCATACCCGTCCATGATTGAAGTCCGTACTGGCGGAAGGTCATCCTGAGATTGGATGTCTTCAGCGACGATTCTGCCTGAAACAGTATTTCCATCACACTTCGTCATGTTTATGTGTATTTTCAACAAAAACGTCTGCGTCATCAAGTTCGAAAGAAGACAAACTCCATTTGGGCCCTAAACGTTCTAAAGACATCCATTGCGTTTTTCGCAATGATGATGACATTTTCGAGAAAGTCGATGTTCTGAAAACTTGTAACCCGTGATCTGTTCTACAACTTTACTGAATACCACGAAGCTCGAAAATTACTTCTTCGACCAGAAATAGTGCATGGGCTCGCACTAGGTGACAGAATGTTGCAGCTTTCTTTCAGTGACATTTCCCAGTTATGCTATGTTTTACAAAATTTTAAATTAGATTAAAGCCCCAGAAAATCACCCTGGAAATAAAAAAAAACCTACCCATAGTTAACTTTGATCCAATAATTTCCTCCTTCTCCGGCTCATGGCACTGATCCAGAACTGCATTCTCCGCAAAGGTGACAGAGACAGCCTCATATGGACTCGATCGAGCCCTATGCAATGGCTGTAAATGGTGGGAATCTCAAAAAGTGATAGAAAAGAAGCTACCGAGGAATGGTCACACATGTTTAAGGGTGTTGTTGACTTGTTTGCTCGTGAGAGCGGGTGATGGGAATCGATAGTGGCCTTTGAATCAGTATTAGGCGCGCGGCCCCGACACCAAAACAACAATACGGGCAATATTTATAGTGGGCAAAGAGACAAAGAGATTGGAAGAGCGTGACGTTTGGTTTTAGGGTGATTGAATCGGGACAGGGAGAGTTGCCTCCAGTAGTCTATAGAGGGAACAGAACTGTTTTTTTATCTTATTGTAGAGGTCAGTGGGAGATATGTTGGGCAGAGATCCCATCACTCTTATCTTTGGATAGGCAAAGAATCGACAGCGGCAGTTCCGGGAAAACGATAAGAAGAGCAAGAGCAAGAAGGAATTGTAAACTGTTTATTCCTATTCCCAGTTCCTCAATGAGCCTCAATCAAACACGTTTGTAGAACCTCTTGGCAACTACTCCGTCAGCTTCGAGTCTCTGCAAAACCTTTGCCTAGCCGAACTTTCGAGGTGAACATACCACCAGGAGATACTCCTTCCCGTCTTCTTTTACGAAACTGAACTCGTACGTCTCTGCTTTAGCTTCACCATCCTTGTCAGTGGGAACGTGTTTCTCGTAGAGAACGCCATTGGTGAGAGTAAAGGTTACCTATAAAAGCTGTCACTGTCACTATAACTCTCTCCTACCTTATGATCAGTCGAGTCCAGTCCCTCTCCAATGAATTCCTTCCCCAACTCGACATCCTTATAGAATAGATCCTTCTGGCTGGTCAGATTAGCGTAGTCGAACTTTCCAGGCTTCGAACTCTTCTTGAATTCCTTCTTGAAAGTCGCGAATCCGATGAGTGATCGGATCAGCCAACTATACCCTGGGAGTTATCATTGGACCAGGAAAAATAGTGACGTTCCTACCCTTAGCCTCTAGGTAAGCGTCCAAGTTCTCAGAGTGATCCAGCTCAAAGAGACCGTAAAACTGTTCCGGCAGTGGCTCGGATGCGGAAGTAAGTACGGCTAGGAAGGAGAGAACAAGGAAGAGACGAATCATCGCTCGGTGTGAACCGATTCTCTCTCGGTGCGACCCGTTTAGGAAGCGGGCGTGCTTTTGCAGAAACAGAAAAAGAAGTGATGTGGGAGAGAGAATTGTCGAAGTACATGGAACATTACAGCAGTTGAGAGAGAAGCATTGTCATTTTCAGTGGAAGTCTATTTGATAGAACCGGCTGAAACGAAATAGCCAGACGAAAAAGTTAGAATGTCCTCATAAGTATCTGGGTGTGGAAAGAATATCAGTGACAGTAGGGACAGGAACATGAACAGATTCTCTAGGCTGAGAAAACACATGAGATCGTAGAGCCAAAGTTCAACGGGTCACAAGCAGAGGACAAAGAGTTTTCGATTGAAAAGATTCATTGACAATTTAGCACGGACCAATGGAGCGAATGGTGTTATCCATGCCGCAGTCGTTGAGATTGAAGTGACAGGTAGTTCCAGGTCTGAGTATCTGATAGTTTCCTTCGCAACCGGATAACTAAAGATTCTTTTTTCGGTCGAGTCAGGAGTAGGTTAGACTCACTTCATAGATAGCGACGCACGTATCGTGGGTCTTGATGGAGGAAGCCACATCCCACCAGGATCTAGGCAGGCTATAGCAACCGTAACTGTAATTTGCAGTTGTGTGAGCGTCTCCTTTATGATGCGAATACTTGTACACGGTAGCACGCCAGGCTGTTGCCGAGATAGCCAGAAGAGAAAGGAGGGCAAGGAGCTTCATGCTTTGGTCACATTTGGGGATCTTCGCGCTTTTGTATGCTAAGCTGTTCACTGCCCAGTCAGCCAACATCATATTGTCCACTTGTTCTGAGAGTTATCAGTCAGTATTTTGGGAATCAACTAAAGTTCCAGAACGCTGACTCAAATTCTACTAATTGAAAGACGGTGAACCAGGACAATGAGAGGGAGCAATGAACAGCTCATTCCTGGAACTACCTGTCATCATCATCTGGGAGAGTGCGAGATGAAGGTCTTTTGATTCTTACTAACGTGTACATTGCAAATATTCTTATCCGATAGTAAACCAGACAATTAGCAAAGTTTATCGTAACTTCTTTTATTGTCTCGATTTCAAACTGTGCTAACTGTGCTATCTTTGCAAACTTTTGTAACACAAGTAATGCTATCGCCCCTTGGGGCTCAATAAGAATGCAAAGGAGTAGCGATGAATTCGAAGATTAGTCCAAGCGGCTTTGCAAGGGTTTTTCAACAATATATGATGTTCATGCTGTCACTCGCCGAAAAATGCATAGAATACGCAACTCCTATCTACTTTGCATTTGTCGACTTTTGCAAAGCCTTTGATTCTATCGGATGGAATGCAGTCTGGAGCACTGTTATCGACTGGAGTCAAAAAAGAATTAGTGATTATGCTATAACGAATATACGAATCCTCGAACACATACGTTATTGTCAAAAAGTAAAAAGTAACTGGACTTGGAAAAAGAAGTAGGAGATACCCTCTCTTCTCTGCTATTAACTGCGTACTCAGAAGTATAATTCACTTATCGGAAAATCTCGAGCCGAACTGGAGAGAATGCTTCGAAAATTGATGGACACAGCAGAGCTGATTGGCCTACGAATTAACGACAAGAAGACGATTCTTTTTAAAAACTGTACTACAACAAGGATTTATTTACGATTATCGTATCATTTCGATATGTCGCATTTTGCTCTTTCTGAAGTTGTCGGGATCCACCTTAGCCATCTGTACCCAGTTCTCGCCACATCTTGTTGCAAAATCGTCGCATGAAGACCATCTTCTGTTCACGATGAATCCGGTCTGACCGTCATGTAGCAGCAGATGTCCTGTCGATTGCACGATTTGGCTTCCTCGTCCTCTTCTTTTGACCTCGCTTAGAGCAATCACATCAAAGTCGACGTCGTGTAGAGCATCGTTCAGCTCAGCAAGACGGGCGTCTGTTCGTAGCGTTCGGCAATTCAGCGATCCGATCCTTAGACGCAGCAATTCGGACATGTAGCGCCACCAGGTTGTCCAGGCTACTGATGGGCGAGAGTAGTCTACTGTCTTCAATTAGAGACGCGGAAGGAAGCGACTTCCTTCTGCGAACGCAGCAGACTTCACCAGACAACAAGGATACCTTTCTCATTCAATGGGTTGAACTTTAAAGATGAAGTGAAATACCTCGAAGTCTCCATTTCTCTTCAATTGGACCACCATAAAAATCAAACCGAGTGAATCGATGGAGTAACGATAGAGTGAGAAATATTACCAAAGTCAAAGATTGGGTGAAAGTGGCTGACCGACTGAAACTTACCTGCGCTCACAGATTTACGAAGATGCCTCAGGATATCTTTTCCTGGGGGACTACGTGGACCGCGGCAAGCAGAATCTGGAGACGATTTTGCTGATGTCCGCGCTGGCAAAAGTTCCAGGACACCTTCAACTGAATGCCTCTGTGTGGACTGATCGGCGGCCGAGTTTTTGACTCTTCTTGGCTCTGCTCTTCTCGACGGCCTCCTTGAAATCTTCTTATTGTATTCTTTCTCAAGAGTCACCATCTCTTTGAACAGTTCCCGTCTAATCTCTCAAAGGATTCCTCGTGGTAGGCAATGCTAGGAACAGAGATATTCTAGTTTGAAATACCCAAAAGTCTGTGTGTATGTCTGAAGCCATTATTGCAATTAGTGTGCACTACAAGACAAGTCTAAACGAGTCAGTTTGGGTAAAATTCTTTAAGAGAACGTTGCTTCTCTTAGGGTGGCTCGATTAGAACAGCATCTACCTGTCACGAGCCCCAACGGGGCATCAGCCACACTTGTTGAAAAGATATAGAGGCAGAGATATATGGGGACAACGAATAGTGACATGGACATAGACAGCAATAAAATCTCATATCTTATCAGCAAAACACTTCTTTCAAGATCTTCTATCTGTGAAAACTGAAAGAATGTTCTGCAGAACGACACGTTTATTTAAATCTTTCAGCAAGATCCAACCAAGCGAACATCCATATTTCCATTCGCTGGGGCGACAGTAAGTTCCAGAGCTTAGTTTTATAGCGGTCTTAGCAATGTTTCCTGAAAGTTGTCAGAGCTGCTGTAAAATACGGAAAACTCAGTGGAAAGACAGCGAGTATCGTACTCATAGCGTCTTGTTCTAGACCGTGAGTGAAGCACGATCTCATGTCCATGGTAATACCTTCTTCAAAACAAGGAAAATACTAAGCCGTTGTCGAAGTGATGGCAAGTTTCATAACTTCGGGAAACTAACTTTTTATAGGAATACTTGCTCAGTCAGCGTTTCTCCGAAATCATTAGTCAGTGTTCGTTGATGGCTCATCCTGCTTACGTAAGATACCACGAAACCAACAAGTAAGACACCACTTTATTATGTACTGTTCAAACTGGTGTGCAAAAAAGGACAATAAAACGTGGTGAAAGTAAGGAAGATTTACAATATGCGTGGAGAAAAGTACATGGAGGGTAGGGGGCCTTAGAAGCCGTCTTGTAGATCCTGTAGACTGCGAAGAGCTTGAATTGCGCAGTAGGCCTTATCGGAATGGGTGGCGTTGGGGCAGGAGGAGTAGGGAAGGCAGACGTCTTCGCGACGAAGACAACGTGAACCATCGCCGCACATATAGAGGCCCTCGTGGCGGCCGAGACATTCTGAACGGGCTGTTTACTACAGAATCAGCACAAGAGGCTTACCTTGACAAGTACAGCCAATCTCGTCCTGTCCGTCGGAGCAGTGAGCGACACCATCACAGCGAGCAGATGCCTCGTGACACGATCCGTCGTTGCTGCAGCAGTACGACTCGGATCCGCTGCCACTACCGCTGTCAACTTCGTCCTCCGGGCTGGTCAGTTCGTCGAGCGGGCAGAATCCGGGGCAGTTCATTTCGTCGTGGCCGTCTTTGCAGTCGACGATGCCGTCACAGATGCGGTCCTCGGTGATACAGGTGCCGCAGTCGCAGACGGCCAGGTGGCTGGCGCTGCAGGAACGGCAGTCGCAGTCCTGGAACACGAATTTATTGAGGAAAAGTGGCCAAATCGAACCTCTTCATCGGATCCATCGTCGCAGTCGGGAACGCCGTCACAGACGTTTCGGGCGGGGACGCAGAGGTTGCTGTCGGCACAGAACTTGGCTCCGACGGAGCAGGTATTGCATTCACTCTCGTCACTGCCGTCGGCGCAGTCGTTGATCCCGTCACAGAGAGCCGCCGGGGGCAGGCAGATATCGGCGCCGCTTTCCTTTTTGCAGCGGTGCTGACCCTCGTCGCAATCGGATTCTGAAGTTCAGTTTAGTGGGAACGTGAAGTCTGCGACTAACTGCAAAAGTTTTTCTCGTCGTAATGATCCGGGCAGTGTTTGATCCGGTCACACATGTGATCGCCATGGAGACACATCATCTCGCCGTTGGTCAGCGGGCAGGAGGCCCAAGTCTGGCACTTTTGGCAGGCCCGCTCGTCCGATCCGTCCGGACAGTCGTTAATCCCGTCACATCGTTTCGAGGTGCTGATGACGATCGACGGGTTCTCAAGGCAGGTGAATCCAAAGCCGAAGCACATGGAGATGTTGGGCGGATAGAGCGACGTCACAGGGATTCCGTGGACTGTTGGTGTGAGATCGACGTCGTCCGTATCGTTGTCCGGCTTCAACGCTATGGGCAGAATGCGTTTCAACTGAATTGCAGGGTGATTGAGTAGGAGTGAAGCAGCAACGAACCAGGGTATCCTCGATACTGGAAACCAGAGCCTCGGGTGTACTGGATACGGCGTTTGTCAGCACGAAGATGGCCGGGATCATAGCGAGAAGGAGCGCCACAAGGACGCAAATTCCTATGACCAGTAGGATTGCTGGCATCTGAAATATCTCGATTTACAGAATACAAGAGAAAGGTATACCTTGGTCACGCAGGAGCAACATGTATTCCCTACAAAGTCCCGGAATTGCTCCATTTTGCCTTGAGCGGTGTTCTTGTTCCCAGCGGCCGATCCTACATCCTCGATGTCCATGGCGTGGACGGAGGTGCCTCTTGTAGAATTCTCCCTCGAATTGGCAGGCCGCTCGGGTGTAGTGGACATTGACACCGCTGGAAGACATAAATGTGAGTACCGCTATAAATAAGCAGGGAAAAACGAAGTCTATACAGCGACAGAATCAACTGGATTGGTTTCGCCGAGTTTCTGTCACGCTCAGGCATCTTTTGGTTCTTGCTGACAAAAAAGAGCAGAGAAATGGACACGGAATATGGGAGAAACAAAACAAGAATTTTTAGGATCGTATAGATTGTTCAGGAACGGGTAAACTGGCGGCATACTGTAGAGTTTTTACTCGTGGGACCCGCCGCACCAGTCCTTTAACATTCGTCAGGGGAATTCGCAGTTTTTTTCGCCTTTTTTTGCGGTTAATTCCAAAGATAGCAAATGACAAAAAAAAGTTAAGTAAAGAATTCATAGGAAAAACGGTGAAAACCGCTGCTAAAAGTTAAAAGTTTGGCACGGCGGGTCCCGCGACGATAAAATCTACAGTATGCTGCCAGTCAATCAGTCAATTCCTGAACAGATCCCAAAATTTTTTACTTTTTTTGCTCGTTTCCCTCCGTTTTTCTACCCTTTTCCTTGTACTTTATTTGTCAATTTGTGAGCCAAAACAAAATTTCCGCGCAAACCGACCGGGTTTATGACCGGTATACACGTTAAACCAAACCACTACATCCTTGCTTCTTCGCAAGTTTTTCAGACTCCAACCTCTGCATTTTTTTCTTGCAGGAGAAAAGTCATCGTCACCAGAAAATGGATGATGCCACCTTGATGCATCAGATGGCAGGCTTCCTGGCTGGCAACAACAATAACAACTGCGGAAACTTTGTCCTGCCATGCGGCGGCTGCTATGCCTCCTGTGCCCTGCAGGACCTTATTCCCATAAACTCGGATTCGGTCACCAGATGGATATGCCGCAGATGCTACACTTCTCAACTCATTCAACCACCTACAAGTGATTTTGTTCACTTTCAGTAAAAACCTTTTTAGGAATCAACTCACGCATGTGGCAAGCACCTTCTGTGTTCGATTCGACTCCCGTCGAGAAGCCGAACATCGTCAAGAGTTACTCACGTAAAGTCTTCGTCGGAAGACTTCCTGACTCCATAAACCCCGGTAGGATTCCCGCTTTTTCTATTGTAGCAAGATCTTGCAGGTAATGCTGACGGAAAACGCATGGAATCGTTCTTCCAACAGTTCGGAAAATGCGGAATCGAATGGCCGAAGCCTCCGAGTCACGTTGTATCGACTAAGGGTCTGTTGGACCCTTCTTCCCCTATAAATCAGTCAATTCAGCTCAAGCCAAGCTGTCCGGATACCTCTTCATCCTGTACAGATGCCCCTCGTCTGTACCGAAACTGCTTAGGGCTTGCAAGATGAATGCCGCCGGCCAATACTATCTGGATTTTGTCGAATGGCTCGGACAGGCCATCCACGTGCGCCCATTCGACCTGGCCGACAGATGCTTCTACAGGCAGCCCAACATCAAGCTGGATCATCGCGATAACACGCTCTTCTTAGGCCGTGTTCCTCGGATGGCTACTGCCGGTTTGTTGTTCCGGCTTTTTTTTCTTCAAAATCTTGTTGATCAAAACAGCTGATCACCGAAGTGTGGAATAGATCTCGACTTGTTTGGACTATAGGCGAGCAAACTGTCAATACACACTTATGCCAAACTTAGTTACTGTCAAAAATACCGAAGACCTCCGAGCGGAATCGAACCTTCGTTGTTTGGGTACCAAACGAGCGCATTACCATTATGCCATGCACGTAAACTGACGCGTGGAATTGAATCTGCGTCGTTCGCACACTAATGGTTCACGTTACCATTACACCACGCGCGCAAATTTCTTTAGCATCAAACCCGGCTCGTTTTATCCCCAACCAAGCACGTTAGCAAAAAACTACGTGCACAAAGTTTCGCGTGCGAAATCGAACCCGCATCGTTTGAACCATAGACGACTGCGTTACCACCGCTGATTGTCATGTTTCAGAGCAAATCTTCAACATTATGGAGGAGAAGTTTGGCTCGGTCAAGTACGTCCAAATAGACCTGGATCATCACTACAGCTATCCGCAAGGCACTGCGACAGTCTTCTTCGACAGTAATGCGGCCTTCCTGAAGGCTATCATCACGAAGAATCTCGACATGCGCTCGATCTCGGGTCGTAGCTGGACGACCGAGATGAAGCCCTACGTCCTGTTCGGTCTTGATTGCGAGCAGTGTCGCGGCCGACGCGGCAGTTTCTTCTGTGCCGACGTCTCATGTCTTCAATACTATTGCGAGTAAGTTTCGTCTCTTTTTGGTGGTAAGTCTTCGAAATTTGCAGCTACTGCTGGGCCGCCATGCATTCTGGTTCGCGTCGCAGCCACGAGTGCGTCGCCGAGGTCAAGACGCTGGACACGCCGATAAATTCGCACGTTCGTTCGCAGAAGCACACTACGACGGCCGGTCTGACTCCGATTCTGCCGCACCGCTTCAAGCTCGTCAAAAACCAGCTCTTCATCCCGTAGAGGACTCCACCCAAACACTCGCTTTTAACACTTTGTTTACGCTTATACAATAACCGCCTACTTTACCTTTCTTTACTACCTCTTCCCCCCTTACTGTTGTTAGCATCTTTGTTTCTGTTTTTGTGTATGCACCTTGTTTGCCGATAAAATTACTGCAAAACCATGTTATTTTTTACAAGTTTGTGGCAATATTTCGGTTCTTGCTAAATTCGGTGGATATGTTCGATAAATACGGTGGGAAATTAGACGGTTTTGCACGGTATTTTTTAGTTGGAACAGAAGTCCGTACGGTACTGCTTGCTTACAGTGCCCTCTGCACTCATTAGGGCGAGCTCGCGTAGAAATGGTCAGAGATCTCGTTCCAACAAATTTGGTGGTTGTTGCCAGCTGCCAATGTTACTGATTCTTCTACTTTGCTCGTGGAATTGCCCGTAGCATAGAAGGAAAAGGAGAATCAGGAACAGTCTCGAAACCCCTTCAGAAAACGAAAGTCTTCCCTTGTTGCCTGCCTCTTTCATCATGCTCAATATGATCTCCGGCTTCATTCCGAGAACGTTCCAGGCCTCGCCATTCAATTGACCAGATAACGTGGCTCTTATCGCGGTTGTACCTAATCCAAAGTTCGTTTTCTGCTCGTATGAGTCAGCCCAAATCAAAAACAGTCTCTAGGCCAAATAATAAAAAGCCAGAATATTTATTGCTTATTCCTGACCCTCCTCTTCCCCTGTACCGAAAACTGTGATACTTGAAATGGTGTGGTGGGTAGACTTTGTGTTGTCTGTGCCTGCTGGCTAAGTAGAGGCTGTCCCGAAGTCTCGTGGCTTCTGCCAATTGTAGATGTACTCTGGCCTGTTCGCGACTAATATCTGCTAGATCTGCATCAGCTTTGTTCACTTGTCGAATGACTTCTCGGCGATTATTGGCCAGCACCTATAGAGTGTGTTTTGGAAAGTCTCCCCGATTCAGCAATGGTGTCTCGAAAGCTGTTAAGATTGAGCAGTCTTCTTTGGCTGAACGTTATTTTCCTGTTCCGATACTCACGTATTGACTCTTGAACTCATGGAAACAAGCAAGGCGAGATCGCGTCTGTTCCTGTCTTATCTGAAAAGTTGTGGTTTGTTGGTTATGAGTCGTTCTTCACGTGCTCTGCCCAGTACTTTATTTACGAGAGAACAAGTGTAAATCAATTGTTATGACGTCCTGCTTCAAGGTTCGCCAGCTCTTGTTGGAGACGGACCCTTTGCCCCTCGTCATCTGTTATTTTTTGATCCAGACGATTGATTCGACGTTCGATCTCCTGTCGTTGCTGAGCGTCTCTTGCTGCCTGCAAAGATCTATTAATAAACCGAAAAGATTTTTTTTTCAACAATTCGTAGATCGGCGCCTTATACTACTGAGGATTCAATGTACTAGTAAGTGTATGATACTGAGTCTCGCGGCAATGTAAGACAAAAGAGCTGTCAATCGGACGACAGTTCACGATCTCTGAAAGTTGCTACTACTTGTCGCTAGTTATCTCTGACTTGAAATGGGAAAAACAGCATAGAACTCACCTCAGCCTGTTGAGATTGGGCCGTCCTCTCTGGCTTAGCGTCAAAGGCATCCCGGCCCGGTAGTTTCTTACTCGCTCTGGAACTCATGGAAGCGAGCAAAGGAAGGTCGGGTATATGCCTGTCTTATCTGAAAAGCTGTGGCTTGTTGGTTATGAGTTTTGTCTCGGTGCTGCACGTGCTCCGCCCAGTACTTTATTGACAAGAGCACAAGTGTAAATCGATTAAAAAAGTGAAGTCGAGAAAATCGAGGAATAGCTGGACGAGCTCATTTTCCGCAAAACAGGCGTTAACAAGGCATGCACTTTTTGTTCTTCTAACTGTATAGCCCGAGTTATTCAGCTTGTAGACGTTGTTACAACTCTGGTCACAATCCTAGCCCTGCTCTTTGGTGAATTGAATTGGACGTAAGTCTATGCCTAAAAGGTCTCTTTACTAATTTCCATGCTGCTTTGCACTACTGCGAATTCCGAAGTTTTGTTGTTCGCTTTCTCTGCCTGTCACTGACCGCCACCAGCCCATTCTTATACAAAGAATCTCAGTCGAGACAGGTATCGAGTTTCTTGCGCGCAATTTCGTTTTTTTGCCCGGATCCAATTTTTCATTGTTTTTCAAGCTTTATTCGATTTTGTCGCTTATTTCTGCTATTTCTTCGTAAAATAACGTTTCGAAACACGATTTTAGAAGTTTATTTCCACGAAAAAGGTTAAAAGACTGCTGTGAAAGGGTCTTTGAACCAGAAAATACAGTAGGAAAGTGTAAATTAGTCTGTAAACTGTAGATCCCTTTCAGGATGTGGCAGAAAATTCGGTCGCTAACTTTAAGAATATCGTGGAGTCTTTCATTGTAGCGGAATGAAACAGGTAATTCCGGACACGACTTTTCTTCAAAAGACGGCGCTTTTTCGCAGGAGTTCCAATTTTAACCTTACCGGAAGAGTCATTATCAGCGTTAGCGCTCATATAGGCGTCCATTTTTGAGAGAAATGATGTTAATTTTCAAATAGAAATGTTGAAATCAATGCACCGAGTGCCGAAAATCCGCGGAGGTAGTTCGTTGCGAGACCATCACAGGACTCGATTTCGAAAGTGATTTTGGCGAGAGCTATGTCACGGCGTGTTACGCCCATGCAAAATACCTCACCAATTTTTCTCGCGTCAATTTCCTGTTTCGAAGGCGGGAATTCAAAATTAGTTCTCTAGCCGCTTTTTAGATTAATGTAGGATATACGGTATTCTATGCCAAAATCGGTTTAAACCAGGATTTCTGCAGGATACTGTACTTAAGAAAACGAGCGGCATTTGCGCGCGGTTTGAAAAAGTGGCGACGCGCAGAACACGCCGTGTAATTCACGTTCTGTTTTCAGAATGGAGCAAGAGCGGGTCGAAACGACCCTCAAGACTGACTTTCCGGTCGCTTTTAAACTCCAGGTGTGCCCCTTATATCCTTTCCCTCTCTCCCCTTTTCAAATGCAAGTTTTCAGCCGGTCAGTCTCATCGTACTGGACAAGGAGCGAGCCCTCGTCGGCCCCATCGTCTTCAATGCTGCCAAGCAGTACATCAAGCTCGAATTCATCCGCGGCGGCCTCGAGAGCGTGTGGGCCGTTCCAATTTGGGGTGTCAGCAAAATTATAGTCAGTCTTTTAGGTTTTTTTCCCTCAATTATTCATCCATTTTCAGTACAGCGTCATTCCACATAATATGATCTGGATCGCTCTGGAGATTCCGCCGCTCCCGGGACAACAAATTGACGAAAAGTTGGTCTTTTTTGTGAAAAAATGACAAAATTTCAGTCCTTTCCCCGTAATCTTCACTCTCGGACACACCGACCGGGATCTGCAGCTGATAAAGGGCTTCTTCCAGACGGCCTGCTCCGAAATATGCGTCAGTGAAGGTAATAATGGGATTTTTTGGTGAACTGAAGATCTTTCAGTTGATCCATGTGCGTTTTACAACACGGTCGGAGCCGAAGCCGAGGACTTCCTTCTCTACGACCTTTTCTACGAGGATCAGAGCACGCCAGCCGATGATGAAAACGAAGAGGAGAAGACTGTGCAAAAAGAAGTGACAGGATATAATGAGGATGAAATCAGTTCCATAGTGAGTACTTTATATGGCGCCGAATTGAAAGGTTATTGTTTCTTACCGCATGTATAACTTCCCAATGGGTAATTTTGTGCTTTGACTTTAACTAGGATTAAAAAATAGACCACCTCGGCCGTGTTTTACAGCACGGCGCTTGACCAGGGGTTTTTCGGAGACGCTTAGGACTCATCAATCGGACCGGTACCGTGCATGCTCCAATCAGCCTATCGTACTCGTGCAAAGCTGCCACCAGAGTTTAGAGCATCCTTTAGACTCAGAATTTGTTATTTTTTTTTACAAAAAAGTTCGGTCCCTGCTTATTACCATGGGTGCAAAGAAAGAATCATGATCGGAGTGCCATGGGTTGGTTTGCATTACATTTACCGGAAAGTACAAGCGGTTAGAGCTTCGAACAAAAAACTAAACTTGTCTGGGCCGTATCCCATGAGAATTGTTCTTGTCCAAAAAAAAAAATTTCCTTTTTCCAGGACACGGACGGCAAAGTGATAGTCAAGTTCCCAAATGGCCAGAGACGGACGATCCGATACGAGTCCCTGTGCAAATCTCTCGATGACAATGGCTGGTTCTGTGACGATCTGATCGACATTGCCATTGAGAACATGGTACAGGAGAAGCTCAGCCTGCTCCCACATTGGTAAACTCTGCTTTGAATTGTCCTTAGTCCGATTTTCTAGGAAAGAAAACATTGTCATCTATGACACACTTTTCTTCCCAAAAATCAAACGGTACGCCAAACAGCTCGCAGCCGTCAGCCGTCAAACTGTTAGTTTGTTTTGCTATAAACCTCTCAGCATGTCAACTTGGGAACGTTTCCCATGTCTGGCTATCCAAAACATAGCTTTTGTTAACTAGGCTCCCGAAACAGTTACAGACCTTCAAAAATCCGGCGAAACGCTTGGAGGTTAGTAGAAAACGCCGCTCCGAGCCAGACGAACCGGGTTCGAGCACCGTGGGTGACAAACTTTTGACAAACGTGACAAAAAAAGCTATTTTGAGAAAAAAAGAGCAGGGGACAGATAGATATTTAGCCTGATCAAGTCGTTGTTATGTTCAGCGTACAGATTTTTCAGCACCCAGTGTTGATGCAGCTGCTCTACCCTCTCAAGAATACCCATCTAATGTCTTTCTGTTCCTGCCCTTCCGGCCTCCACCGCAATGTGCCCGAATTCAAGAAGGAGCTCATCGCGATCCCGGTCTGCTGCAGAAAGCACTGGCTCCTCGTCCTCGTTCACAAGCCCATGGACGCCATCCGCGACGACGGCTCCGAATATCTCGACATCGGGGAGAAGAAACGCTGCAGAATTATCATCTTGGACTCGTTACAGTGGACGACGGATAAGAGGAAGTCAGTATTGGGAGGATTTCCACTTGAAAAAGGGATTCAGGAAAGTCTGCGAGCTGTTCCACGAGGAAATCTACAGCTGCATCAAGAATTGGCTCAACATAATGCATTATCATGACGGCTGGACCGAGGAACCGAATGTGACGACCGGATATCTGTGAGTTATTAGTTTTTTTTTTAAATTTGATCAGTTTTTACGCAGTTACTATAGGCAGAGAGAACAACCCCTGATAGCCCGTTACAACGAGGATTTTTTTTAGTCGTCCTATAAGTTGATCGAACGAAGAAAGAATTCAATCTATTGCTCCACCTGTTTCCAAAAAGTGCTTATTTACTGTACTGTATACCTTCTGGTACATACTCTATTTTGCCTCGAAAAAAAACGTTTGAGATTTGGCTGACCAGTTTTGTCATCTCGGCTGGAGTGAAAGCTATTCTGATAGCTTGAGTATTGGGTTCGAAGTAGGTGTATTTTGAGATTTTCATCATTTTGTCAGTCCTGAAAAGCGCGATGTAGAAATGTCAAAGACACTTCAAAGTTCCCTTTCTAAGCTTACCTAAATAATGGATTCAACCACTTTTGGACAGTTACGGTACTTCGATCGGTTCAATCATTCAGTTTTTGAGGCTTTGGGCTTTATTCATAAAGAATTCTGGACAAAATCACGGTGTAACTTTATCCACAAAGAAGTTTGTGAAAATAATAACGGTTTACTATACCCTTTTTTCTGGATAAAGTTACGGGCCCGTATTTTGGCGATAACACCTTACCAGGTCGCGAGCCAGAAGTTTACATCGATCAATAACTCTGGGCTGGCTGTTTGACTTCTTCGGGACGTGTTTCTTCCTCAAAATGGTAAGAAAAGGAAAACGTGAGAAGGCATATCGGTTAGAATAGAAGGACATTCTATAGCTTATTCTATGCTATAACACAAATTTTTCAGCAAAGTCGTCCCTCCGAACCTGCCGAAACAGCCGAATAGCAACGATTGCGGTATCTATCTTCTGAAGTTCTTCGAGGAATTCGTCCTCGAAGACTGGACATGGACAGTGCGCCTTCCTATTTTAAAAAATATATAAATATTTAGGACTGGCACTACAATAAGCTCAAGGCCATGACAGTCAGAAGACCTGACGAGATGCACGCGGAGGTCACCAACTACAGAGTCTATATACACACCCTCATCGAAAGAATTGCCGTCAATTTGCCCAAGATGCCCGCAAATCTGGGAGATGTCTAGAAATATCTCTTTTTGGGACAAAAAATTGTGTTCATGTAGTTTTTTTGGTTCATAAAATTTTCTGTTCTGTGTCCTTTTATGGAACTTTTGTGGTTACTTCAAGTTCCTTATTTGACCAATTTTAAGCGAAATTTTTGGAAGAAGGTATTTAAAGATGGTCTTTTTGACATTTTTATGGAAAAAGGGTCGCAATTGCGTACCTGAAAGAGATTGCCGAAAAGTTGGCTTGCTCCTGTCCGAACTTTTCTTGTACATTTTTGCAAGAAAAAGTGGTTTTTGAAACTTTGAGAAGAACCTGTTCTCGTGTAGATTATGAGTTGCCGGAGTTTAAGTAACTTGGAGCACGTGTACCCACAGAATTTAGGCAGAAAACTGCTTTTTCCTGTTTCCCTTGCCAAAAAATGTATTACTGGCCTCCATTATCTCCCAACATTTCTCCAAATGGCCACAGGACGATATTTGTTGATAACGTTGGCTATTTGCTCCATTTCTAACGAGTTACAGTCGATTTTTTTTCTAGACTTACAGAAATATTCGTTTTTGCCTATGGAGATGTTCCAGATGCTGTCCAACGTCCTCAAAAGGACCCTCTTCACAAGCAGTCGACGGGCTGCGAGTCTACGCGAAGCTGCCGGTCAGAAGGATCCCAGCCTACTCTACGAGCCAAAATTTGTCGATCCGCGAGAGTTTCCTGAGTGAGTTTTCTTTTTTCTAACAGCGAACACTGTCAAAATTGGGTTTGTTTATCACGGAGTGTTTCAATGGCTGCTTTATTCCTCCTACTCCACCTCCTCCTAGTAGCTCTTTTGGCGGGAAGACGACTATCTCGAAGAGTCATTGGACTGGTAAGGTGTCCATCTCGGAAAGCTCAAACGCAAATGACCCCTCAAGCAAGGAAGTAGGCCGTCCAGCGGATGGGAAATCGGAAAGACGTCAAGACCGCGGTAGAAATCATGCGGAAGGAGAAGGCAGAAAAAGGCAGGCATTCAGCAGAGAGAAGAAAACTAACCAAAATGCTGCCGGTGAGGGGCCGAAAAAGCAAAAACCACAAGGGCCGGCGATGACGGACGAGAGCTACGCCATAAGTTGGCAAGAGCTCGGAGAAAATCACAAAGTTATCGAGCGTGAGATTCTTTGTGAGGACTGGCTGTGAAGAATAAGCTGACGATGGAGATGAGAAGAAGAGCGGTGAACAGGGGAGAGAAGAAGACACTACCCGCGCCTCCCAGGATGGACAAGCGTTGGAAAAGAATCGTGTTGCTTAGCAATTACTGTTTTACAGTATCTCTGGACGAACTCCCAGATCTCTACTCTTGGAAGTTCTCTTCCGAAAACAGCTTTCAGTTAGGCTATTTTTGCCATGAAACAAAGAGTATCTTTACTATTTATTTAATCAATTTATTCCACCAATTTCCAGGCACGACCTAATAAACGTCCGAATCCAGGGTCACGACTATGTGCCGCTCGAGAAGTTCCAGTCCTACGTCGACCGGATGGCGAGGAAATTCGGCTTCAAAGTCGTTGACAGGTACCTCCTTTTCCGAATTTTTTGAAGAAAAATAAACTTAGCTATGCCGTAGCCGCCCAAACCCAGAAGGCCATCACCTACAAGCCGAATAGTACCGTGGTGGAGAGCGAAATGGATCTCAGCTTATATGACAGGTTTTATCTTTTTAGGCCAAAAAAGTGGGCTTTCAGGGTGGTGAGAATCGCAGCCGTTCCAGCTCCTCGTCTACAGCTGTTCGTTAGTCTTCTGCAGACGCATATTCCGGTCGGGGTCACGGTAATCCTTTTTTGATTCCATTTTCTGTAACAATTAGGTTTGCAAGCTTTTTGAAAGGAAATGAAGCTCACTTGAGGCGGCAAAAGCTGTGGTCACAAAGATAACTCGTAAGCGCTATGGCGCGAACAATCCGGGTTCGAGCCCGCCCGAGGCCTAATTTTTTGTAGTACCATTCCGCAGTTTTTCTGAGCCGAATAAGAATTTGGAAGCATATTTAGGGGCTCCCAAAATCCGAAGAAAGTTACAGCACTTTAAAGTTTTAGGGGAAAAGTTGGTGTATTGGTAAAACGCTATCACAAACCCGACGACTCGGATTCGATCCCCGTGGGTGACAAATTGTGGAATGGGCTATTTTGAAAAGAAAATAGATTGAGAAAGATTCCCAATGGGAGAAATTGACAGGTTTACAAGATCCTTTGCCTCAAAGTGGTGATAGCCAGCCTTGTTATCAAGATTTTCGAATCGAACTTAGTTGGCCCGTAGATGACAGTCTGACTGGGACAAATTACTCTGTGCCCGAGCTGGAGTGACAGTGTGACAGATGCAAACTAATAGTACGGCCTAGCTGATATTGCATAGGGGAAACAATATGACAAGTACCTGGAATTGGATTGAGATTTTCTATGAATGCTCCCGAGAAAACTGACAATTTTGAGGCTTCAATGCCGATATTTTGCTCCTAATTTTCTCCTTGACTCTCACTCTCTCCTCTTCCAGATAACCGTGAAAGAGCATGAGAAGGCCGACGAGGACTACCGCTACATTCCGGATATTCTTCTGAAGCAGAAGCAGGAAGAACTCAAGTCTCTCGATGACATCAACGTCCGAAGAAATCTCGGATGGGAATAATCTCTTTTTTTGTTATAGTTTTTCTTGTTTTTAGCAGAGAATAAATTGGCTTTCCCCCTAAACATTTTCTGAGTAATTTCGGGCATGTAACCTTGTAGATACTTGAGCAGTCTCACATTCTTCACCTACCAAAATCACAGATAATAGCGAGGATAGCTAGAAGAATGAGTACGACGGCCCCGTACAGACTGGTCGACATAGGAGCCAATTTGGGACATCCGAGCTATGAGAAGGATCTGGAGGAGGTCATTGCTAGGGCTAAAAGTGCGGGTAGGCTAGATTTTGAAATTTTACAGCTTTTTGTGCGAAATCTGGACAAATTGGTAATTTCTAGGAGTCGAGAAGCTGATGGTCACAGGCACCTCGGAAAAGATCAGTCAGGAAGTGGCCAAGCTGGTCGAGAGGGAGCCCGGATTGCTGTATTTTACGGCAGGTATGTTCTAATTAGAGAGAAAGAGAGAGAGAGAGAAGGGCACGCTGAGGAGACAAACCTAGAACGTGACAAGTTGACAGGACGAAAAGTATACTTTGGTGGGCAAGTTGACAAAAAAAAGAAGTCGGCAGAAATATACAGTTGGTACTTATTGACTGGATTGGCAGGATAACAAAAGGGTCGGTTGAAAAGATTAGAAAGAGATTTGGAAAAGACTTGCTGACGGGGTTATGGCTGAAGAGATACTCTTAGAGAGCTGGCTTTCCCTGTGAAGAGAGCGCTTGAGATCTTGTCAGTTCAGGTGTTCATCCACACGACGCGAAAGATTTTACCGAGACGACTCTCCAGACGATTCGGGAGCTCCAGAAGCATCCACAGTGCGTCGCCGTCGGAGAGTGCGGTCTCGACTTCAACCGGAACTTCTCGCCCCAGGATGTCCAAAAGGACGTTTTTAGACAACAGGTAAACATTTTGATACTCTTAAAAAAGACAAATTTCAGGTTGCATTGGCGTGTGAACTGCGGCGTCCGCTATTCATACACGAGAGAGACGCCTCGACGGAGATGGTGAACATCCTGGGCCAATTCAACGACCGTCTCCCTCCGGCTGTGATTCATTGCTTCACAGGAACCTGTGTGGAGGCCAAGAAGTATGTGGAGATGGGGCTCTACATTGGATTGACTGGTACGTTTTCCAGTTTTCTGAAGCGGACTACTGACGAAATGACATGTCAGCTTGACAGCTTGAGAAGTCGGCCTGACAAGACGGAAACTGGTTGCCAGAGTGAGGTTGACAAGAGGAAGAATGATTGGATTTGAGTCACACAGATTGGCATTGTCGAGGAAAGAATGTGTGACGGACTGACAGAAAGACGGAACAGATTGAATAAGCGGATCCTACTGACAGAAACTGGCTAACAGAGACAGTGACGGAGACAGGTTGACATGGTCAAAGTGACCAGGATATTCTCTTCCTAAAGCTATGATCTGTTTGCAGGCTTCCTCTGGAAAGACAAGGCCCCAGACGGCGTGCAGACAGCCCTAACCAATGGAGACATCCCTCTGGAGAGACTGGTCATCGAGACGGATGCTCCCTACATGTATCCCAAGGTACTTTTTCTCGCCAACTCGCCACTAAATATTTCTCGATAAACGACAAAAAACTGCCCAAGGAGGTCAAGGAAGTCATCTCGGAACACGCGAAGAAACATCACATATCGAGCTCGTTCACGAGGAACGAGCCGGCTAGTCTGGCGGCGACTTGTGAGCTGATTGCGGCTTTCATGAAGAAGGATCCTGCGGAGGTGGCTGAGGCGACGACCAGAAACGCTAAGAAGATTTACGGGTTGGACTGAGGCTGTTTTTTTTTTTAAATATATACTCTCTCCGTAAAAAAAAGTAATTTTTTGCATCAATAAAGTTGTTTTCTTTATACTCATGTGCAAAAGTTTGGCAACCCCCTACTTTTTTGCAGTAGAAGGGTCAAGAAGCATTTTGGACATCTGGGACCGTTTCCAAACGATTTCTCATGCCTCAAAACCCCTAGAAAATTTTTTTGACCCTCTGCTGGGGATTAGGGAGGTCAATTTTTAAAAAAATCAGCATGAGCAAAAGTTTGGCAACCCCAGAGAAAGTTGTTTAAAAAGGCAACCGAAGCAACTATAATTTATTATTCAACAATAAGGGACGTGAAATAGACCAGCCGATGAAACCCCGTTCTTTTGGATGACTTTGAAAATCCGGTCAGGCATGCTGTTGACCAGGTTCAGAATAGTTGGTGGCGGGATACTGTTCCAGGCGCGTTGGATCTCCAGACGAAGCTCGGCAATGCTGGTGAACCTTCGGTTATCCTTGTAGATCTTTTGAGTCAAAACTCCAAAGAGATTTTCGATTGGATTGCAATCGGGAGAGCAAGCCGGCCAGTCGATCGTATTGATACCATTAGCAGCCATCCACTGCTTTGTTCCATTGCTCACGTGACACGGGGCATTGTCTTGGACGAATGAGTATCCATTTCCCTGGGGCGTATTCAAGAATGGAAGAAGGTGTTGAGCGAGAATCTGTTGATAATCTGGACCATTCAGTCGACCCGTAACGAAGCGAAGATCCAGGACTCCACCACTGTGGAACGCTGCCCAAATCATGACGCCGCCACCTCCGAATGAGCGTTTCGGCAACTGAACAACCGGCTTGCGGCTGTCTCTCCAGTAGCCACGGTCTCCGTCAGGACCGTCCAGAGTCCATCTCTTCTCGTCCGAGAACACAACCTGCAAAAACTAACAGAAAACCTTAGTGACTAACCTTGTGCCATTGCGTGGCCATGTTATTCCGAGCAAAATTCACGCGGTTCACCTTGTGTTGTGCATTGAGATTAGGAGTAAGCACTTTCAGTTCCCGGTCGATGTATGGCACAGAATGGACAGCTCGGAGGACGGTCGTCCTGTGAACATTAAGACGCAGATCAGCTTCGATCTGATTGCAGCTGATCGAGGAGTTCGAAGCTAGGCGTCCAATCTGGCGACGAGCCCGATCTCCGATTTTCTTGGGGCGTCCAGGAACCGGCTTGTTTCCGTAGTTCGGTTTGCTCAAGAAACGTCCAATACAGCTCTTGTTTCTTCCTAACTGCTTCGCAATCTGGATGTTCGATTGTCCAGCAACCTTCAGGGCACGAATAGAGGCTTGTTCTTCAAAAGAAAGTCGACAAGCCGACGGCATGATGACGAAGAAGAGAAAAAAACATTCGCTTCGAAACGTTTTAACATTTTTACTTAAGGTTTTACACGTTTTACACTCAGATGGCTTCGTTTCTGATGAAGTTCTCTGGGGTTGCCAAACTTTTGCACATGCTGATTTTTTAAAAATTGATCCCCCTAATCCCCAGCAGACTCAGATAAGGGTCAAACAAATTTTCTAGGAGTTTTGAGGCATGAGAAATCGTTTGGAAACGGTCCCAGACGTCTAAAATGCTTCTTGACCGTTCTACTCCAAAAAGTGGGGGTTGCCAAACTTTTGCACATGAGTATATATTCCGCTGCAAGTTTTTATGGCTCGAGACACAGAAAGATACGCGGCAAATGCTTAAGAAGGCAGTAAAATGAAAAACATAACCGCGCAGAAATCGTGCAGGCATTTATTTCCAGGTTACAGGGAAACCGAGAGAGTTGAGTATATCTAGATTCCGAATGGAAAGGAAAGGTGAAAGAGATTCTGACTTTCCAAATAGGAGCAACGTGTGAAGCAAAGAAATAGATGCTATTTCCGCTCACTAAACGACTGTCTGCAGTAGTTTACAACCTTTTAGAACCTTACATGAGTGAAAATTGCGCTGAGGCCACAAAACAGCAGGGACGGCTACAGTTACAGCAGCTTTGGGAGATATCAGGAAGGCAAACGGCGAAGAGAATAGACACTAGAATACTGGCAAACGACCAACGGCCCGTCTGAGAGATTTGTGGGCCATAATAAGCAATTGGGAATCGCAGGAATCGAAATAAAAGCAACTGCTGTTAGCAAGGGACAGCTGGTAGAAGACAGACAATACTTTGAAGCCGTGTGAGCGATCTGGGGAAGTTTTGAAAGAAAAATGACAAGAGATGAGCTGAAAAACGAGGAGAAACGAATCTGGAATCCACAAACTACATCAAGAGACGGCCCATACAGCTCCAAAATATCTAAATATCCGTTATTAGAGGAAATCTCGTACCTGACTTGATGATAAAAGACTTGAAGCTTCTCCATGGGTTGTAGAATTGTCCATTGAAAGAGAAAGAGCCTGAAACCCGGAAGGCGAAGTCAGTTTATAACTAACCGCTCAACTCCTCCAGCGGAAAATGGCGCAGAATGAAATCTGAACAAAAGGTATAAGGGTAGGCTTATGAAACTTCCTTTGATAGCGCCAAACATGGTTGTTTCCCGAACAAACTGAAGTAATTTTTGCGGGAAAGTTTCGCGCAAAATTTTTAAGTTATTTCTGCTAGATTTCCTCTTTTATCTTGTCAGTCATCTTAACAATGGCTCCATATTGGTATCTTCGAGGTTAGTTCGTCTTACTACATGGTTGACGGGTGCACTGGAGGATTTTAGAAGTAAAGAGTTTTAGAAAATCGTGACGAATACCTGCGCGAAGTCGGGAAAATCGAGGAACAGCTGGACGAGCTCATTTTCCGCAAAACAAGCGTTAAAAAGGTATGCATTTTTAGTTCTTCTAACCGTATTCTCAGGCCCAAGTTATTCAGCTAGTAGACATTGTTACAATTTTGGTCACAATTTTTGCCCTGTTCACTGGTGAATCCAATTGGACGTAAGTCTATGTCTAAAAAGTTCCTTCAATAGTTTTCATTTCAAGAAAGTTCCCAATGGGATTAAGTCTCGCGAAACAGTTTGCTCTCTCCATCAGAGCTGCTTTGCACTACACTAATTCCGAAGTTTTGTTGTCCGCATCCTCTGCCTGTCACTGACCGTCATGTGGGCCAGCATATTCCTGTACGAAGACACTATCTCAGTCGAGACAGGCACGGGGTTTCTTGTAGTCAACCTAGGACTGTTCATCGATGAACTTCTTTGGGTAAGCTTATTTGCGTTTTTTCGTGTTCAGCCCGATGATCTCTGGCAAAACTGGCTGAACACCGTTCAATTTCTGATTAGTGAAAAAATTTCAGAATATCCGCAGAGAAAGAACTTTCGCAGAGAAGTCAAGAAAACAATTCGAAGATAAGTCAAGACAGGTATAAATTCTGTCTTGTGTTAGTCTATTACCTTACAGAGGAAAAATATAGTGCAGAATTACGTCCTATTCTTTGGAACCTTTGCACTATTCTTGACAATATTCCGAATCTTTGTTGTACGAGGGCCTGTCCCCAAGGTATGCTCTTTTAAAGATCTACTTGACTTTCTAGGTGAGTCCTGATACAATCATGGATGTTTTTCAGGTGGGCAATGCCGTCGACACCGCAACAAGAGCCAATAACTTCGTACAGCACTACTATTCAATTTTTGATCAAAGCGAGTCGGCGGAACGTATTGCCAGAATGAGGATTCTCTACGATCCGGAATACTCTTATATGACTTTTGGCCGCGAAACGTTCAAAGGCCGTCAGCAGATATTGAGAAGACACAGAGTAAGGCATTTAACTGTTGAGTACATAGTACTTCCAGTCTATCCAATTCCGATCAATCCATCGGACCATTTCCCATTTGGACGTGCAGTCTCTCTTCAACGGCTCCATCCATATAACTATTACTGGAAAGTTAAAGGTAACGCTACATGACCACAACCTCGTAGTTTGTATATTGTTTAGACGGATTTCGACCCTATGAACACATTCTTCCACATTTTACTCATCCACCCGACAGTGTCTGGCACTTTCGTTATTCAGAACGAAATTTTTCATCTCGACTAACCTGAGTTTCAGTAACTTGCCATTAACAGTCTCTATTCTTTTCATGCTACCAACGAACGTCCTCCTATTGTTTGCAGATTATACTCGATTTTCCATTTTTTTCAGTTTTTAGGCAGCGCATAACTTATTACCAGAACCGATTCAGAATTTACCTTCTCTTTTATGTAATCTTAGAAGTCCCATAATTTATAGGCATTCATTTTGAGCTCCTCCCCTGTGATTTTCCATTACATACATATTTAGAAATCTAAACTTGAGTTTCCCCGGTGCCTGTGTCTTTCAGTTCTCTTGCCCATGGCAAAGCTGGAGATTCAAAAAAGATATGTGACCATTTTTATCATTGTAAAAGGAGCAAAAAGACGCACTTTGCTGAAATGCTGCTTCTTGAAGAGGCCGCTGTCGACTCGTCCTGACCTCTTCTTGCACTCGTCGCAGCTGGGCGTTGACGTCTTCGGCATTTGGCCTGTAATCACGCTGCACGAGTCGTAGCGGAGTCTCTAGAGAGGATTTCTTAGACGAAAAATTACATGGAAAATACCATTACCTGCAGAAGTTGTCGTTGTAGCGGAGCTATTTTGTTCAGAGGCAAACAGCAAATTTGGCGCATATCGTTTCAGGACCCCAAGCAGTCAGGCGCGCGAACTCAAATCTATTATGGGAATTCTCTTCGCAATTTCTCTATCAGTTATGCACCACATCTGTGTGTTTTGGTGTGCACAATGATGATTTTCAAGCTGTGAATAAATCTGTAATTCCACAGGCGTTCACAATATTTGAACAAAAAAGTATACGGTCCAGTTCACCAGGGTTGTCCGGTTCGAGAAACTCTTATACACCTGTATTAGCCGATAAAACTCTTATTTATTCTAGTATCGCTGAAACAACTTTTGCATTTTTGTCACAAAATTGTGCTGATGTCACGGGACCTTGACAAGCTGGCAGGAGGA
Source organism: Oscheius sp. JU75 (assembly GCA_037178855.1). Taxonomy (NCBI): domain Eukaryota; kingdom Metazoa; phylum Nematoda; class Chromadorea; order Rhabditida; family Rhabditidae; genus Oscheius; species Oscheius sp. JU75. The sequence goes on from JASJZC010000003.1 coordinate 1,736,030, forward strand.
CGTCACGTCTCACCAATATATACAGTAATCGTTTCAGGACCTAAGCATTAGGGAATCAAAAGGGAAGCAACCTACCGATTGATTGACCTGCTAGAAAGCGGCGGCTAATCAGTTCACTTCAACAGAAGATGGAATTTTCTCAAACCGTCCGATTTTACATCCGTCAGGCATGGCTCCTAAATGTCTTTGCTGTTCTCCTTGTTGCACCCCTGGATACCTTCAGCGATGTCATGGGCTGTGATAGATATCCGAGATTTTTGGAGACATGTAGGGACGAAGTCCATTGGACTCTTGGTCGTTGGGTAGGCCAAATCTTTCTAGTAAGTACACTGCCGTTTTCTTGTGAAAGCTGATCTCTTTAGTTCTTCGTCTTCGGGCACGCCTTATTCTTACCATATGCCCACCTACTTGGCATACAAAGGTACCTATACAGAGCCCCTGTCTTTGTGTTTTGGGTGAGTTTCAAATTCTAACTTAACCCGACATTACAGAGACTTTGGCTCATTGTCTTCGTCGCATTCCTGAAGCCACACATAGCTTTAGTTTGTTTGTATACTACGTGCTGGGATGTAATAGGCATACTGATCACTTACGACTACCTATTCAATTGGGAACTGCTCAAGCAGTATGCCAAAAAGGTGAGTTCACTGTACTATCTGTTTCTCTGTCTCGCTGTCTCTTCAAGCTGTTCTATTCTTCGTTTCAGCCCAACAAATCAATCGTAATGGATCACATCGCTATGGACGACGAAACCGACAAGTGGGAATACAGTACACTAGTGTATCAGTCATCAGTATCGGGCAAGAACCATCTTCAAGAAGCTGTCAAAATTCTGGAATCGTATGCCATTCAGTTCAGTCCAGCGAAAGTTCTGCTTCTTCCATACGAGACAAGCAGCATCGTGGTTTGCTTCTACGACTGTTTCAGTGAGATGAAGAAGGTGCTCGAACTGTACAGCGAGGCCAAGTCTAAAGAAAAGTTGTCCTACACTATGGGGCAGAGTAGGTATGATGATGATGGCACGATCTACATGGGTTCCTCAACCAGTCTGATGATACATGATAATCTTCGACTTGATACTGTTTCGACCAGGACTGGAAGAACGGTGTACGAGCTCAAGTACTCTTGGGGCAGTACTATGGCCTTCAGGATCAGATGTAACGCCCGTGTCTCTCCCTCTTCTGGAATCATCGCAGAAAAGTCGAAAACCTCATTCATGATTCTAAATGGAGGAAACGCCACAGGATCTGTTGAAATCGACTTGATAGCTGTTGAAGAAGTGGACTACTGTGAGGATGTTGAAGAGGCCTTCCAAAGATTTCCTGGTATATCGAAGACTGT